>JACEEU010000636.1:27706510-27841510 GCA_016630915.1 Callionymus lyra | reverse complement strand
ATTAGACTCTATTAAGACTCTTCTATTAGACTCTGTTAGACTCTATTAGACTCTGTTAGACTCTATTAGACTCTATTAGACTCTGTTAGACTCTATTAGACTCTATAAGACTCCTATTAGACTCTGTTGGACTCTATTAGACTCTATTAGACTCTGTTAGACTCTATTAGACTCTGTTAGACTCTGTTAGACTCTATAAGACTCTATTAGACTCTGTTGGACTCTATAAGACTCTATTAGACTCTGTTGGACTCTATTAGACTCTGTTAGACTCTATAAGACTCTATATAGACTCTATTAGACTCTGTTAGACTCTATTAGACTCTATAGCTCTATTAGACTCTATTAAAGACTCTGTTGGACTCTATTAGACTCTTTATTAGACTCTGTTAGACTCTATTAGACTCTGTTAGACTCTATTAGACTCTGTTAGACTCTATTAGACTCTGTTAGACTCTATAAGACTCTATTGGACTCTATTAGACTCTGTTAGACTCTATAAGACTCTATACGACTCTGTTAGACTCTATTAGACTCTATTAGACTCTATTAGTACTCTGTTAGACTCTATTAGACTCTGTTGGACTCTATTATACTCTGTTAGACTCTGTTAGACTCAAGTGAAGAAGCGTCCGATCCACACCATAAAGAAGGTGTGTGAGCAGTCGTCAGCTTCTCTGTGAGGAATCTCATGAAATATTCAAGCCTTGAAATAATGTTTGGATTGTTTTCTCTGGAGATGAATAATGGACTCTCGTAACCTCTCGTTCGTCCATATTCCAGAGCAACTTCAAGTTCAAAACATGGTCATGAAGAGGGATTTACTGCATCAGTAAACAGTAACAAACATATGAAGAGCCATCGTTCGATAGTGTGACGCTGAATACCAGAAACCCTCCCAAGAAGAGCTGAAGGCAACAGTGTGGAGGAGCTGAGAAGCTTCAGGGGCTGAGAGACTGTGGGCAGTAGAAGCTCAGAGTCTGATTAGCTCGGTCGGGTCTGGAGGATTCTGTTCAAGAACCGAAACACCCAGTGATTCCAGGAAACAACAATGATGATGTGAACAAAGTTGTTCATCAGTTCATGTATCTGTTAACTAGACGGAAAATAATAATATAATAATGAATGAATTCACATTTCTGAAGAAGTTTATATGTGTTTGAAAAGGGAAAAGTGACAAAATATGATGAATTTAATACAATTATTTGTACATGAAAGTAAAAAAAAAAGGAGGTTTGATCCTAAAACAAATGGATCATTAAAAAAGTTCTATTTTCACTAAGATAGACGAGTTTTGAGAGACAAGCGAGAAATTTAAACAAATCTTTTTCTATTTACGGATCTGAGTTCCAGTGACTTCAGGTCAGAGTACGAACATCAGAGAATCATCTTAATTCCACAGATACGAGTGACGGGAAGGAAACCTGCGTCTGAACTGATGCATTTAAAGCAACGTCTGGACAGAATTACATTTATATTATTATTATTATTATGTTGGTCCTGTCATGATATTCAAGGAACTACACAAAGGAAAACAGAAATACATGTGAAAATAAAGGTTGAAATATTTTGAATCTTGTATCTTTGTGTTTCTGTGTTTCTCTGTGTATCTTTGTGTTTCTGTGTGTAGTTGTGTGTGCTTGTTATTTTGTGTGAGCGTGTGTGTGTAGCTGTGTGTGCTTGTTATTGTATGTGCGTGTAGCTGTGTGTGCTTGTAATTGTGTTTGTGTTCGTGTTCGTGTATGTGTATGTGTGCGTGCGTACGTGTGTGTGTGTGTGTGCGTGTGTGCGTGGGGGTGTGTGCGTGTGTGTGTGTGTGTGGGGGTGTGTGCTGTGCGTGTGTGCTTGTGCGTGTGCGTGTGTGTGTGTGCGTGTGTGTGCGTGTGTGTGTGTGCGTGTGTGTGTGTGTGTGTGTGTGTGCGTGTGTGTGTGTGTGCGTGTGTGTGTGTGTGTGTGTGTGTGTGTGTGTGTGGGTGTGTGTGTGTGCGTGTGTGTGTGGGGGTGTGTGCGTGTGTGCGTGTATGTGTGTGTGTGTGTGTGTGTGTGTGTGTGTGTGTGTGTGTGTGTGTGTGTGTGTGGGTGTGTGTGTGTGTGTGTGTGCGTGTGTGTGTGTGGGGGTGTGTGCGTGTGTGTGTGTGTGTGTGCGTGTGTGTGTGGGGGTGTGTGTGTGTGTGTGTGTGTGTGGTGTGTGTGTGTGTGTGTTTGTGTGCGTGTGTGTGTGTGTGTGTGTGTGTGCGTGCGTGCGTGCGTGCGTGTGTGTGTGTGTGTGTGTGTGTGTGTGTGTGTGCGTGTGTGCGTGTGTGTGTGCGTGTGTGTGTGGGGGTGTGTGCGTGCGTGTGCGTGTGCGTGCGTGCGTGCGTGCGTGCGTGTGCGTGTGCGTGTGCGTGTGTGTGTGTTAAGGTCTATCGAGCGTTTGTTTGTAACATCTTGTGATATATTTGGTTCCACAGACTCTGACACACGTGGAAGTGAAAACCGAGACATTTCAATTTCAAGATGCAAACGTTGAGGGAATTCTTGAGCTGAAGGGTCGTGACCTTTAGAGAAGATACACAGATAAACATGAAACGTGTCACAAGCCTTGAGCTCGGAAGAGAAAGTTTCCATCAATCCATGTTTCTGCTCGAGCTGCACTTGTTTCATGTCGACGACCACGAGTCTGATTCTCTATTTGCTTCTATTGAGGAACATGTTTAGTGTCGACATGTGAAGAACCTCAAGAACTTTCTAAATATATTTATATTCATTTCTTAACTGAAGGCTTTAAACAGATGATAAATAAACCATGTTTTAATCAATTATTATTTTTGCTTTAAAACGACACAAAGTTAGAAATGTTTTCAACATCATCTGGACTTTCATCACTTCATCGTTGCTATTGTTCAAGTTAAAAACAAACTCTTCATCTCAAGATGGAATAAAATAAACCATCAGGTGTCGCAATATAAAAAGAATCTCTTGACGATACACAAGAAACTTGCTCGAAGTGAAAAGTTACTTATTTGAACAATGACGATCTAAAGATGGATTTTATGACCATCAAATGATATTCTATATTATATCCATATAGATGGATATATGCTGTAATACCAATTGTTAACTCGGTCCTGCTTAGTTGAGGAATATTTCTACATGATGTCAAACAGTTTTGTTTTGTTTCAGACTCACATCTGATCAACATTATTGTTTGTATTCAGTAAATATTAGCTCAACATTATTAGAAAACTTCTACTGTGTTCCATGAATCTTAGGAGGACGTTTTAACTTTAATCATTTTGACACAAATACGTTTACTTCTGAGTGACTCTGGTACTGGCTGATGAAATACATCTCCATTTTAATGAAGAAGAACACACATACTATATATATATATTATATACTGCATATATTATAATATATATAATAATATATACAGTATATAATAATAATAACATTTCAAGTACATATATTTTTTAATTATTTAGCCCAATTTTACATTTGCAAGCGATATAATACTTGTTATTATAACTTAAAAGCTTAATATTTCAAAAGACAATATGACAACATTTGAAATTGTAATTCAAAGTATTTTCACTAAAACGATCTAAAAGCCAGAAGCACTGATTTACAAACTGTTTCTACATCAACAGTTTTGTTTCACAGACAATGTTTCCCAAATCAAAGCTTTAGTTCAGGGTTTAGCGAAGCAGCAGGAACTCCATCCATGTGAGCAGGAAAGTCTTAGTCGCTTCTTCACCGACATCTGCCGCAGTAAAGTCAACAGTAGAAACACAGTAGAAAGTAAAAGAATCGAATCCAAGTCGCTTTGTTTTAACTTCCATTTATTCTGTGCGTCCTCACGAGTCTCGAGTCACTCGGTCGAACAATTCTCAGCACATTTATCACAAACTATTTGATCTGCTCCACCTTTTTCTCAGCATGTCTCCTGATCCAAGATCTTCTTCAAGTCCAGACCCTTCCTCTCTTGACCCTCATCCTCTCCTCCAGCACTGAGCCTGGTTCTGCTCTCGGTTTCTGCCCTCAAAATTAACCTGTTTTTCTCTCTTCAAGAGCAGTTTGAACAAGTGTGAAAAAACTCTGGAATGATTTTGCTCTTGAATTGAATGATAAATGTCTCGACCTCTTCTATCGTTTACTTTCAGTTATGAGCAGGGATTGATTCTCGCCACAGCAGGCCGAGATATTTCACATTTTCACTTCCAAAAACCCACTTTGGGACAAACTCCAGCCAGAAGCTTGTGATGGCCTGATTATGTCTGCGTTCTAAACGAGCCTCTGAGATCCTGCAGCGTCGAGTCAACGGGACGAACAGACGGAATTAAATCATCAATATTTCATCTCAACGTTCAGAGACAAACTGGTTAACCAGCAGATTAGGACGTTCAGTTCTGAGGAAACAATCATAACTTCTACGTCATGGAACCATTCTTGGATTTAACATGTTGAAGTGTTCCTGCATCTTCCTTCCTGTGCTTCAGTCCTTCTTCAAGAACCTAATCTTCCTTCCTCAACCCATCCACCCTTAAACTGTGGCTCTAATTCAAGCTTCTCACACCATCTGTTGACATTGAAGACACTGAAGCAGGTTCACTTCATCTTGTCATTGACGCTTGTTTTATTATTATTGTTTATTTGAAGGTTTATCAGAGCGTAAGAAAGTTGCTGGTTCTCTTCCCGCTTCATTCTCTTCAGTCAGTGGCTGAGTGTTGGTTGATTATATTTCCTTCAACGTCTCATGTCTGTGGTTTAAGTTTCCATGGCTTCAACAATCTGAGGATCAGTCACGTGCACACACACACACACACACACACACACACACACACACACACACACACACACACACACACACACACACACACACACACACACACACACACACACACACACACACACACACACACACACACACACACATCAGATTGACTTGTTTGTCGTCACATCAAATAAATGACTTTTTTATCCTGGAAGTCATACATTATTACTGATATATATATTCAGGGAAATACATAAAAGATTCCAAGTTTGTTGGAAAAAACATATGAACTAGTTGTTGCTTCTTCAATAAGCAGAATAAAACAAGAAGAAGTTTGTCTCAATATATTAAGAAATTCTAAATGAAATGTTTTTGGCTCTAAAATAAAGTATTTCATGTTAATAAATGGTTGACACGACATTCCCTCCATCAAGAGACGTTCACAGCAAAGAGAGCATCAGATATTTAAAGTATCCTGCTGGGAAAATGTAGGAAAACATATTTGAACTTAAGGCTGTTCTGCTCACTGACACTGAGGCTTTAATTCAATTCATTCGACCACAGAAGCTTCTGGAATACGGTCGTTGCATAAATCATAGACTCTGGATTCTGAGCACATTCAGTGTCTGTGACAGTTGAACTGAGGAAGCTTTTATTCAGATATAGAAAGATGTATTTGCAGTGAAGACATTAAACAAGAAGGAAAAAAATGTACAAAAATAAAAACAAGAACATTTAGCTTGTGTTGAAGATCTTTGGGCTTTATAGGTTTGAAAGGTATCAATGTATTAAATATATATATATATCAATGTATTAAGTTATATCAGACAATGAATGAATAGTTATTTAAACCCCAACTTGTATATATAACCTGTTCTCTTCTCATCGTGGAGTTTAAAAGTTGTGTTTTCTTGTGATGTAAATGTTCAGTAAACAGTCGTTCGTGTTGTAATCGCAGGAAACACGACGCACTGATGCATACATTCAATGAGAGACGATCGAAATAAGATTTACTGTCTTCTGTCTGATGGGAGCAGAGACAGATGAGCCTCAAAGATCTTTTCAATCCAATTATGGAAAGATGGTTAGATTTCTTTTCCCAGCATCAGATCTATCGCACAAACAAGATAAAGAGAGATGACGCACCAGATCCAGCCTCTTGTTCAAACACCGATGGCTTCGTTGGGAGCGAGCCTGTGATTCCTGGAAAACACAAAGAAAAAAAGTCAAATCACGAGACAAAAAACAAGCAACTTCACTTGTTCACTGGACACTTATAGCAGCTCTATGGGATTTTTAGTGGAGCGACCCCAGTGGACGACAGTGGTAGTGTTTAGACAGGAGACTACATTTCCCATGAGCCCTCGCTCAACGTGGCAAAGGTTTCCATGTTTGTAGCAGTTGATGAAAGTTTCAGACTTGATTGATGAATGAAGGATGAACTGATGAGTCATGAATCTGATTGATAATGAAATATAACTTTAACTTTGTTTTTGTTTGTAAATAATATAACTTTAACTTTGTTTTCGTTTGTAAATAATATAACTTTAACTTTGTTTTTGTTTGTAAATAATATAACTTTAACTTTGTTTTTGTTTGTAAATAATATAACTTTAACTTTGTTTTTGTTTGTAAATAATATAACTTTAACTTTGTTTTTGTAAAAAAAAAAAAAAAAAAAAAAAAAAAAAAAAAAAAAAAACTTTTTTTTGTTTAAAAAAAAAATAAAACTTTAACTTTGTTTTTGTTTGTAAATAATATAACTTTTTTGTTTAAAAAATTTAACTTTGTTTTTGTTTGTAAATAATATAACTTTAACTTTGTTTTTGTTTGTAAATAATATAACTTTAACTTTGTTTTTGTTTGTAAATAATATAACTTTAACTTTGTTTTAGTTTGTAAATAATATAACTTTATCTTTGTTTTAGTTTGTAAATAATATAACTTTAACTTTGTTTTTGTACCATAACTCCACCACAACAACCATATGTAACATGTTCACATCAAAAAAAAATTTTTAAAAAAAAAAAAAAACAAAACACACCCCCCCCCCCCCTTTTTTAAAAATAAATATAATAAATTGGGGGTGGTTTATTCACCCGTTTTTTTTGGAAAAAAACATAATGATGAAAAAAAACTACTGAGAGCTGCTTAAAAGATGCAACAATCAAACCTTCAACTTTAACATCATTCAGTTTATGAACAAAATGATGTCAATGGTTTTAAGGAGGTTTGTGTTACAGGAGCGAACAGTGTGTTGCTCAGACACACAATGATACAATGTCGTCCGGAGCCGGGATCGAACCACAACTTCCGAGGCCACACATGACGTCCTGTAAAACTCTATAAAACACATTTGAATGTGAAACATTGTTATTGTTGGTCAAGTATTAGGTACAAATCCTCTTTCATTGAGTGGAAATGAACTGAAGGCTTCATAAGTGTCTCTAGTGGTCATGAAAGTGTCGTCTTCTGTTCGAAACACGTGATATGATCGCAGAGAAACCTTTTCTTGTGAGCGACAGTCCTGCTGACATTTGGCCACTGAAACGTCTTTTCATTGTTTGCTCAAAGCCATCGCTCTGAAAGCACTTGTGTGGTTGTTTCTTTATTCCGCGGCCGCCTCACTGCTGTAATTGGATTGGATTTGTGACCTTTGCTGTGAGCCGGCTTGTTTAAACCTGACACGCTTGTAACCCCTGACACCTCTAAACCTTCACGAGCTCGGATGACAGCTCGCATGACAAGCCTCGGCGACGTCAGCTCTGGACAAGTGGGAAATAAAGGCTCCAGCAAGTGTGACAGGAAGAGATGTGATCTGTGCACAAACTCAAAGTGGGAAAAACAAAATTCAACTTGTTCTTCAACGTTGAGTTCCTGAAGTGAACTTTGACCTGAGGCAGGAAGAATCGTACAGTCGCTCTGAGGAACATGAATGTTTGAATCTGTCCAAAGGTTCTCATCACCTGCTAGAAAACCTCAAGCTTCGCTCCTGAACTCTTCGACGTTGTAAATCCTCTCCAGGTGTTGCTGAGGCAGTCGACGCTTTTAACGATTGATAAGTGAACGAGTTTAAGTTGATCAGCGTCCAGTGAAGCTTTGGTGTTTCTGACGAGTCACGGTCAAGAGAACTTCTGATATTTTATGTTTGACCATGAATTTGAAAGAAAACTATTTTTCATTTGAAAAGTGTTCTTTCGTTTGCATACAAACATAATTACAGCCAAACAACTGCGTCTGTAATTATCTGGAGCGACTTGGAAACAAACGGATAAACTGCAGGAAAAATAAACCATGTTAATATATTCTCCTGAATACTTGTTATAACACATACATTACTGTATTTTCTTGTACTCTCTGAATTGTAATTGTAAGTGAAGTGCAAAGGTAGAAATCCTTTTTTACAGTTTTCTGAAAAAATTGCAGAAAACTGTAAAAATATTGTTCTCTAATTTTAAAATGATTTCTGCAAATACACACAAACCTCCAAACGACAACTTTTCAACCTAATTATGTTTACATGTACATCATATATAGCTTTGTTACCCATAACATCACTGCAACACTTTATTCTCTCACTTTAATGTCAGTGTCCACAGATCCTCCTCTGAAGTTATCATTGATACACTCGTCTTTCATCCTTTCATCCTTTCATCCCTCGTGTTACAAGTATATCAACACATCTGTACTAGTACTAGTCACACACACTACATACTTTCCCACAACATACTATTAAAAGTATCACCACAATAATAACATATACACTTACAAAGTTTGTATTAATTAAAATGAATAGTTTAATGTTAATAAGATTTTTTTTTTTAAATGATAAAAGTTAAATTAAAAACTTTAAATTTAAACTTGTCAAATGTATGTTTGTGTCATTGATCGTTTGTGACGTCACACACATGGAACTCTGTCTTAAACACAAACTCTCTATTTGTTGTATGATGTGATTCCAAACATAAAGTCAACATAAACACCAACAAGAACTTTGTTTATTGTTCACTTTCACGCAGTCGACTCTCGTCTCTTCAGGACAGAAAAGTTAACTTTTGATTCGCTTTTGTTTCCGATCTGTTAATATTTTTCTGTACGTTTCTGTTTCTCTAGATGTTTGATAAAGTTAGTATTTTTAAATCTTGTGAAGCGTTTTTTCTTTTCATCCGCTCACATCTTCAGCAGCGCCGGTGCGTGACGTCAACGCAAAAATAGTCATTAAACAGCTTGGATCGTATAAGATCGCGGCTTTTTACCCAAAACTTTTATTGTTTCATTTTTCTTTTGAAAATCTTCAAATTGCTGACGGGTATTTCGA
Source organism: Callionymus lyra (assembly GCA_016630915.1). NCBI lineage: Eukaryota > Metazoa > Chordata > Actinopteri > Syngnathiformes > Callionymidae > Callionymus > Callionymus lyra. The sequence continues at coordinate 27,832,439 of JACEEU010000636.1, read as the reverse complement.
CACCGGTTTGTGTCCCTCGTTTGAAAGGAGAGAAAAGTAGGTGCTATTTATACAAATGATCAAATACTTTTTATTTAACACTATCAAGAGAAAACCTGCTGTTAATTATTAATAATAATATTAATAATAATGATTCATTTTATTTGATGGAGCCTTTCAAGACACCCAAGGACACCTTAAGAAGGATAACAGCAGCAAAATAAAAAGATTTAAACAGTGTGTATTACAACAGTGAAGTGACAAATGCGTGACTAGAACCTGTGATGAGGGTCAGAGATGGACGGAGTTGAGAAATCTTGCGTAGGTGGAAAAAGGCTGTGGGGACAGAATGGTTGATGTGAGCTGTGAATGAACGAGTGGAGTCCAGTATGAGGCCTAAACTTTGGACGTGTGAAGAGAACAAGGCATCAATGCAGAAACTGAGGGATGGAGATTTAGACGTAGCGTGGACTTAGAACCGAAGAGGAGAATTTCACTTTTATTTCCATTGAGTTTGAGTTTGTTCATTGTCATCCAAGATGTGACGCCTGTAGACAGTCGACAGTTGAACCAGGTTTGGAAGATAAAGTTGAGTGTCATCAGCGTAGCAATGAAACTGAATGAAAATGTGCCCCTTTTTGTGGGTTGGAATCAACAATACAAGCGATATATGGTGACAATGAGAGTTGGTGTCATCAGCTGCAGAGCCAAAGTCTCTCTCACTGTAACTGGTGACATCTTCAAAGCCGACGGCCCTCCCGGAAGCGCATGGTTTCGCATTGTAAACAAACCCAGCTGGAGGCGCTTGGTTGAGGCAGAAGAATTCTTCCGGTTTCTGCCAGGTTTCTACAAACGAAACAATGTCCAGATTTTGGTCAGAGAACTACTCGGAGAGGAAAAGCCCATTTGTTTGTGAGCGAGAGGAGATTGAAAACACCGAGCTTAAGAGAGTCGCTGCTGCTCGAGGACGACGAGGCTCATCAGCTGACAGGCTGAGATTGACAGGTCTGTGCTCAGGAGTAACATGGACCCGTCCAGTAACATGGACCCGTCCAGTAACATGGACCCGTCCAGCACCATCGTATGGAGGCGCCGCGGTCAACACAGAACCCTTCGTGATCCTCTGAGGATATATCTGGCTCGGACAAGGGTCTCACGATGCAGATGGAGATGAAGCCGGTGAAGTTCCTCGTGGAGTATGTCAGACGTGGAGTAGCAGATGTTGGGGTGGACAGTAGAAGAGCCACATAAGCACTTTGATGATCGTTACTGACAGCAGTTCCAGACATTATCAAGGTGCTGCCACGGCAACAGGTGAACCAACTCAGTGGTAGATCCAGCGAGCGTCAGCTCCACTTATACTTCCGTCGCTTGTCGGTGTTACACACCAGATGGTAAACCATCAGAGTCATACAGTTTGTCAATCACCAGGCTTGTCCAGAAACACCCGTGAATATCCTTGAACTAAAACAAACAAATGTTCTCCCGGAGAGCAGCGTCAAGCAGACAACAGCGTTCACTCAACAGGAAGTGAACTGAAGGACCACTTGAGCCTGGAGACAGACGCTCTGTTGTGAGAACCTCGGGTCCTCTGAGGAGATTCTACGTTCATGTGACTGACTTGAATGACAAGATGTGCAGGTACTGGCCACTGCAGCCTCGGTTCTGGCCCAATCATATTTCAGCCCACCTACATCTCTTGAGTCTATCCATTAAAATACATTTCCCAGATGCCGTCAGTAAAGGTCAGATATTTGACGTGTTAGAAGCAGAAATAACACAATGATGTTAAGAATAAGAACAATTAACGTATTTATACTTAGTCACACATATGTGCTCTTGAACACGAACACACACACACACACACACACACACACACACACACACACACACACACACACACACACAAAAAACACAAACAGCACATTATTAAGTACATAAAAGCACCTTTAAAGGAAGGACTGATTCGACTCTTGGACCCGTGAATCAAAAACCACAAAATCTAAGCCTGGACATCAAAACCACTGCAACACTAAATGAATGTGATCTCGAGCAAATGTCGAGGAGCTCGGATGTGATCTGGGTTAAAACCTGAACCTTCTTTCATGACGGACAAGTTAACTCAGCTTCAGTATTATTCAAACACGCTCATCACTTCTTACCTCCTACGACACGCTAACAGCCGGGATGAGGATCAGGATTCAAACCTGCAGCATTTTCTGTTCCTTTAGTTTAAGTGCATCAATGTACAGATACATCAAGATCAAAACTTTATCAAATAATTTCATGTTTATATCATTTATTTTGTTTCTAAACAAAATATTACAAAATAAATAAATTAATAAAATGAAAAAAAACATTTGTCATCATAAATTCTGTAATCAATGAACGACCAGCGATAAATAATGTTTCAATAAATAACATGAACAGCTTCAAGACTTTTCAAACCAGCTCCTCCTCTTCCTCCTCCTCCTTTGCTGTACAACTGGTCGTTTACATTTTATCAATTACTCTTCTGATCACTTCTGATCCAGATCATGTTGTTTTACTATCACGTCTTGTTGAAAGTTAATAAATAAATGGACAGAAATAGAGAGAAATGTCACGTGAAGGCGAAGCTCATTGGAATGCAGACAGAAATCAGAGACAAATTCCTTTTGACATTTATAGTCCTTGAGAGCATAATGAGACTCTTATCTTTGGAAACATGCGTGGATCTCACTAAGCTCTCAGTGGAATTAAGATTCTCCCAACGACTGCTTGACAGCCGAAGATCCATCAAAAGCACTTGTCATTTTCCAAACTCCTCGCTGAAGGTGCGTCAGACTGTGTCAACAAAGATGTGCTTTTATTGAGTTGCTTGCAAACGAGTGTTGTGAGCGAGGATTCCTTGTTAATTGACAGATGGCAGCGCGTTCGTAACAAACTGAGGAAAGAAACCACTTCTTCATAACCATCCATTAGGCCTGACATCTGCCGGTTACATTTGATGAAGTGTTTGTAAACAATCTGTGCACATTTGAGCGATCAATAATAGTGACATCATCAATAATAATGGTCCGAGGCGTGATCCGTCCATATTGAGATAAGCGCGAGCGAGAAGCGAGGCGGCAGCGGCTGATTTGAACAGGATTAATGGACTTCAAATGACATCCAGCTCCACAGACTTCAGCTCAAAACTGCTCCTGCCATCACGGATCACAAGCTCTCGGGTTCCTGTCCAATCATTCTGTTCCAACCAGTCCAGCTTTAGAACGTCAGAACCTCATCAAGTAGCTTTAACTGTTTGATCCAAAACTATTGAAAACTGGGGGTGAACCAACATTCACACTATTACATTATTTCAAGTATTTTCTATGACCTGTCGGGGGAAGAAACACTGGTTTCTTTTACTCAAACAGTAAAATAAAGCAGTTGTAAGCAGAACAAGAACAGCCACTTGAACCTCCTGCACTTGTGATGAAAACAATGAACAACAAAGAGTTTTCATTGAAGCCAGCATGAGGCCGTTTTCTCAGGTAGAATCTATTTCATTTGTCTTGAGAAAATATGTTTCATAGTAGAGGTAAAGTTAGTGCTCCATACACACTAAATTGTCACTAAAACGCCAACGAAACTGAGTATGGATCGATGGACACTTTCTACACTAAACTGCTCCATCTTAGTCACGTTGTAAACGGAAGTGACGTCATATATAAATGAATATATATATATATATATATATATATAAATGCATATATATATACAGTGCCTTGCGAAAGTATTCGGCCCCCTTGAACCTTTCAACATTTTGCCACATTTCAGGCTTCAAACATAAAGATATACAATTTTTAATTTTTTGTAATGAATCAACAACAAGTGGGACACAATCGTGAAGTGGAACGAAATTTATTGGATAATTTAAACTTTTTTAACAATATTATTCGGCCCCTTTACTTTCAGTGCAGCAAACTCACTCCAGAAGTTCAGTGAGGATCTTTGAATGATCCAATGTTGTCCTAAATGACTGATGATCAATAGAAGGCACCTGTGTGTAATCAAGTCTCCGTATAAATGCACCTGCTCTTTGATAGTCTCAGGGTTCTGTTTAAAGAGAGAACCATGAAGACAAAGGAACACACCAGGCAGGTCCGAGATACTGTTGTGGAGAAGTTTAAAGCCGGATTTGGATACAAAAAGATTTCCCAAGCTTTAAACATCTCAAGGAGCACTGTGCAAGCAATTCTATTGAAATGGAAGGAGTATCAGACCACTGCAAATATACCAAGACCCGCCGTCCCGCCAAACTTTCATCTCAAACAAGGAGAAGACTGATCAGAGATGCAGCCAAGAGGCCCATGATCACTCTGGATGAACTGCAGATAACTACAGCTGAGGTGGGAGAGTCTGTCCATAGGACAACAATCAGTCGTGCACTGCACAAATCTGGCCTTTATGGAAGAGTGGCAAGAAGAAAGCCATTTCTCAAAGATATCCATAAAAAGTCTTGTTTAAAGTTTGCCACAAGCCACCTGGGAGACACACCAAACATGTGGAAGAAGGTGCTCTGGTCAGATGAAACCAAAATCAAACTTTTTGGCCACAATGCAAAACAATATGTTTGGCGGAAAAGCAACACAGCTCATCACCCTGAACACACCATCCCCACTGTCAAACATGGTGGTGGCAGCATCATGGTTTGGGCCTGCTTTTCTTCAGCAGGGACAGGGAAGATGGCTAACATTGATGGGAAGATGGATGGAGCCAAATACAGGACCATTCTGGAAGAAAACCTGTTGGAGTCTGCAAAAGACCTGAGACTGGGACGGAGATTTATCTTCCAACAGGACAATGATCCAAAACATAAAGCCAAATCTACAATGAATGGTTCACATATAGACGTATCCAGGTGTTAGAATGGCCAAGTCAAAGTCCAGACCTGAATCCAATCGAGAATCTGTGGAAAGAGCTGAAGACTGCTGTTCACAAACGCTCTCCATCCAACCTCACTGAGCTCCAGCTGTTTTGCAAGGAAGAATGGGCAAGAATTCCAGTCTCTCGATGTGCAAAACTGATAGAGTCATACCCCAAGAGACTTGCAGCTGGAATTGCAGCAAAAGGTGGCGCTACAAAGTATTAGCGCAAGGGGGCCGAATAATATTGCACGCCCCACTTTTCAGTTTTTTATTTGTTAAAAAAGTTTAAATTATCCAATAAATTTCGTTCCACTTCACGATTGTGTCCCACCTGTTGTTGATTCATGACAAAAAATTAAAATTTTATATCTTTATGTTTGAAGCCTGAAATGTGGCGAAATGTTGAAAGGTTCAAGGGGGCCGAATACTTTCGCAAGGCACTGTATGTATATACTCATATACTTACAGGTGTATTTTCAGCAGCAGTAGGAGGATAAACGAGTCTTTCGCTGCTGATACCAGCTTAAGTATCTCGGGATTATTTAGATTCTCATATTTTTACTTTATTTCTTCTTCCAAACCAAACGTGCTGCCAGCAGGTGTCGCTAGTGTTCCTACAGCTGGTTGAAACCATCGTTAAATAGTAGTAGAAGAAGAAGAAGCTGTCGCGTCATTTCCTGTTAGTTTGTAGCAGCAGAGTTTGATTTGAACTATCTGTGGAGGATTAGTTACTAGTTAGTACGTACACTATCCTGATACTAACTTCTAGTATACTAAGAGAAGTATGTTTGAGACATACTATCTGTGGAGGATTAGTTACTAGTTAGTACGTACACTATCCTGATGATACTAACTTCTAGTATACTAAGAGAAGTATGTTTGAGACATACTATCTGTGGAGGATTAGTTACTAGTTAGTACGTACACTATCCTGATGCATACTAACTTCTAGTACAGAGAAGTATGTGATTTGAGACACAGTCCAGGACTGTGATGTTCCTGCGCTGGTTTGTAGTTATTTATTCCTCCTGTGGATGATTCTTATTGGATTTCTTGCCTGTTCAGTCTCTCTGTGCTTTAGTTGGTTCTTGATAAGCGAGTGTTTCGACCTCATTGTTTTATTTTCTGTTTCCAGGTTCATTGTTGTTTCCTTTGTTCCTGTTTTATTCCCTGGTTTGGTGGAAGTTTTTGGACTTTTGGACATTTACAGATTTTGGACTCTGGTTTACTAAGATTAGTATTGTTGTATTGTTTAGACTTGTTTATAAAAGGTATTCAAATTGAAATTGTCTCTCACCTACACTTGGGTTCCGTCTAGTTTACATCGTGACATTATTTCTTGGCAGTTTAATTTCTGCCATTTTTATCTAAATGTAAGTAATATTTATAGAGATTTTCCAGACCAGGGTCACAGAGCACTTGAACAATCAAAACAATATTCAACAAAATGTATACTTAAACGATCAAGACAACACTGAGACAAACACGGGAGTCTCAGAATATCAAGTAAAAGCTCAAATATTAATGTGTTGAGATGTTTCTTGAAGGAGTCAGTACATCATCAAACACAGATGTTTCTTGAAGGAGTCAGTAGATCATCAAACACAGATGTTTCTTGAAGGAGTCAGTAGATCATCAAACACAGATGTTTCTTAAAGGAGTCAGTAGATCATCAAACACAGATGTTTCTTGATGGAGTCAGTAGATCATCAAACACAGATGTTTCTTGAAGGAGTCAGTAGATCATCAAAGACAGATGTTTCTTAAAGGAGTCAGTAGATCATCAAACACAGATGTTTCTTGATGGAGTCAGTAGATCATCAAAGACAGATGTTTCTTAAAGGAGTCAGTAGATCATCAAAGACAGATGTTTCTTAAAGGAGTCAGTAGATCATCAAACACAGATGTTTCTTGAAGGAGTCAGTAGATCATCAAACACACATGTTTCTTGAAGGAGTCAGTAGATCATCAAACACAGATGTTTCTTAAAGGAGTCAGTACATCATCAAACACAGATGTTTCTTGAAGGAGTCAGTAGATCATCAAACACAGATGTTTCTTGAAGGAGTCAGTAGATCATCAAACACAGATGTTTCTTGAAGGAGTCAGTAGATCATCAAACACAGATGTTTCTTGAAGGAGTCAGTAGATCATCAAACACAGATGTTTCTTGAAGGAGTCAGTAGATCATCAAACACAGAGATGGTTCCAAAGCTTAGGAGCAACAGTCCGGAAGTTCAGGAACCATCAGTAGATTCTGATCCACAGACCTCAGAGCCCGAGCTTGGGTGTAAGTCTGGATCAGATCACTGATGGAAGGTCTGTCCATGAAAATACATTTAATCGATGCTGCACCTCGAGACCTTCAAGAAGGTTGCAGGTTCACAGGTTCGAGGACGTGCGTTCTTGCTGTGAGAGTTTGAATGTTCTCTGTTCTTGCTTTGGTTTATTCTGGTTCCTCACCAATGGTATCAGACGCATACAGCCGGTGATTGAAAAGGCAGAGATAATCAGCAGAACTAGTAATTGGCAGATACAGAGACTTACAGCATCGACGCCCGAGTCTCCTTATCTCAGGCGTCACATCGGACCAGCTGTGACCGTCTGCCGGTGCTGTGTCGGGTCGGTCAGAAATCGATGAAGATTAATGGGTTTAAAACATGACTGACAAGCGCATGTCACTGATCCCCCAGAGTCTCTTCATCGTGGCAGGTCCATCTGAGCCGGACCGAGAATCTAAACCGTCACTTGTCAATGTTGCTCAATAGTTCCAGCATCGAGCACGTTCACCAGAACGTTTGCCAATTACATGGAATCAGAAGAAAGTTCAATTCTGTTTAATCCATCAAGTTACTCTTCAATTATTCTCTACATCCAGCCTGTAGAATCTTTCTTTTAAATAGAAATAGGTGGAATTATCTTGACGAAGGAGCTTCAAACACATTTACTAAAGTAAGTTCAATACCATCATCCACATGCAAGTTGAAAAAACCGTGAACTGAGAGTCTTTGGTGCTAAATACTCGTACACTCTGGAGAACCGAGCCGAGAAGTTGACTGACAGCTCCAGACATGCAATCTGTCAAACGTGACACTTGGATAAAAAGAATTACAGAAGAATGAAGTAGAAAATGCACTGAACTGAAACAGATATGGTGCTACATACAAAAAAACGTTTCTTTTTCAAGCAGGATTTGCAAACGACTTTCTTTGATTCGATCGATATCACTGATAACATCGACCAGAGAAGAATCTGTTTCAGCTCCTGAGCAATTATCACGAAGAAAATACTATAAAAAATATAGACTCCATTACTTTAACCATGTCTATGTTTTGTCTTCAGGGTCGAGGTCATCATTTGGTCCGAAAACATTTCATCTGAAACCTCAAACCCACTGAGGGGAGTTTGTTGAACTTCTCTGTTTTGGTTTGGTTTCTTCTGAACACGGGTTTCTGTTAAAAGAAAGGCCATGAAATGATGGAGCTTTTGCAGAGGTTGTGGTTTGAGATGCGCGGGTTGATTTTTGTTAACAGAAAACACCATGAATGCAGGACCAAAGGTTTCCATGGTTTCAGTTGGAAGTGAGACCTACAGGTGTTTTTGGAGGCATCGTTATGAGTCACTGAATCTTTTGTGAGACACTTTCAAAGACTTCTCTGAGCTCAGTGGAATCAGCTTCCGTCAGAGAGACACATACAGAGATGCTTCACCGTCTTCCCTGAACTCTCTATTCATGGAAGGTTCCTCGGATCTTCCCACACACTTGAACAAACGTATTTTTAATTGATCAGCCAAAGACTGTAGAATCCAGGCACGTCATTCGCTTTTCAATTTCAAACATTTGTCATTTGACTTCTCTCTATCCGGGTTCAGAGTCCAGCTCTTACCGGGGGTCCAAAGGTGTTCCTAGGCCAGCTGAGAGTCCTAGTCTCTCAGGGTGTCCTGGGTCTTCCCCGTGGTCTCCTCCCAGTGAATCATGATGTTCCCCTAAAATGACTCCCAACGAGGAGGAGCAGCGGCTCTACTCCGAGTCTCTGCTGGACGACAGTGCTTCTCACTGTATCTCTCCAGACACCCTCAGCAGCTTTACCTGCAATCGTGTTCTACGTCTCTGACCAGTGTTAGTATTTATTTAAGAGCTTTTACCTTTTAGCTCAGCTCTGTTTTTATCACTGCACGTTGGCGCATTGATAGTTAATTGTATCCATTCATTTTATAATCACAAAAAATAAAGTTGAAACATGAACATGTCTTCAAAACTTAAACTTTGTAAAATGTATCTTTAACCGGAGAAGGCCTCGATGCAATATGAACCAACACCAGACCCTATGAGATCTATCTAGAGCAGGGGTCGGCAATTAAACTTCCTCTGGGGCCACATCATATACTGTGACTGAAGGGTCGTCAATCCAAAGGAGAGAAGCGAAGAGTTAAAATATGAAAGAAAAACTTTGAAAGAACAAAGCAAGTAAAGAAATATCAGCATAAAATAAACCTGACTATGTCAAAACACTTGTATAAACCTTTCATGTAAAAGAAACTGATGGGAAAATTATATATATATATATATATATATACAGTGCCTTGCGAAAGTATTGCCTTGAACCTTTCAACATTTCGCCACATTTCAGGCTTCAAACATAAAGATATAAAATTTTAATTTTTTGTCATGAATCAACAACAAGTGACACAATCGTGAAGTGGAACGAAATTTATTGGATAATTTAAACTTTTTTAACAAATAAAAAACTGAAAAGTGGGGCGTGCAATATTATTGCCCCTTGCGCTAATACTCTGTAGCCCACCTTTTGCTGCAATTAGCTAAGTCTCTTGAGGTATGTCTCTATCAGTTTTGCAATCGAGAGACTGGAATTCTTGCCATTTTTCCAAACTGGAGCTCAGTGAGGTTGGATGAACTTTGTGAAAGCAGTCTTCAGCTCTTTCCAAGATTCTGATTGATTTAGGTCTGGACTTTGACTTGGCCATTCTAAACCTGATATTATTTGTAACTTCCATTGTAGATTTGGTTTATGTTTGGATATTTTTTGGAAGATAAATTTCAGTCTCAGGTTTTTGAGACTCAAAGGTTTTCTTAGAATGGTCCTGTATTGGTCCATCCATCTTCATATTGTAGCTCTTCCCTGTCCCTGCTGAAGAAAAGCAGGCCCAAACCATGATTGCCACCACCATGTTTGAAGTGGGGATGGTGTGTTAGGGTGATGAGCTGTGTTGCTTTTACGCCAAAATATCGTTTTGATTGTGGCCAAAAAGTTTGATTTTGTTTCATTACCAGAGACCTTCTTCCACATTTTGGTTTCTAGGTGGCTTGTGGAAACTTTAAACAAGACTTTTTATGATATCTTTGAGAAATGGCTTTCTTCTTGCCACTCTTCCATAAGGCCAGATTTTAAACTGATGTTTTATGAAGACTCTCCCACCTCAGTTATTATTGCAGTTATAGAGGATAGGACCTCTTAGTGCATCTTGATAGTCTTCCCTTGTTCGAGATGAAAGTTTGAGGGAGGCCGGTTTGTAGATTTGAGTGGTTGATACTCCTCCATTTCAATAGAATTTTGAAGTTCCTTGAGATGTTTAAAGCTTGAAAATCTTTTTTATCCAAATCCGCTTTAAACTTCTCCACAACAGTATCTGGACCTCTGGTTTTCTTTGTCTTCATGGTTCTCTCTTTAAACAGAACCCTGAGACTATCAAAGAGAGGTGATTTATACGGAGACTTGATTAAAAGGTCTTCTATTGATCATATAGTCATTTAGACAAATTGATCATTAAAGATCCTACTGAACTTCTGGAGTGATTTGCTATGAAAGTAAAGGAGCCAATAATATTGAGCCCCACTTTACAGTTTTTTATTTGTTAAAAAGTTTAAATTATCCAATAAATTTCGTTCCACTTCACGATTGTGTCACTTGTTGTTGATTATGACAAAAAATTAAAATTTTATATCTTTATTTTGAAGCTGAAATTGGCAAAATGTTGAAAGGTTAAGGGGGGAATACTTTGAAGGACTGTATATATATATATATATATAGAGTTAATACAATAATAAACGTAATATTAAATTGTAAGCTGTCGTAAAGAATGTCTATGTTCTACTCTGACCTCTTGAGGGCCTCATGAATCCAGTCAAAGGGCCACATGTTACCCAGGTGTGATCTCGAGTGCACTGACTGTGCAGAACAAAATCTGAAAAACAAACTAAAAAAATAAAGAGTGTCACAAGAAAAATGCAAATATTTAAAGATAATGTATTTGGCTTCATATCACCAGGAGAAGAAACGGTTCAAATGTGTTCGAAAACTGACAAAATAATTCAGAATTTGAATGAAATTCATCAATGATCTTGAATATCAGCTCGTGGTTGATCTTATTTTGAATTAAGGTACAACTTAAACCAGCACAAAACAACAAATCCACCCATTGAATGGAATTTGCTCTTTAAATATAAACAATATTGCAGATCATTTTTATGGTGATACAGTAATTAAACCCTAAAGACATGTTTCTCTATGAACGAAGTGAAGTTAATTTATCTTGATGAGACATTTAAACTTTATTAAACAGTTGTGGACTGCAGGAGTGAAGACAGACTCACAAGAGTGGCTTCTGAGTGTGGTTTGTGTTTCAGCTGAGATCATGTCCAGCCTTATTCATGAAGATCTATATGTACAACAGAGCATATACCCCTCCATATATATATATATATATATATATATATATGTATATATGTTTGACTCCTTGTGTTTATTGTAATGAGCTGAAATAGTCACATGTGATAATTTAAATATGTCAGATTTATCAAATTGATACACATTAAATTGAATTAAATAAGGTTGTGCTCATACACTCGATGATCAAGTCACTTCAAAAAAGTCTTGCAAACCATCATGAAAAACAGGAGCAGTGGCTCGGGTTAAGTTGAGTAAAGAAGTTTTTGTAAAGATTGAATTAAAGGTTTCAGCGAACAGTGTCGCTCACTGAATAATACATGAAGAACAGTGACGTAGGATCACAGTCGATGTCAACAGTATCAAGATCAACTCAAGGACTCCACAATAGTGATTTCAAAAATATCTGCGAGATCCAGACGATGTATTTCTCCTGACACGCCTCCCCGGGTGGAGCTCCGACGCCACTGTCCACTCTCACCAAGTAATGAGATCATTCTGGGTGAAGTGATGCCGAAAACGAATCATCTCCGTCTCCGTCCCTGAACGCCACAGTGGTCTCACGCCTGTGGACCTCGTGCTCCGAGAGCATCCATCCTCCACCATCACGCTTCACTCACTCCACCAGTCCCAGCTCCTCCGAACCACCAGTCCCTCGACTACTATTAACACCGCTGCACCCCAGCACTGGTAATATTAGCACTAACAAGAGGTCACGGTTATTATAAGAATACTAATGCAGTCGTGCTCCAGATATGAACTCACGGTCAGAAGAAAGAAAAACACGTGTCCTGATGAAGACCTATGACTTTGACTCGACAGCTCAATGAAATAAGTTCACACGAAAACATGATGAACCTCAATCAAGTCAAAAGAAAGTATTTTTATAAACTTTAAATAAAGCATCCAGTTACTGTTGTGACCAGAACCATCACAACAACAGACTAGTGTCAACCCTGTGAGAGGAGCACGAGAAGAAGCTGAAGATGAGAAAATGAAAAGAAAATATGAGTAAAAGTTGTGGCTCAGATACAGTAGCTTTGGAGAGAACGCTTGAACTCTGACCCTCAGGCAGAGAGAAACACTGTCCGCAGACTTGACTACAGACTTGCACTAAATTACTAAAATCATATAAGTAAATATATACCGTTGTAATTATTATTCATTTGTTTTTTAGTCATTTTGCTAAGAGACACACAAAATAGCCAACAACAGTGTGACCTCCTTGGCAGAGGTAATAACCTCACACAGCAAACTTCTCAAATAAATATATTTTTATATATGTACACTTTCAACACAAATACAAAGTCTTCCCGCGAGCTTCCAGGCTGTTTGTCGGCATCGACTCCAGACATGTTTAATCCTGATAAGTTTTGAGTTCAACACATGTTGGCTCAGAGTCTCGTCCCGTGGGAATGAAAACACAATCATCAAGGCCAGTAAAGGAGAGAAGCTTAATCCATTAGACCAGCAGCTGCTCTCGTGTTGTTTGTTTTCACTCTTCGGATGAACGTATTGATGCTTCCTGCCGGGACACAGATGTCGTGGCGACGCGTGGCCTGTGCAGATAACAAGAGTGTACTTCCAGTCAGCAGCTGTTTGTGACTCCAGAGTGAAAGTGTATGTTCATGTCATGACAGTCACGTCAACGAGTTTTATTGACGAGATTGAATTTAATCAGAAGCGTAGAAAGTTATTTCTATGCAGAAGTAGACGATTATATTATGATATATTAATGATTTTCTATTGTTCAAAAAAATGTTTCTCGAAATATAATCCGACTTGATCAACTCAAATGTACAGCAAAGGTCGAGGCAACAAGATGTTCTCAGGGGCCACAACATTGACCGAGGGCCGACAAGCCAAGAAATGAAGGCAGCCTTAATGTTGTTTCATTGTAAAGTTATTTTATAAATGTTTATAATGACTGAGGCAGGAGAACGACCGATATAAAGGACGAATCAGAGGAAGAATAAAAATAAAACGTAGCTGAAACTTTTCTACTCGAGCAGTTTGTTTTTCTCCGACTACACGACGTAACAACTACGTAGATGAAGACGTAGCTTTTAAAAAACTGTCTCTGGCTCCCCCAGTGTCAGAACAGTGTTACTACAGTGGAGCCTCTATTTTTTGGTTTGTTTACAAAACAAGATAAAGGCCCTTGTTGTGTCTCATTTTTTCTTCCTGGCAAAAAAGAATCCTTTGATATTTCCGTCACATAAAACAGTCTCACAGGTGTGTTGGTCAGACTATCATTGAAGTCAAGAGAGAGTTAAACGAGTCGTCAGCTTTTCAATGAAATAAGATTAATGTGAAAATGTGACGTTGTGCTGCTTGTGTGAGTCTCACGTGCTCGTGCACATGAACATGGACCAACAGTAGGATGTGCGTCACACGCCTGCAGCGCAAGTGGTTTATTGCACGACTTATCCCTGGATCGCTTCAAATCTATTTAGTGCTCAGTGCATTAATCAGGCCGGAGGCCGAGCTGATGCTGTTGCGTCGCCTCACGGAGGTGATCACTCTTCTGCTGAATAAAGATGAGATCATGTGTTTTAATTGACTGTCTCCCTCGTCCCTTGATTATAATCCAGAGGTTCTATTGTGAGATTTGACTTCTCGACGTCGAGCGAAACCAATTATCATCCGGTGGTTTGGTGAGTGTTTCCAGGCGTCTGTCTGAGCAGATGTTCACGACGATTCCTCACAGTTATTTCTTAAGATTCAATTTGTTTCTGGCTTTATTGCAACAGTGAAAACTGTCGCGACCACTGAAGGTTCTTGTGCGGCAGCGACGCTAACGTCTGCCTCTTCAATGTGGTCTGTTGGTCACGTGTAGCCATGAGCGCTCGGGTCGTGCAGGCGCAGACACACAAGGTTCAGACCATCGTTCAAAAATAGAGAAGTTCTGATGTACGAGGTCGTTTGAGATCAGGTCGAACAGCTTCCAGAGACGATGAAAGCCATAGTTGATGCAGGTTGTGATGTCGGCATCACCAGGACCTTAATGGCTGAAGTTCAAGAACAGCTTCCTGTCAGGTTTGGGGGAAGAAGAGCCGCTTCCTCTCCGACTGGAGCATGAGGATCGAACAACCTCCAGCTCTGATGCTACCAAGTACGTCTGCTCACAGACCTCAGCGTCCCCTGGTAGGAGGGACTCAAGACCACCATCTACCCTGTGGAAGAAGACCATCCACGCCTTGTAGACGCAACAACAACAACAACAACAACAGTAACAACAACAACAAAAACAACAACAACAACAAAAACAACAACAACAGTAACAACAACAACGACAAAAACAACAACAACAGAAACAACAACAAGGGTGCTTCTAGACGATCAACCTGAGCTGTGCTCAGCAAGGAAACCAGCCACACGTCGGTTAATATATAACAAGACACTCCAGCAGTCGAGTGTATAGACGCTCAGAAGAATTCTACTGTCTGAAGGTTCTCAGCTTCCTCTTGCACTGTGAACATGATCTGACGATTACTTTACAAGAAATGACGTTAAACTCATTTACTATAAGACAGCAACTCCAACTTAATAATGTTTACTACACAGATGTTTCAATTCTTTATACAAATGTCAAACATGTCTGTATGAGGAGATGAAACAGTGACATATGTCAAGTGAAATCTTACAAAAATACATTATTTGGTCATTTTGGTCAATATTGTTGTTGTGAAAATAAGATTTGTTTAAAAGCAAAAATACAAAAAAATTGAAAAAATAACTTGGGAATTGTAAAGAGATGAAAAAACAAAAGATGTTTGTATTTTCTGTTTTTTAGCTGAAAATAATCCTGACGAAGCAGCAAAGAAATGCAAACACAAGTGTGTTGAGGCTTCAGGTCCAGCATGTGTTTCATCATGAAGGTAATCTCTTCACTAAATATCCACTTCTTTCTGAGACTTTTTCTCCAGACTCGTCTTTTCATCCGACCGTCAAACCTCAGTGGAAATGTGTTTTTTTTTTCACAGAGAATAATTTAATTGCGGCACTTTCTGAGAACACACTTCCTGTGAACAAACAACATTTGCTGCTGCTTTTGACCCAGGAAACAGAATTGTGTGTTTTTGGTTTGAACATCGACGCCAATTATCTTGCGTTGAGAATCTGTGACGACCTGCAGTAATTAAAACTGATAAAGATAAATATATAAAGTTAAAAAAAGTTAAAAAGTTAACTGTATGATTGAAGATAAAATATTATATATCAAATGTTTGTAATTATCAAGTTATATCTTCTTAAGTAAACAAATACTACGGATGGGTATTGATAAGTATTATCCAGTAGTTTTACTTGTTTTGTTGACAGAATATCCGAGGGTCTGTGTCAGAACATAGTTAACACATGGATGTATTTTAAAGTTTAAGTTTATACTGTGATGGTTCCAGGTGTTGTTGCTTCTCCACTGAAGCCACGCGCGCACGATTACGCATCAGGACTCAAAACTCAGACTTGGAAATTCATGAAAAACAATCTACATTTTCTTCAAAATCAAGTTTTTAGGGTTATTTCATCATTTGAGTGTAAGTTCATCTGAAGCATTTATTTGACTTCAAAGTCGACAGAACTGTTTGATTCTTATTTGTTCTGTTTCTATCTATTCAAATATTCTACGCTGCGTCACTTGAGAGTCGCAAAGTAAACCAGGTGTTTCTGATCTCAAGTGATTATTATTTGTAAAAATGTTTCTCAGACCAGGGTCACAAAGCACTTATTCAACACAACAATACACAGTTAAAATGTAAAAGGTCAAGACAACACAGAGACAAAATGGATGCTGAAAGCTAATGAAGAGTTTGAAGGAGAAATGTGAGTTCTTCTACTAGAGCGACTCAGAATTCTGGCTGCAGTTTTGTATGAACTGCAGGCGAGACTTAAATCCTTGAGCTTCATCAACTACCATGAGAAGTTTCGTCTGCTCTGGGAAACACCAATGAATGAGTAAAAAAGGCAGGAATAAGAAGAATAAGAAGTTGAGAGAAGAACGATGGTTTACCAGGAAAGAACCTGTCGTAGGTTTTTGTGAAGAACTCTTGACTCCATGTTGCTGACCATGAATCATTAATTGTTGAGGTTGTTGTTGCCTGTGTTGACTTTGAACCTGCAGAAGATCCTTCTCTACAAGTACCAGAACCTTCGACTCATCTTGAGGCACTGATTCATAAAAGACAAACGACCACAGACTCCTCCTTCTACTGCTTCTGCTGCTTCTTCTGCCTCCACATCCACAGAACATCAGAAATAATTCCACATGATTCTGGCTCAACATTCTTCATCACGTCTGTCAGAGTCTCAGAGTGAAGGTCAGATCCTCCTCTCACCTGCACACACACATATATACACACACACACATATATATACACATACATATACACACACACATATATACACACACACACACACATATGTATACACATAGACATCCACACACACACATATATATACACACACACACATATATATATACATACATATCCACACATACATATACACACACACACACACATATATATATATACACATACATATCCACACACACATATATACACACACACACACATATATACACATACACATACATATCCACACACACATATATACACACACACACACATATATACACATACATTTACACACACACACATATATATATATATACACACACACACACATATATATATACACATACATATACACACACACATATATACACACACTAACACACGCACACACATATATATATACACACACACACACATATTTACACATACATATACACACACACACATATATACACATACATATACACACACACACATATATATACATACATATACACACACACACATATATACACATACATATACACACACACACATATATATACATACATATACACACACACACATATATACACATACATATACACACACACACATATATACACATACATATACACACACACACATATATATACATACATATACACACACACACATATATACACATACATATACACACACACACATATATACACATACATATACACACACACACACACATACATATACACACACACACATTATATATACATACATATACACACACACACATATATACACATACATATACACACACATATATACACATACATATACACACACACACACACGTATATATACATACATATACACACACACACAATACACACACTAACACACGCACACACGCATATATATATATACACTAGTTTCTGCGCATCATATCTTCTCACCACAGACACAGATGTTGATTCAATCCAATCCTTTGAAGCAGAAAAGTTACGTCTGAGACGATCAATAAAATCAACTGATCACTGATGAGGTTATTTTCTTGAAGAAGTTTCACTTTATTAAAGAGTTCAAACATGAATCTTTGATCTAAATCTACTCCCGGCTCGTGATAACATGACGACTGTGAGCAACAACAGACACCAGATGCAATCAAAGATTTGAATAAAGACGGTTTCATCGTCGACTGACGAACTGACTCGACAACACCAGACCTGCTGTATTATTGTGGCCCTCAGGGGTCTAAGAACCTTCAACTCACTCGTTTTTGCAAACGAATAGAGGTGAAGATAAAGAAAATAACAGAATTCAAACCTTTGTTTTGTTCATTAAATATCAATCAGTTCAAATAATGAAAATAAAATATATGAATGTATAATTTTATGATGAAATCACACTGGAATTCACGTGACTTTTTTGAATGTTACGTTTTTAAAACGATCAAAACACGGAGTCCGTTCCGTCGCTCCAACACGACGTCACTTCCTGTTCCGGTTCTTAGGCTTCGCTTGGTGGAGAAAGATGGACGATCAAGAGAGAGTCACGAGTCGTTTATTCACCGCTTCAAGTCAAACAAAATACAAGCTTTACGATCGACCGGACACACTTTCTCCCGGCGACTGAAGAGGTCAATAGTCTCGGGAGAAAAGGTCGCAATCTGTAGAAACATCGCTATATTTAAGGCAAAGATATTTCCGGTCTGGGAGGTCGTCCCTTTCCGGCCAAATGGTTCTTTCAAGTTCCCTGTGTCCCGATCCCCTGTAGAGAGACATCTCTAGAGAGATTGGTTTCTTGTAATCTAATCTTTCAAATGTTCTCGGGGAGGGTTATCTTCTCTTCCGTCTTTTATCCCCCCTTTCTGTGTCTTACTTTGTTCTTCGTTCTACGATTTAAAGTTTGATTTGCAGATCAACAGATGTTTTAAATAACTGGTGTCGTATCTTTAATTCTGATCCAAGCTTGCCTCGAACCAGTCAATCAGTCTGGAGTAGAATGTTGATGTGAATGTGTCGTCAAACGTTTAATCTCTTAGATGAAGCCAGTAAGTTATACTTTATATTTTGATTATCTTTTAGCATTAATTTAAGTATGGCGTAAAAATATATAATCATTTGAATCTAACAGTTTCTTGATGGATGGCCCTTCACAACTGTGTTTGATGTGGCCCCTCATGTAACTGCTCATCTTAGAAGAAAGAAGTGAAATATTCGCAGGCGACTGAGTTGAGAAATAAAACTGTGTTGAGGCAGAAGGAGACACTGTTGGACGTGAGAAGATACTGTTGGAGGTTCATGGACAAGAACAAACATGGTTTGACGAAGACACAGAGTTTCTCTCGGATGAAGCGACTGAAGCATCAACATCTGCAGCTTTAAACCTGACAGACTCTGGCTCAGCTCTGGTGTCAAACCCTGACCCTGTAGAAGAATCTGTGAACCTCCTCCACACACGTCATGTGATGTCCATCACCTCTGAGAAGACCAGCCGACAGTGACAACATAAACTCCACTGATTTATCGTGATTTAAAGATTATCTCATAGTTAAGTTCAATGATTTCTCAGTTTTATCACCAGTCGTCTGGGTTTGGAACCTCAGACGGTCTTCCTGTCCGGGCGTGACATGGTTTCAACTCAACGTGTGACATTATGTCAGAAAAGAAGAAGAAATCAAGAAACAGCTGGATTTAGATTTTCATATTCGATTTGAGTCACTTCTTTATTTTACTTGAACCAGGGCTTTGAAGCCAGTCGTGTCCGTCCTGAGAATCCAATCTTCAGGTTCAGCAGGACTTGAGGTCAGGAATGATGTTCGTGAAGAAACACGTTCTTTCAGTCGAGGCTAAGCTAACGGTTAAGATTGTCTGTGTTTACGTAACTTTCAGTCTTTCTGCAGCCTCCAGTGGCCTCTTGGTGAACTGCAGTGTGTTGTTGTGTTGTTTGCATCTGAACGTCTGCAGCACATCATCGAAGGTCTGAGGCACGACGAAGACATTTGAAGTCACGTCTGAATCCATCACTGCCTGAACGAAGATGCTCGGAAACTAATGGCTGCTGTTTTCATGACCTTTGAAGGAAGTTAACCTTTATCTTTAGAGACATTTGCTGTTTCACAGCAACACACTTTGAATCAACATATTCAGTGGATTTACTGAGATATTTCTCATGGGAAGAGTTTTATATTTTTATCGAAGCTCAACTCCAGAGATGAAGACGTCCAACGATCCAATGACTCGCTGGTGAAACCAGGAAGTCTGTCTGATGGAGGAAAGAACAACCATCGGTCTGATGTGATGAGCTGCTGTCAGGAGGAGATATAAATAATCCTTAGTATTATTAAAAATGTAAACTAATGTTTGGGTTACAAATGACTGCTAGTACCAAAAGAATTGCCTCATTTGTGAAAGTAACTTATGTGGGTCATTGTTTTGAATACATTGTTTTTTAATATAATTTACAACAATTTCCCGAACGAAACCTCCAGAGGAATCAATAAAGTTTTATCTATTTATCTAAATTACTGTGTCAATATTCTCGAGGTTCTGTAAGTGATGACTTTCTTAACTAAAGCGCTGTGGAGTAAAAACTGTTTCAGGGACAGTAAGTGTTGAAGGTCACTAAAACTTTACAATAATTACAACAACGACATTATTAAAAGTATTAATAGGAAATGTTTGACTTTAATCTTAAACATAACTAACACAGGACCTTATGTGTTCTTTAAAAAATATGTTGAATAATCTAATCTAATCCAGTTGAGTTTATAAAAAGGTCATCAGTCTCTGATGGACCGACATCATTCCAGAACAACAATCTAAAGTCCGTCGAGTCTGGAGAAGAAGAAACTCCAGCGTCGTCATCAATAAAGTGTCACCATAGAGTTCTGGAGTCGACGTCCACCATCATTAAATAAATACAACTTCTCTTCTTCATCTTCTTCCACAAACAACATCTTCACTGAACTTCTGCTAGTTTTCATTATAAACCATGAGTGTGTTTGATCCAAATATAACAACATGTGAATCACAATGACTTTCACCTTCGTTCATACGTTCTTAGTTCGTCAATGAAAGCTTTTGTTTCATTCATTCGTTCTCTGATGCGTATATTTCTGAGTCAATCCCAGCTTCATGAGAGGGGAGGGACACCCTGGACAGGAGGCCAGTCCGTCTCAGATCACACAAAGACACACAATGTTTACACACACACTCAAAACCTACAAACAAGTTAATCGACCTTCATGCTGTGAGTCTGATCACGTGTGACGTTCATTTGTGTTTCTAATAATATATTCTTACGTTACAAGTATTGACTAAACAAACTTTGGTTTTATTTCATATCATTTAAGTTTTTGATTCAAATTCAAATGATTAAAAAACATCATTTTCAAACATCACAGCAATGAATAACCAATAATTAAGTGACATTTAAAATATAGTTGGTTTACAAAAGTGTGACAGTTTTCTTCATCGGATACTTTGATAGACGTTTAAGATAAGAATAATGACATTAATATAAATAACAATAATGACATTAATATACATGTTTAATATAAGAATAATGACATTAATATACATAAGAATAATGACATTAATATACATAAGAATAATGACATTAATATACAAGATTAATATAAGAATAATGACATTAATATACATGTTAAAGATAAGAATAATGACATTAATATACAAGTTTAAGATAAGAATAATGACATTAATATACATGTTAAAGATAAGAATAATGACATTAATATACAAGTTAAAGATAAGAATAATGACATTAATATACAAGTTTAAGATAAGAATAATGACATTAATATACAAGTTTAAGATAAGAATAATGACATTAATATACAAGTTTAAGATAAGAATAATGACATTAATATACAAGTTTAAGATAAGAATAATGACATTAATATACAAGTTAAAGATAAGAATAATGACATTAATATACAAGTTTAAGATAAGAATAATGACAATAATAACACCTGAGCAGGTGTGTTTTGACGCAAACCTTTTTTTAAATAAATGAATATTACATTTATTTACACAGCAGTCAAGAGACACTCACGGCTCTCCCGTGTTAACACCAGTCTTTGAACGTCGCACAACAAATCTCTAGAAAGTAAAGCGACTAGAATCATGCTTTCATGAAGGTGTCATGAAGGCATCATCACACCTTCATGACACCTTCATCATCGTCATCACACCTTCATCATCTTCATCATCTTCATCATCAGCTCCAGACTCACCTGCGGGTCTCGTCTCTCTCACACGATCAGCTCAGAATCTTCTCTGTGAAGAACAAACCCGTCGAGATGCTCCAGGAGTGAAGAGTCTGATCTTCTGTTGTCTTCGCTCCGCCGGCTCAGGCCACGCCCCCGTGTTTAAAACAAACTATTCCCACCGTTTCTTCCTCATTTGAATGCATCAAATGTTGCGTTCAGGGACATGCGCGACCCTCGGACTCTTATATTCAGGAACACGACAATATAAAGGTTTGATGCTTGGAATGATTTCGATCAGAGATAAACATATGGCTTTGAATCACGTTTTTATTATTATATTATCGAAATATATGAAATACACACGTTTAATTTTTATATGACACTTTTTTCAAATTGCAGGTTATATTTTTTATTTCTTGTCTCATTAGTCAAACTCAGTCCTGATCAAACAACTTTTAATCAGTACATTTACAGGATTGTATCTGTTTATATTTGCCGGACATGTTGTTTAAAGTATGATTGTTGAGATCCAATCACACGGAACAGAAAACCATTTCATTCTAAGAGGAAAATAAACTAAATTATTTTGAATCATTCAATGATGTGAAAACAGGTCTAAAGTGAACAGTGACATCACTTCAGTTAGTTTTCTCTGTTTAAGTTGAGACTCCTGGTGAAAACTGCATGAATGTTTAACGTGTTTGTATTTTTAAAAATCATCTTTTTTAAAGCAGGTCATCAATTCAATCAGAGTTTATCGATGAGACAAGTGGAAGCAAAAGAACAGATTCTAAGAAGAAACTCGACGTCTCGTTCTTCTTCTGTGAGCCAGACTTCATTCCATCATTGAATCAGCGAAGAATCATCAGGATCTCAGGTCTTCGTCCTCCTGATGTTCTGATCAGAACCTCAGCTTCAGTCTGTGGAGGTGCAGCCAAAGGAGAAGCTATTATCATTACAGATAATAACTGCGGAGGCCATTGACGTGAGGACGGTTCCCAGCGGAAGCTCCTGCAGTGAGAGCGTCCTTATCAACACTCCCTGGTGAAGCATCTCTGAACAGCGGCTGGACTTCAGCTTCATGATCTGTGGAGAATATGCTGCAGATCCAGGAACAGCAGATCAAGGGCAAACATGCAGTTATCAGAAGCGCGGCCGTAATTAAAGTATTCATTTCATGTAATTACAGGCTAATCCGGCGAGACAGCGAGTGTTACGTTAAGAACTTCCTGATATTGAACGAGTGTTGCACGGACGGTAATGTGAGTCGACATCGTTCAGAGACTACAGTGTTTGTTGATGTTTATTTCTGTGGGAGGAAAAAAGATGATCAAAGCTATAGTATCGTTTTGAACAGTTGAGGATAAGAACACAAACATAACACAAACTGAGCAGCAGCGTGAACAACACACACCAGAACGTTGTCTGCATGAACGACACAATAACAAGACGTTAAGAAGAACATCTGTGACCTTGTTTCTCTGAGTGAGTCTCGTTCTGTTTGACTCAAGTTTGAATAAAAGCACCAGAGTCACAGGCTAATGTCACTACAGAGAAACAACAGTGTTTTATTCTAATAAAACACATTTTACAGTAATAATCAATACAACAGAAATGACATGTTTTTATTTTGACGAACATCTCACAGTCCAGTGTGAACATCAGCTACTGAAACACAGGTTAATGAAGTTTTAAATTCAACCTCAAGACCTGAAGTAATTGCACTCGTCCACCACAACAAACACACAACTCTCACAAACACACAACTAATAAGTAAAAGACGATCACGCACCAGGGAAGGTGTCAGACTTTGTTTCACCTGGAAAACAACTTTTCTCGAGACCCTGTAAAGTCAATGTTTCAAAGACTCCCTGGAATCCTCCACAAATCTGCTCAAAACTCTTGGTGTTGGTTCCAGTTCATGAAGGATGTGATTTTGTTAAAAATATTTCATTATATTCATTTTGAAAAACATGTTTGCAAGTGACATGATTTTCTCTAGAAACTATATAATGGAGTCTATTTTTAAAAGTATTTAAGTCCTAAATAAATGTATTTAATTCATTTTAATGGTATAATAAATGAATTCATTTAATCATACTTAAAATCCCCTCAGGTGTTTATTTTATCACATGCTGGGTTGTTTTATAAGACGTAATAAAACATGGACTGCAATTGCAACGGTCAGTGAGGAGAAGAGATGGTCAGTGAGGAGAAGAGATGGTCAGTGAGGAGAAGAGATGGTCAGTGAGGAGAAGAGATGGTCAGTGAGGAGAAGCAACGGTCAGTGAGGAGAAGAAGATGGTCAGTGAGGAGAAGAGATGGTCATTGAGGAGAAGAACGGTCAGTGAGGGAGAGAGGCATGGTCAGTGAGGAGAAGAGATGGTCAGTGAGGAGAAGAGATGGTCAGTGAGGAGAAGCAACGGTCAGTGAGGAGAAGAGATGGTCAGTGAGGAGAAGAGATGGTCAGTGAGGAGAAGCAACGGTCAGTGAGGAGAAGAGATGGTCAGTGAGGAGAAGAGATGGTCAGTGAGGAGAAGAGAGGACGGTCAGTGAGGAGAAGAGACGGTCAGTGAGAAGAAGAGATGGTCAGTGAGGAGAAGAGATGGTCAGTGAGGAGAAGAGATGGTCAGTGAGGAGAAGAGACGGTCAGTGAGAAGAAGAGATGGTCAGTGAGGAGAAGAGATGGTCAGTGAGGAGAAGAGACGGTCAGTGAGGAGAAGAGATGGTCAGTGAGGAGAAGAGATGGTCAGTGAGGAGAAGAGATGGTCAGTGAGGAGAAGCAACGGTCAGTGAGGAGAAGAGATGGTCAGTGAGGAGAAGAGATGGTCAGTGAGGAGAAGAGACGGTCAGTGAGAAGAAGAGATGGTCAGTGAGGAGAAGAGACGGTCAGTGAGAAGAAGAGACAGTCAGTGAGGAGAAGCAACGGTCAGTGAGGAGAAGAGATGGTCAGTGAGGAGAAGAGACGGTCAGTGAGGAGAAGAGATGGTCAGTGAGGAGAAGAGATGGTCAGTGAGGAGAAAACAAGGAGAAGAGATGGTCAGTGAGGAGAAGCAGACGGTCAGTGAGGAGAAGAGATGGTCAGTGAGGGAAGAGCAACGGTCAGTGAGGAGAAGAGATGGTCAGTGAGGAGAAGAGATGGTCAGTGAGGAGAAGCAACGGTCAGTGAGGAGAAGAGATGGTCAGTGAGGAGAAGAGATGGTCAGTGAGGAGAAAAAGCGACGGTCAGTGAGAAGAAGAGATGGTCAGTGAGGAGAAGAGATGGTCAGTGAGGAGAAGCAACAGTCAGTGAGGAGAAGAGATGGTCAGTGAGGAGAAGAGATGGTCAGTGAGGAGAAGAGACGGTCAGTAAGGAGAAGAGATGGTCAGTGAGGAGAAGAGATGGTCAGTGAGGAGAAGCGACGGTCAGTAAGGAGAAGAGATGGTCAGTGAGGAGAAGAGATGGTCAGTGAGGAGAAGAGATGGTCAGTAAGGAGAAGAGATGGTCAGTGAGGAGAAGCGACGGTCAGTGAGGAGAAGCGACGGTCAGTGAGGAGAACATGGTGACGTCCAGGTCTGACAGTTGAAATGCTGCCTCCAGAAATTGGCTCAGCAGAGAAAAGAGTCTCAGCCTTTTTCCTCCAGAGACGTTGTCCTGCCATTACTACGAGCATGGATTCTTTCCTAAATATATCCCTTTCTGTTTGAAAATGAGCATCTCCTGGCGAGCTTCTGAGCTCCAGCGACGCAACATAATGGCAGAGATTGTAGGCGAGCACCATCATCCGTCATGTTGTTATGGCTGCTGCAGCTTTAATCAGCAGCGCCTGCTAATGTGTCTGCGGCTCACGCTCCCGCCTCAAGTTACACTTCTGTCTTATTACATGGCTGGAATTTTATTTGCTCGCCCAGCAACACAGGTTTCTTCCTGTAATTGTCTCTGTGGGGAAAAGGGTCGCGCCGAGAGATGGAGGGAAGTCGATGGAGGTTTTCTGACCCACTTCTCTGTGAGCAGACGCAGGAGTTATGACGGCAGGTTATTAGATCTTCCATCATGTTGGTTTAACTCTTTTGGTTTTTAACTTCACGTTTTAGGAGATGTGATCAAATATATACAATTATGTCTAGAAGAACAAGAAGATGCTGTGATGAACTTTTCATCCGGGGTGACCTTGTAGACATGAAGTCAGTGGATAAACATCAGGAGACAAAGATTGAAGACACGTGCAGACATCACTCCCTTTTATTCCCACACAGAGACACATATTAGGTTCTTACCATTACATGTACCTTAGAAGACCAATCACTCGAGCAAACTTCTACAGGCTCGAGGCTTCAATGGTCCTCATTTCACCAGCTGTGGCTACATTGACGTCTGCTGAGAAGATTCTTATTCATCTCCGCTGTGTGACGTGAAACACGGACTTTCATCCAAATATTATAAAAGATGAATATTAAAATAATTGCTCAACTATGAGTCGGGTTGAATAATGTAATTCTTTTGAACATTTGATTTCTCTTCCCTTCAGGACGTTCCTGCTCACGTTGGTGCAGTTTTTTAAACACTATTTTTGCTTCATAGGCTGTTTCTCCCATGATTGAGACAAAAGTGATAAATTAAAGTCCCAGTTCAGCAAAGCTGTTAAATAAGCTTAACAGACTAATCCTTGAACTCTAACTCTTGCCAAGAAAATCCTGCTTCGTCATCCAAATACCTCTGAAACAATGAGTCATTAAAAAGCATCTGTTAGAAAAAGAAATGATCTCTTCATAGAATATAAGCGCTAAAGTCCTGTTAGATTCATCTCTCAGATGAAGATGCAGCGAGACATCAATAAAGGGAACATCTTAACGTGTCAAGTGGAAGATTATTCACCAGGAAACGGGTCGTGATCAGCAGCAGGGGAAGTGTTGCATTTTTCTTTCTGAGAAGCCATAAAAAACAGAGTCCAGGTGTGCAGGCTCACTGTAAACACCGACATGGTTTAAAGAGTATAAAACATCTGCACTATTGTTCTATTGTCCCGACAACCTCTGCAGGAGTCACGGGAGGTTTTCCCAACAGCACCAATTGTAAGAACAAGTCCAGAGAAACTAGTCGACAGTGTAGCGCGAGGTGTCACCAGGATATATGGCTGTGGAAACAACAATAATATTTACACACAAGAGAAGAAATGTTCCCACCGGCTTGTTACTCTCTATCACAGACCTGCTGCAAACATAATCCTGCACCTCAGAGAGCTCAGGTGACACTAATGGAAGGTCCAGAACCTTCTATGTGGCGCCTCAATGTATTATTTTTAACTCCTTCCATGAAAGAACTCGTGACACAAATGATGTTATTTTAAATTAAAAATAAACACACATATTGGTTAGAACAATAGAGTCCAACACACATGCACGCACACGCACACCAGTGGCGGGCCGTCAGGGTCAGCAGGGCCTTCTCTGCTGGCCTACACATAATCATAGATACATTTAAATGTTTTATAAAAATAAAAAAAAGTTATATATTTTTTATTGTTTATTTTTCATACATATGTATTAAATGATTCCTCGTAGTATTTTCTCTTCATTTCACTTCTTTCCTCTTGCTTGCGCAAGTTGCGCACTCCTTCCAGGATTGTACCTTCATGTGAGAGCTTTCATCCAATCATATTTGAGCAGCTGGTCATGTGTGACCCGAGGCCTTCAGTCGCTTCAGAGCCTCTGTCCATTGAAATCAACGGCAGCCCAAGGATTGTGTGAAGCAATCAGATTTGAGTTGGCGACACAACATCAGCGCTAAGGAAGCTACAGCGTCACAGCTTCCACGACGCTGGACGCGTTGAACAGGTGACTCGTTCATGTCCTCTGATTGGACAGCACTGAGACTCGTCTTTTCAAGAAAAGCTGGACGTTGTTAAGAAAGTTATGCTAACTCCGAGACAAGTCTTTCACAAGTTTAAAAGGACTAATTTATTTCCTCCATGAACAACGTGAGTAAATGCAATTTTTTCTTAATAATGTTGCGCTTTATGAGATCAATAGTGGTGCTTGTGTGTGTGTGTGTGTGTGTGTGTGTCGCTTTAGCGTATGTGTGTTTGTCGCTGAAGCGTGTAGTGTGTGTGTGTGTATGTTTTGGGGGATAGGGGGCTACTGGCGATGCAGAGCGTGTCTGTTGTGGCCATGGAAACCACACTGACTAGTGGGAGTGATATTTTGATCAATTCCTTATAATGCACTGATGTTCATTTAATGATAAACGTCTTACTGACTATAACAGTTCATGCTCAGATCCCTGTTGTGTATAAAGAACCTTAAAGTAGTTCTTGAGTGGATTCATTCAAATGTTCGTCACTGAAGGCCTGTGTGTGAAATGCACGACCCGCCACTGACGCACACACACTTTATCTTTACTTGAAAATCTTTAGCTGCGATCGCTCTTGGCTCTTAATCAGTTCATCAAGTGTTTATTGTCTCGACCACAGTTGAGAAAAAAAAACAAACATTAGATGAAAAACAATATCTGTTCAATAAATATATTAAAAAAAATTTACAAGGTATTGAATAATTCAATAATCTTTGTAAAAATAGGGACAAATTGATAAATGTAATTACATTGTACAAACAAGACTCTTTGAAGATCCTAAAGATCCTTTCGAGCGGTTGAGCAGTCGTCAGTGTTGCAGAGACGGACTAGAACTACACGGACGTTCACTAGAACACGGATCTCACGTGATCACGTTCATGGGACGCGTCACAGCCTACGAAGATACAACTGAAGCACTGACCAACTATTTAGCTCTTCAGCTCTAGCATAGGAAGCGTCTGAAAATCAAACCTACAGAATTAACGACACGATATATTGAGTCAAAGGAACGAGCCATGAGTCAAAGAGCCAGCAGGACTCGAGGAGGCAGCGAGACTCATGACTGCGTCGCCTGGACGGATCCAAACAGTCTGAGCACGAGGTGAATGTTCTTAACTGAGACTTCTGAAGGCCACGAGCATCTGGTGGAAGCCTCGCTGTGATTCTCTTTCCCCTCATCTAACTGGATCTGGGCAGGAAACAGGAGCAGGACTCATCAAGTGGCTTGATAATCAGGCGACACCGAAGTGATTCATGAGGCTCTCCGGGGTCGACTGTGGCCGCCAGTGAAATGTAAGCAGTGAGAAGGTAATGAACGAGGAAGCTCTGCTCGCATTGTCATGCAGCCGACGTTCCTCGGCGTGGGTGAAATATTTGGATGAAGTCAGAGAGATTTTTTAAGAAGCAACCTCCTCTAGTCAGAAAGAAGTGGGACAAGTTCCGAAGTAAGAAGTAGAAAAAAGTCCCGGGTGTGGGTCTGCGTGGAGGAGATGTCATGTGAATGCTGGGGGGGCAGGTGAAGACTCATGTTCAGATGACATCTGTCCCCCAAGGACAAATGGCTGCATATGAAAAATTGATTTGGAGCAGAAAATAGAATCTCAGTCAGACACGGAGTGAGCGTGTAGTGCAGCATCCAAATTACAGGACAATTTACCAAAATTAATTATTTACCAAGAAGAAGGCTCTGGTTCCTGAACATGCAATAACAAAGACGTCCCTGCAGGGAAGTCATGAAAAAAGACACAATGATAGATGCTCGAGCCCATGAGCAATTTATCCGAGCCCTGATCTGGACAACCCCGTCGAGCAGGAAGTCTTCCCCTCCTTTATTCAGTCCATCATCTCTTTTTGCTGCTTTTGTCATTATTAATCCTCATGATCACGAATGAATCCTTTACGCTGGTGGTGTCTGTCCACGTCTGTCAGGACGTCTGTGGGTCACTGGACAGTACTTGCTCTTCAGTCATTTTTAATTCATTAAACAAGAAATGGATGAATTTGTGAAAAAATAGCAAAATAAATGAATTGTAACCGAACTATTGTGATTTCATGGAAGTCCAACATGGATCAAGATGTTTCTGGGAGTCTTAGGTACCAAGTCTCACAGGAGAAAGTCTGGGTTGACATGGTTGCAGGACATATTCAAAGAAAGTGTGGTGAGACGTGTTCAGGCCTTGAGTTTATGAATGAAGGTTTAGTGCAGAAGCAGGTTCAGGGATATTTGTTTAGATACAAACAGATGATGTCGTTCAGATGCAGGTGTGATCTCTTCGTCCTCGTATGTATGGACTGCAGGTGTGATCTCTTCGTCCTCGTATGTATGGACTGCAGTTGTGATCTCTTCGTCCTCGTATGTATGGACTGCAGGTGTGATCTCTTCTTCCTCGTATGTATGGACTGCAGGTGTGATCTCTTCATCCTCGTATGTATGGACTGCAGGTGTGATCTCTTCGTCCTCGTATGTATGGACTGCAGGTGTGATCTCTTCGTCCTCGTATGTATGGACTGCAGGTGTGATCTCTTCGTCCTCGTATGTATGGACTGCAGGTACGATCTCTTCGTCCTCGTATGTATGGACTGCAGGTACGATCTCTTCGTCCTCGTATGTATGGACTGCAGGTGTGATCTCTTCGTCCTCGTATGTATGGACTGCAGGTGTGATCTCTTCGTCCTCGTATGTATGGACTGCAGGTACTGCAGGTACGATCTCTTCGTCCTCGTATGTATGGACTGCAGGTACTATCTCTTCGTCCTCGTATGTATGGACTGCAGGTACGATCTCTTCGTCGTCCTCGTATGTATGGACTGCAGGTGCGATCTCTTCGTCCTCGTATGTATGGACTGCAGGTGTGATCTCTTCGTCCTCGTATGTATGGACTGCAGGTGTGATCTCTTCGTCCTCGTATGTATGGACTGCAGGTGTGATCTCTTCGTCCTCGTATGTATGGACTGCAGGTACGATCTCTTCGTCCTCGTATGTATGGACTGCAGGTACGATCTCTTCGTCCTCGTATGTATGGACTGCAGGTACGATCTCTTCGTCCTCGTATGTATGGACTGCATGTACATCTCGTGGCATCATATGATCAAACCTGTCTCAGCCTCAGTATGTCAGCTGGAAACCAGATTGCATGAAGCTTCCAAATTTGCCTCAGTGCTTTGGGCAGAAACATAGATAATCAAAGCTTTACATTTCAATTACCCCGGGTGCATTACCAGCAGTTATTTACAGTATAAGCACCGCTCATTAATTTTTAAATGGGCCCTTAAGGTCTCGTTGACGGACAAATCTAGCGAGCGAAAGCAGCGGAACGAACGTTGTTGTTTTTTGACTGCAGGAAACATGGCAGCAGCTGCAGGAGCATTATTGATGTGGTTTGGAAGGTCATCGTCTTCACTGCACACGCTGTGTATCTCCAGCTCAGATCCAGCATGAGTCGTCTTTCTGGACCACAGGGAGGATCTTCTCGTCTCCGTCCACGCGGCTGGTCGGACAGGAAGAAGCAAAGCAGCGACAGTTTGTGGCTTGTAATCCTCCGTCCTGCCTTTCACGGCTGCAGCTTTGTAATCACAAACGTGTCTCATTAATAACCGTCATG
This sequence comes from Callionymus lyra, assembly GCA_016630915.1. Lineage (NCBI taxonomy): Eukaryota > Metazoa > Chordata > Actinopteri > Syngnathiformes > Callionymidae > Callionymus > Callionymus lyra. The sequence goes on along the minus strand of JACEEU010000636.1, from coordinate 27,800,878 downwards.
GCCAAGTGCTCCGGGACACCTGCTGTCGCCGCCGCACACCGGCGCACCCTCGCCTCAGCTCCGAGGGAGGTGACGGTGCTTTGTGAGGTGACCACAAATCATTGACGAGGGTCACATCGTGAGCGCTCACCTTGGCCTGGACTCTTACGGCCCCATAAATGAATCCTGTTTGGCTGGTGATGGATGAAGCTCAGCGTCCTTTTACGGAGCTTAAGATTCCTCAAATAAGATCAGCTTCCACACAAACAGGTGAATATAAAGGATTACTAATGATTTTTCTTTACTGCTGATGTCATGTTAATCGTGTAGATTCGACCTACACTGCAGTCTTGTGTCAGGCGGGTGTTAATGTTTTCCCTGAAATAGTTTCATCGTCCTTCAGCTCAAGGTCAGACACTAATGTCACTTATCTGTCAGAAAATAGATGTAAAGTTTACGATGTTCTTTTACGACATGTCAGCAATCTTCCAATCCAGCCAGTCTTCAGTTTCAGCTGACAAGAAAACACTCTCCATCTTCACGGCTTCACCTGCGTCTGCTTTAATTTGCTCAAGTCCAGCAGCTGCTAAATTCATTTGTGTGCAAAAAGGGTCCATTTGTGTTCCATTCCCCGGGTCAGCAGGTCTCTCAGGGTGATTTGTGCTGAATGTGCTCTGTGCACGGTCGATAAGAGCTGTGTGACCGAAACAGAGGTTCAGAGGTAAAATTGAAGCTGATGAAAATATGCTAAAACATTCCAAGAAGCAAGATGGGATTCATTACCATCCAGTGTCATGTGTATCATCATCTCCGCAGATCTATTGATTCTCTCATTAACTGCTCTATAATCACCAGCAAGTCCGGAATATTGTGTAACTGCGACGATATCTGATCAGCATTCGGTCATTTTGACGCTGATCACTCTTTCATGAGAGAAGATATTCATAAGACCAGAGAGTCTTGAGACCAAAACCTTCTCCAGATCAAAACCAAGACATTTTACACAAACTGCTACCCCTGTGACTTAATCTATGAAGAGATCTCTCAGGAACCATTGTCTGACTTTTGATGCTGCCGCTGTCCCTGAGCATGTATGAAGAGAGAAGTTAATAAATAAAAAACAAACAAACAAATAAAATGAAACTTTTCACGAGTGAAGATTGATGAACCAAAAATTTAACTTTTAACCAATATATATATATATATATATATATATATATATATATATATATATATATTATAACATGCATGGATGCTTGTATGTACTTTTCTTTTGGATATGGATTGTTTAGTAGAAAAAATATTTTGTAATCAAATCCGAATCCTTTGCATAATCAGTGACTCTTCCAGCAGTTTTTCCTGATACTTAATATTTAATTGAATGACAACAACAGGCTTAAGAACGAGGCTGAGGGATGAAGAACCCGTGAGACACAATCATCTCTTTCTCTTGTATTAGATTAACAGTCAAAAAGCAGTGAATATCAGACCATTTTTCAGCACAGCAGGCGACACAAGAGGTTTTGATGTTGATGCTTTAACAAAAATGTAACTATAAGTTCTTCTGACTGGCTTCCAGATATATCTATATAAACAGACCTGTAATGAACAAGACCAGAATTTATTTTGTTAGCCTTTAAAAGATGAACCAGAGAACAGTGACATTAAGGGTAGCTGTGTGTTCAAGTAAAACAGCTCAATCTAATGTCCACGTACTTCAGATATTATCAGCACTTGCTTTGAGTAAAAATGATATACAATCGTTCTTTTTAAGAATTAATGTGATGGTTGTTGAAGCCAAATCTGCACAGCTTCAGAACGCCAACATCGTGGTGTACAATAATGACGTAAGTGTAAAGTCGAGCTTCTCCCTGTGCGTCTCACTCAATACCAGGTTAGTGTCAGTGAGTAGTTAAGGGTTAAACACACCACTGTCATTCACACATCATATCAACATTTGAAACACACGTCAAAAAGGTTCAAAATGTCTGTAGAACCTGAAGCACGTCTCATGTCGAGGCCGTTAACACGATGGTCTTGTTGCAACGTAGTATTTTCTTCCAACTCCAGTCATCCTTCACATCATAACGAGAGAGAGAATCTTTAGTTTAATATATTTGTCAATAGAAATAATTTCTCGGATGAATCAGCCACAGATAATGGCAAGTGGCAGAAAAGAAATAATGATCTTAGTTAATCTTCCATTTTAATTATTGCCGATGAGTTCTTTCTCCCTCCAAGAATTCCCAGAATGAAGCGATCGATGCTGATAAAGGAGATGGATGATGGAGGGAAGCCTGCTGAAAATCACTTGTCTGTTTATTCTGCCTTCAAGCCGCTGCCATCCGTCACACTGCTGGTGCGGCGGCGACTGTAGAGCGAGCGCTCGTCCATCAACCTGAAGCTGATCCAAGACTTTTGACTCCATTGAGAGAAAACTACACAAAGTTGTTCTGCTGTCGAAAAATGTTTTTCACTTTAAAGAGGTGGAGGAGGTTACGATGTATATCACAAGTCAAATGGTTTCCAGCTTCAGCTTCGACGTTTTTACGCCTCCTTCAAACTCCTCCTCCTTTCGAGCATCTGCTCTCGTCGGACGACACATGGTTGGATGTGTTTGAACACTGACGAGTGCGAGTATCTTTGTTGTCCGACTCTTTCAAGGTGAATAAGCAAATCGTCGAAGGATGATCGGGCTGACGAGGAGACTGAGGAGAGCCATGTGTTCGCCCAGCAGGAGGGACAGTGTTATATTTGAGGTGGGAACATGAACGAAGTGTGACTGGTGTGAGCTGTGAAAACATTCGCTCACTAACACAGTATCTCACAGTCAAACTTCCTGATCCTCTTACAAACTTTCATTTTGCTCCGATTGCCAATTTGTGGCCCATCTGTGTACAGCGGCTTATTCTGGGGGAAGTTGAAAGAAGCTGCAGTGCTCGGTGCTTAAGAGCTGGCAGGTGGGAAAAGGGCAGCGTTGGCGATGTTCCATGAAACGACAGTGAGCTGCTGCTGCTGTGTCCACTTTCCTCAAGAAGAAGGTGTGGACTTGATACACAGACTGTTTCAGCTGTAATAGTTCGTTCATACGAAATTAAATGTGTTGCTTAAGTTGGTTGAATGAAAACAAAGAAGTTTTACTGATTTAATGATCAAGAAGTGCGTAGATGTTCTAAAAGACGTTCCATCCAAGAAGCTTTTTCTGTTCACTGTCCAGGGAGGTGAGAGTCGACAACTCTATTCCCTCCATCAACGTGTCCAGATGTTTAGAGATTCAATTTGAAATGAACTATTTCTGCTGATGTGTCGTTACATTTCGCAGGATGAGGGTGAACTGAACGCTGGAGAAAAGATGTGGTCGTTTTATTTGTCATGTGAACATGACTTGTTTATTTTATGCCTGTTTAAAAGATGATTAATGTGAGTCTGTCGAAGAACAAACTTGTAGCAAACATATGGTGAATGGAAGAGATTTTTATTACTGTCAGGATCAATCTTTGCTCTCGTCAACATCAGTGTTTCTGTCCTTCAGACCAAGATCATCATGAAGACATTGATCTTCTTCACATGTGGGATGATGGGAGAAGTGAACAGGTGATGTTGGAGCAGATGATCTGATTTCATTGTCTAACTGACCGGAAAGCTTCTACTCCTGTTTTGCGTCTGTGCAGCTCACATATCTTCAGCTCGATCTCTCTCCACAAATCAATCGCAGGTTTTCTCTGCATTTTTGTGTCTTAAAAATGTCCTCGTGAGAAAGATTATTCCATGAATACAAACAATGTTACCATTTCAACAAATTGACTCTTTTAAAGGCCTTTTGTTCAGTTTGCTGCCACATTTATAGTAATATTTTTGGCAAAACACGATTTTGTACCAAATAGATTATTTAGGGACAGATGATCAGTTTGTTTGTTCTATGCAAGAATGGCTTAGAAAATATGGTATAAATAATAATTAGGGACATTTTGACTTTGTCCACTGCGGAAAAAATCAAAACTGCATTTATGAATCGCTAAAGTAAAGTCTATTATTAAAATAATTAGACCTGCTTTACACCGACTAATCGTCAAAGGACCAAAACTACTTTATTGTAATTCATCCCCGAGTTTAAGGAGAGTTTATTATTTGGGCTTTGTGCGAGCGAGAAGAAAGGTAGGATTCCTGCAGTGAGTGTTGTTAAAGAAGCGACCTCTAACTCTATAAAAAACATTTCCCCAGGTGGCGACGGAGAACCATTGTGGGAGGGGGCGAGGGGACTGCGGTGAAGGTGGAATCACGGTAGATAAAAAGAGTCCTCACCTGATTGGATCTAATAGAAGGAGTCTATTTATCTGGAGTCTTGGGGCCACTGTGGCTCCGGACGGAAAGTCATTAGTCTTACCCTGAGCTAAGACCTGAACCCAAGGGGATCACTTCCACTCCTACAAGGCACAAAGTCCGAAATAGGTTCTGTTTGATTGATTACGGTGCAGAAGATTTTCTTTTCCTGCTAAAATTAAAGGTGTTTCTTGGAACCACATGATGGCGACTGAAAATATTGCCGCACATTGCGCTAACAAATGACGTATAACTGTTAGCATCGGGCTGCAGTTCAAACAAACCTTGACAAGATTCTGTCACGTAAGTCCATGAAACGTTAATAATAATAACGTATTGACCTTCAAATGTTGTAGGACAATAACAGCATTAAGGCTGAAGACGTCCAGATCCCAGTTAGACTTTATTGATCCCTCAGTTAATGTCACTCTTATCCCACAAACTGCATCACAGCGCCACAGATGGCCAATGATTTCCTCGGCTGACGACCCCACGAGCCGATAGGAACGTATGTATCAGCATCTTCACGTTCGTCTGTGGAGCTCCTGGCATGTTGTCAGAGTGAATTAAATAATGTAATGGTGCCCTCGACTACTATGAATACAAAAAGCAGCTCCACGATTGCTTTGTAATAGAAAACCAACCCCAGAATTACCCTCACGTTTGGATTTCACGCATCATACATTTGACTATCAATTACTCTCACAGAATTTACCTGAAGTGTGGATGATACTCATGTGGACAAACAATTCTGTCTCTGAAATCTTAGCCATTAACAAACATAATCACAGAAGCAGCTGCTGATAAATGAAGCTGTTCCCTCAAAGATAGAAACATTTGAAAGAACAGTTACGAGCTGAAGATATCATGAGTCACAGACAAAATACAGGGAGAAACCAAAACTAAATGAAACGACGATGAGGAAACATGTCACAGGAGCGTCAAGCAGGTCCCAGGTTGGAAAACAAAACATGAGTTTGTCCTGAATCCCAGACTCCCATAAGACTGAATGTCCTTGTTTTTGAATTAAAAAAAAAATGTGCTCGACCTTTTCTTCATGACTTCTTTACCAATTCAAGATTCACAAGTTAAGAAAGAAAAGCACAGAAAAGTGGGTCGACCGGTGAGTCAGCCAGAGAAACACGACGGAAAAGTTACAGTTTTGTTTGCTTCTGTCTCAACTCATGACTCTGTGATTTCAATACGTCACGTCATGAGCCTCAACACTTGGTTTCCTTAAGTGAGGAGGATTTACTGATCCTGTGAGTCTGCTGATCCCAGACACAAGTTCTCCTCCGTCTCATGAGATTCCATCTGGACTGAAATCTCTTCTACCTTTAGATTCATGTGAAAAACATGGACTTGTTTCTTTTGAAACCCTGAAATGAAAGCAGAGACTGAGAGAATGAATCCATCCATCTTCCACTGCTTAACCTGGAAGTGTGTCACCGGCCACTGCAGTGGATCCCAGCTGACACTGGGCAGGAGTCCAGACCCTGAACTCACAACTGTGTCGACACCAGATCCAAGGGTCTGTGATTAACCTGCAGGCTTTGACACGTGACCAAAGAAAGAAGTGCAACCATCCGCCCGTCACAGGATCACCTGAACGTTGTACAAAACTGAGGTCAAGCACAGATGCAGCTGAATCTGAGACACATGATGCCTCATTGTCTGACCCGCCGTGTTGGGTTCCATCCAGGGAGGACCAGAGCCAACCGAGGTGTCTAATATAAGCCCATCTGCTCGTCGTCTCCCTCAGGTCTACCTTTGCCATGTGTCGTCGCCCTCTCCCGTCCTTGTAGCCCACATTCCTCGTCCTGCTGCATCTGCTTGTGCTAGAAACGTCACAAACACATATTTGCTCTTAACATACTTGGTTTGGATTCAAGCGTCAGGTTCCAGAGCTGGACAGTTGACATGGTTGTGATCATCATCGATACTCTCACGACTGCCACTCAAGCAGAGTCGCGTGAAGTCGGCGCTCGAGCTTCGCAGGATAATACATGAATATTCAACCTTTGTTTCCCACAGAGATGAGAAATATCCAGAAATACTTGCTCTATAGGAGGTTTGACAGGTTTAACTTGCACTTAAAGGTTTTCGTCTGACAAAGAAAACAATTAAGACAACAATAGAATAATTCTCACATGTGTAGCTGATCCATCTTGATGTTGTCAGAATGAGTTGTTTTGTTTTCATCGATTCATCTCTAGACAAAGAACAAATGTTAGGGTAGAATCAAGGTGAAGAAACTGATGCAAAAAGCATTTGACAAACTCAAGGGGAAGAAATGAGTTTCCGCCTTAAAGATCAACTCTGGTGTCATTAAACATCAACTAGTATCAACTCTGGTGTCATTAAACATCAACTAGTATCAACTCTGGTGTCAATAAACATCAACTAGTATCAACTCTGGTGTCATTAAACATCAACTAGTATCGACTCTGGTGTCATTAAACATCAACTAGTATCGACTCTGGTGTCATTAAACATCAACTAGTATCAACTCTGGTGTCATTAAACATCAACTAGTATCAACTCTGGTGTCATTAAACATCAACTAGTATCAACTCTGGTGTCATTAAACATCAACTAGTATCAACTCTGGTGTCATTAAACATCAACTAGTATCACCTCTGGTGTCATTAAACATCAACTGGTATCGACTCTGGTGTCATTAAACATCAACTAGTATCAACTCTGGTGTCATTAAACATCAACTAGTATCAACTCTGGTGTCATTAAACATCAACTAGTATCAACTCTGGTGTCATTAAACATCAACTAGTATCAACTCTGGTGTCATTAAACATCAACTAGTATCGACTCTGGTGTCATTAAACATCAACTAGTATCAACTCTGGTGTCATTAAACATCAACTAGTATCAACTCTGGTGTCATTAAACATCAACTAGTATCAACTCTGGTGTCATTAAACATCAACTAGTATCAACTCTGGTGTCATTAAACATCAACTAGTATCAACTCTGGTGTCATTAAACATCAACTAGTATCAACTCTGGTGTCATTAAACATCAACTAGTATCAACTCTGGTGTCATTAAACATCAACTAGTATCAACTCTGGTGTCATTAAACATCAACTAGTATCAACTCTGGTGTCATTAAACATGAACTAGTATCAACTCTGGTGTCATTAAACATCAACTAGTATCAACTCTGGTGTCATTAAACATCAACTAGTATCAACTCTGGTGTCATTAAACATCAACTAGTATCAACTCTGGTGTCATTAAACATCAACTAGTATCAACTCTGGTGTCATGTAGTGAATGTTCTTCAAGACGCAGTAACTTCTCATCATGACTATGATTTAAACGTATTACTTTATAAAGTTGCTCTGAAATCTGGACGAACGAGAGGTTACGAGAGTCCATTATGATGTAATAATGGCTTCACTCCTCCTCCAGCTGTAATCACACCAGCTTTGTTTATACAACGAGTCCCTTGGAGTTCCGGGATTGATGACGCGCGGTGACAAAAGCTCCATACTTGACCAATCACAACAACACAAACCCAAAACACAACTGCACTAATGCCTGCATTCAAGAATGTTTTACTCTGAACATGGAAAGTTTTATTGTCCAGATGCATCTGAGGCGGTTTGTGGCGAGTGAGAAGATTGGTTTCGAGCACTGGTGAGCAAAACACATCTTTGTCAACGTCAGATGGTTCAGTCCTCAAGGTCATGACATCAAAGGTTATCAGCATTAAATAGTGTTGAATATATAGTTTAGATCCAGGAGTCAAATTCAGTTACAAAAAATGAAAATAAATGTTTACAAAAGTGTCTTTGACCCGAAGTAAATGTCTCTAATCAAATTATTCTACTTTATCAGTTTTACTGTTTTTGTGCGTCTCTGTATTGCTGACATGGATAATCAGTTTCTTATCTTATATTAATCACTTTCTTAAACATCTTCTTCACTGAATTATCAACTTGTCTTCTTTGATCTGGAGAAAACCAAACCCTGAAAAAAGACCAACTATGTGAGAAGTTCTGCTGAAGAAAAGTTGCAGCAACAGATCCTCATGTGGTCTCACACACGAGTCACATGGCGTCTGACAGGAGCTAATTGAGGGCAGGAGTGTTGATTACCAGACACAGCAGGTGCTCACAAGTATTTATAGCATCAGTCGTGAGATGAACTCGACACGTTTCACACGTTTGCTTCAGAAAGTAAACATCGCCGTGAAAGTCTTTGTCAGTTTATACTTTTTAAAGTCATTTTGGTTTTAAATGCAAAACTATTATTTTACCTAAACCTGACTTGAGCGAAGTGTTTGATTTGAGACATACTATCTGTGGAGAATCTGTTACTAGTTAGTACGTACACTAAGTATGCGATTTGAGACACAGCACAAGGCTTCAACTTAGTATTTTGAGTGTCCCCCTTCCGCGGATGTTTAGTTGTATGAGTGTTTCCGGTCCCTGCCCTTCTATCCTTGTGATCCACAGCTGCTGACGATCATCACCACCAGGGATAAAGCTCAGATACACCGACGGTCAGCGTCAACAGGTTGATTCTGATAACCTGGAAGATCTTGCTTCTGCCCGACCTTCTGGATACCATCTCTGTAGCTGCCTTTGTGACGTTTTTTGTTCTCCTTCGGTGAGTTGCCTACTAGTTATGTTTCTCCTCTAGTGGATCTCGCGCCCAGAACTGTCTTTCTTTCATTTGGACATTTTGTTAGACTTCAGGACTTTTGTTTATGAACTTAGTAAACTGACTATGGAACACTATTTTTATTTTGTGGACTTTTGTTGTTTGTACATTTGATTTAAACTGTGTATTTTATCGTTACCTTTGCCGTCGTTCTTTCTCTTCTTTCGCTCCTGACTCTTTTGTTTGATAAATCGTTACAGTCCGACAACAACTAGAAGAACCTGAGAGAGGAACAACAAGTTGTTTTAGTTTAAAGAATGAAAAAAGGAAATCCAATGATCAAGGGCCTCGTCACAAGATGACACTTTCCATCATTATTGGCATGTTTTATAAATCTTTAGATGGTGAACATGAACGAACCCACGTCCTTGTGGGAAGAGCCTTCGGAGCAGAACCTCCAGACGAGGGATCAGGTTCTTCCTGCAGGTTGTTCCTCTTATCAAAGATCTGGTTGGATTATTTAGAAAAATAGAAAAGTGACTCTCAAAGCGACGCCTCAGAAACGCAGAAGTCTGACGCCTCCAAATGTTCAATAACGTCACATTTCTGGAAGCTAAAGGAAGTTCTCCAGCTTCACTGCTGCTCGAGGGAAGATGTGTTGATGAATGAAGCTCTTCTACGAAGTGAGCGCTGACAGCTCGGGAGCTGCGGGACCAATTCATTTGCAGCGACGAGATCAGTGCCTCAGATATCCCACTTTGAACGAGTCACGAGGTTCTGTTGCTACTGGAAACTCTGCAGCTCTCGACTCCATCGAACGAGGATTTCTCATTACCTGAGTCTGACAGCCACAGGTTTAATTTCTACTTAGCATTTAAGACGTGGTCCGAGTGGGCAGTGAGTGGCTTTACATCTCCGTGTGCCGAGGAAACAGATTGAAATATTTCTGGATTTTATTAAGTCATCAAAGATTTTCTTACTTAACACCATAATTAGAGCCTGTGTTTCCTCCTCCGCGCTCGTTTAAAGCCTTGTTTTCAAGAAATAAAAAGGTGGTTCTTTTAAGCAAGCGTTCCACACAAACTCCATTTCATTTCTCATGAATACGAGAGTCTTTGTGTGGAGACGCAACAGGCCGGAGTCATTGACTGCTTCGCTCCTTTTCTTCGCTCCACAAAGGGTCGGAGCTCCAGGGGGCTTCACTCCTGCCCCTCGCCGGGAGGACCATTGAAGCCCCGGACAATGAAGCTCCTGCAATAGAAAGGAGTAAAAATGATAGAGAATCAAACAAAGGTTCGTCACTCAAAGTTGATTGAATCCTGTTCTGCCTTTGAAGTTTGAATCACAAGTTCCCAAAACCCTCAAACTGAAAGTTCTTTAAACCAAAACCACTTGACGCTGAACCAGATCAATATCCTCCATATTTTCATGACTAGACTTTGAGTCCCTGTGACTGAGCGACCGGAAGCAGATTTGAAACAGGTTCTCTCGGAGGTGGGAACGATGCGCTTGCTGGTCTGGATTAGTAATAAATAGTTTCTTCCAACGATTTCATTTGTGTGGACAGTTGATGAATTGACTTTATTATTCTCAATATATGCTCCATTTCTCAATGTCAACGTAATCCGATCAGTGTCGCTGTAACGTAAGCTTCTGTCTGACTCGTAAATCTCTCCGTCAAGCAACGACTGCAGGGGTGAGGCTGAGCTTGTGGGCCAGGAAGGGTTTTTCTTCTTTCTGAATAGAAACTTGTCTTTGAACCGTTGACTAACGTATTGTAAGTTTCAATGTCATAAGAAAAAGCATTTTAACCAAGTCGACAATTTCACTTAAGTTTTGAAAGTTTAATCGAGCGTCAAAACTGGAAAAACAAAGACAACAACATTATATACTTGTACGAGTAGAATTAGATTTCTAAAAAAATAAATAATTTAAGTATTTAATTATCTTTATCCTTAATCTATATTCATTAAGAGTCAGTATATACTGTGACTCAGTTGATCTGCAGTTTTCTATATTTATATCTATAATAAAATGTCGCTCTTTAGGTGATATTTTGACGAAAAATATGACACTACTTGTTTTAAAAAAGTTTGCATGTAATGTATATAAAAAATGTATATTTTGATGTAACATTTTTTTAATTTATAAAAGCCGGGATTTATGTCTTCCTATCAGCTCATGCGAAGGAGATGGTTCTGGACACGTGAAGACGAGACTTCTGTGGAGGATCCACTGAAGAAGGTACGACTCACAGGTGAAGGAGAAACAGACACTAAATGTAGACGACAAAGAAGAATATTCCACTTTTCTGAAGTACTCGACGAATGATTCGCTCACTGGATCTGATTGAAGCTCTCGACTGGAACGAGTCCGACTCTTTAACCCTTGAAACTCAACTTCAGGACTCGTTGAACTGCAGTTTGTATCAAATCTTGTCAAACTTTGGCAAAACGTCCGACGCACATTCTTCACATCCCGTCCAGAATCACGTCTGATTGCAGCCTCTTGGCTTCAACTGATGCCTGAACACTTCAGTCGGACACCAACTGAAATCAGAGCGACTCACGTCTGACTCTCTGCTTGTCGTCAGCACAGGAAGTTTGTGATGAAAAAAGAGGTCAGAGTTCATTACGACACCTTAAGAAAGTAAAGCAATTTAATGACATCAACAAACACCAATCAACCCTTGGAACATGCGAGTAAGGCTCTCTGGTGCGACACAGACGACGTTTGTTGCTCAGATGTCAAGAAATCTTCTATAATCTTCTACAGGTTTGTGTTGATGTTACAGCATCTGTTTATTCAAATGTTCTGCCTTGTGTTCAAAGAAATGTAATCGAACTAAGAAGGAGGTGGAACTGATTTATTCATCTATACATCGTTTCCTAAAAATAATCGACATCAGATTACAAGGTCACGAGAAATGACTCTTGACAGGATTGGTTTTGGACTCAAAATGTTGAAGCAAAGATGCCGTTTTTGTTTCTTCTTAATTAAACTGAATCAGTGAACAAAAAATGTTCTCACTGTAAGAAAATATTCCACTTTTTTGAGCCCAAATAAAAATAGTGTGTCTTTGTTCAGGCGAGAATATTCTTGAGAATCAGTGGGTTTGTGTGTCACAGACGAAGAGTCGAACCATGAGTCGGATCCTCGGTTCATAAAGTGACTTTTGTTTATAGCCTAAGATTACAGAACAGAAAGTGCCGTCTTGCATGATCGAGACGATGCTTCATGAAGCTTCGTCAGCGTGTCCTGAGGAGGTGATTCACAGATGAAGCTTCATGAAGGGCTGTCTTTACATCCACAGCTCATTAGGTGGCGCTCTCACTTGAACGTACGGTTCCACTGAAAAGCTTGTGAGTGAAGGCGGACACATGAACAGGAAGTGGGCCTGACGTGACTCTTCGGTCCCTTGGACACTTTAGGTAGTTTAAGTTGTGAATTGGTTATTAGCCTGTGTCAAAGTGAACACGTTCCCATAACGCACTGCAACAGTGGAATCTCTCTGAAGAAGTGAGGCTGAGGTTTAATGAAATCTATCATGAAGATCGATCGTCTACAGAGACGATGCAAAGATGTGTTTGAATCTGTAGCGGATTATAAGATCTTCTTGACATGTGAGCATGACGAGGACCTCGAGCAACAACAGTGACGTCCTCATGGTGGAGATATGTCAGAATTAAGGGGTAGAAAACACTGAGAACAAGAATAAGTTAATAAGCAACTTTTGTACACGTGTCACATCAAAGCCAATGTTTTCCTCTCATATAAAATGTCATTAATATATAGAAGCTGGAGTCGAAAACCTCCAGGTTTGTAGTCGGATACAAGACGCTAAAGATGCATCTCCTGGATAATGGAGAAGAAAAGATTAAAGTAAGAGAGACTTTATATACAGAGGTTTAGTAGCGCTCGCTCCGTCGCTCAAGAAGATGAAGACATTCGACACCAAACGTGTTCTCAGTGCGTTCGAGTTCCTTCGCTTTTCACGAAACATGTCCAGAGACGTCTTCACGCCGGCGTCTGAGTTTTGCCTTTGACTTCGCCGGACACGCGCTTCTCCTTCCTGCCGGCGTACTCGCCGATGAAGGATCCGTCCTCGTTGAAGTGAGCGTCTTCCTCGCCGTAGTCCACCAGACTGTCGCCGCTGTCGCCCGCCTTGATGTCTCTGCTCAGCGAGCGCTGGCTCCCCTTCAGCGGCTTCTCGTCGTTGTCGCTGCGAACGTCACCACATGTCAGGTCATAGTGAGGCTTCTAGTTACAGCTGATGACCAGCAGATAACCAGCTGATAACCAGCTGATGACCAGCAGATAACCAGCTGATAACCAGCTGATGACCAGCAGATAACCAGCTGATAACCAGCTGATGACCAGCAGATAACCAGCTGATGACCGGCAGATAACCAGCTGATAACCAGCAGATAACCAGCTGATGACCAGCAGATAACCAGCTGATAACCAGCAGATAACCAGCAGATAACCAGCAGATAACCAGCTGATGACCAGCAGATAACCAGCTGATAACCAGCAGATAACCAGCTGATGACCAGCAGATAACCAGCTGATAACCAGCAGATAACCAGCAGATAAACAGCTGATAACCAGCAGATAACCAGCAGATAACCAGCTGATAACCAGCTGATAACCAGCAGATAACCAGCTGATGACCAGCAGATAACCAGCAGATAACTAGCTGATGACCAGCAGATAACCAGCTGATAACCAGCTGATAACCAGCAGATAACCAGCTGATAACCAGCACGACTCATCTACCTAACACCGACTTTGACTTTCTCATACAACGACCACAGACTCAAACGCTAAAGGATCAAAGGTCGTGTTGGTAGATTCATATGGACATAGGTGTAAAAAAATGAAGGTGGAATCAATAGAACAATATTGATTCAGAATCTACACCAAACACAGTCGTGAGCGACAAACATCATCATGTTTGGTCTTCATGTCCATCAGATTTTTTGAAGCCCTTGAGAATTTGTCTGGTCTCTACATTTTTCCCTTTGATAATTGGATCCTAAATAAACGTCTCTTAAAATAAGAAAATAGAAAACAGAAATAAAAATAACAACAAATATAATCTTCACTTTGTTTAAAGTCTGTAGTTGCTGAGGATATAAAACACGTGGGAACAACTTTACTATTGAATTGTTGGTCATCATGGAAAGAAGATCCAGGTAAGAATCTCCTCTGTTGCTATGGTGACGTCACCTTCGCCCCGACAACAATCACATGATACGATACGACGCCAGTTAATACACAATTTAAAATCACGACTGGAGGAGAAATTAATTCTGTCAAAAGTGATTAAGCAAGTCAGAAACTTAATGAGGCTCAAATGACTTTTTAAGAAGAAAACACAACATGAGCTTCGTCACTAATTGACGTGTCAATAATATTTAGCGAGTCGGGCTGAGATTAGAGGTGAAGGTCACGGATGAAGAGAAACAAGTCGTTTCCCACTTTAACAGTGTTTTCATTTCATCACCAGCGACTGGAGTTTGTTCTTCAATAATCAGCAGTAAAAGCAGCAGAAACGACTCGAAGATTCTGATGCTCTTGAAGATCTGAGGATTCTTTGGATATTCAGTTTTAATATTCAAAACTAAAGTATCTAATATGAGGCTAAAATATCTCATTTTAAATTTGTTCTGTTATTATTTATTTATTCTCATTAATAATATTATTTTTTAAGCTAAATGAACAGCCAAACGAAGAGCTTTTAAGCTTGATTTCAACCAGGAACGTCCAAACTTAGATGAAGTTAAAACATAAACAGTTTTAAACTAAATCTTAAACCAACACGAATACTTTCTCTCAAAAAAACGTTTTTTTACTTCGTCATTCACATCTATCCTTATTTTGGTGTTTAATGTCTTGTGGGTTCAAGAGAAGTTTCAAGTTTGGATCATTGTTTAATGTTTCTAAAGGTTTAATGTTTCTAATTCAATCAAAATGATAACATTTGTTGTGACGATCGTCCTTAAACACAACTGTACAAAGATGGCGTCGTTAACTCGTCGCTCACTGAAACTTTGACTTCAAAAGCAAAGAGCTGGCGGGTCAGTTTGACCCCCTGATTTGGATGAATGTCCACATTCGCACCTCAAATGAAAACAAGTGATTTCAGTTGAATGTTCAGCGGTTCAGTCTGAGATGAAGCGTCGTCTGGAGCGACTTCATCAGTGATTGAGATGCGCTGACGAGGGATTTGAACGTGAGGAGGTCTGTTCTGAACGGGAGCCGTGCAGGATGAACGGCTCGTGCAAACGTATCACGGCCTCCAGACGACGACACTGCTCTGAGCTTCGTGCTGCGAGCCTGGAGTCGTGAGCCAACACGGCAGCAGGAGCGCAGCAGAAGCTCGGCTCACCACAGCAAACACGACACTAAGACTAGTGCTAGCAAACATGTGTGGACACATACGTTCAGGTTCTCATGACTGAGGCTCCACCAGAGCCTGCTCTGTGCTCGCTTGTCTTGGAGCAGCAGGAGAGAGAAAGAAAAGACACTGACGGTTGAGAAACACACTCATAATTACAGAGAAGAAATCAAGGCTTTCTCGTACCTGTATTCACAGAAGGTGTCGTCGTTCATGCCCTGGGACTCCACGTCTGGATGAAGGTCTTCCTTCTCTTTCACTGCACAGGAAGAAAGACACAGTGAGTTCCTCCAGAGAATCTTCTCCATCACCGAGCCAAACTAGTGCAGTATAAACTCACTATATACTATATAATACATACTATACACTGTATACTATATACTAGCGGCTGAGAGGTTTGGACCTTCAACTGATGAGTGAAGTTAATGTTAAATATGTGCTATTAACGGACATTATATATATATTTTGCGCATGTTTATTATTGATAGAATGCTAAAGATGAGTCGATAATGAAATGTAACTTTTTAAAAAGGCTCCTTCACTTTGTGTTTTATAAGATCAACGTGAACTTATAAAAGTCATCATCTGACAAGATCCGATCACTGATGTTGAAAAATGTTCTAAACAGAACCGATGTTTTTTTATGTTTGAAAGAAACGTGAATGAATGAGTGAGTGTCGTCGTCATCAAGAGATGCAGCAGTAACTCTCAAGCATGTGTTAATGGCTACGTACATAACACAGTCAAGCTATTACAGGAAAAGTCTTAACTTTACAGTAAGTTGTTGTTTTAGTTTCCACGACCCATTTATCTGTTCATCAATACTGATGAATAAATAAACCAACTATGGAAATGACATCAGATGTGTTTTTATCTTCCTGGATAAATAATTTGACCGATCATCTGTCTCGTCTTGATGATGTCATCTAAACGCGGTTCATTTGGAAGTGAACACGAGCGAGAAGGTTAAATAATGCACACGCTGGCAAACAACAGTGGTCGTGGAGTGTAACGAGGAGGTAATGAGAGAATAAAAGGAGGCTCTTGTGCTGACCACAGAAGCCGCTCTTCATTAGCTGCGACAAATCAAGGTGATAAGAGTCGCAACAACATGTCATCATTTACTGCTGCGTGCTCCGCATTTTCTGCTGTGTTGCACTTTGTTTGGACGCTGCTGGAAACGAGTCTAAATAATGCAAATGCTCGTTTTCCCGTCTCGGCTCCGTGTTTGAATTAGCATCGGAATCATTTCGCGGCTCGTGTGACGAACGCACATGTATTAGTCGACGCTTGTCATGATCGACGGCTTCACGGAGCGACGCAGGAAACGCCGGCGTGTTCGTACCCGAATACTTCCCGCCTTTATTCCTGTTGACGAAGCAGGCGATGAGCACGATGAGCGTGAGCAGAGCGACGGCGACCATCAGGCCGATGAACCAGCTCTGGGTGGAGATGCCTCCGTGGACGCTGGCCAGACCTGCGGAGAACAACAACAACGCTGACTTTGACACACCTTGACCTTTTCATCGAGACACTTGATTGAATGTTTGCCATCGACGGTCGGATGTCGAGGCCACGCTCGGAAAATTAATATTTAACAGCTAATCCGCTTGTCTAATTAATCAGGGAAGAAAACGCTGCACAAATGTAATCGGTGACGCGTCACAGCGACCACGAGCTTCAAGGACACGGAGGAAGAAGAACTTTGTTTCTCATGTTTGTTGCCCAACATCACAAGCATCCGGGCTCGGAAGAAAAATGAATTCCTATGTTGAGGTCCAGCCATAAATGTAGCACCTGTTCCTAAATCTAAATGCGAGGCCGAAAACTGCAGCTTTTATGTTCTCCCAGATTTATGAAGCAATTACCGCCTCGGACTTGTTGATCTCACTGGGGTTGGAACTGGTCGCCGCGGTCCGAGCTCCCACTGCTCTTTATTCACCTGTTGAGTTCCACTAAATGCTTTAAAAACACTTTCTATACTTAATCCTGCACCTTTACTGCAGGTGAGAGGTCCCTGAAGGCAACTTGTTTCCTGCTAACAAGACCAAGTTGCTGAGAAATGAATATCCAGAGGCCGATAAAGTGCACGTTAATGGTCCAACATGAGCGTTGTGTGAGGTTCGAGGACGAGCTTTTATCACAGACGTATAATCACAGCGTTAGAAGATAATGAGCTTCAATAGAACACTACTTATCTCTTAAACCTCTACGTTTCCTACACACATCGGAACCGTTTCATAAGGTAGTGTTTGGACGTCACGACCTGCTTTATTTGAGTGGTGTGTCCTGCTGTTCAGGGTGTCCTTCGCCTCTCGCCCTATGTAGCTGGGACTGACTCCCCGCAGCCTCGATAAGTAAATAAAAGGTAGAAAAGAGGTTTTACGATTTCCTTCTTCACTTCTAAGAAGTTTAAATGAGATATAAATATATGTATGTTTTTGTTTGTTGTGACGGTAAAACTCTGGAGATGACTTTGGATGAATCCCAGACGAAGACGAGGCTCTTGTCATTCAACGAGTGTCGAAGCTTCAGACGCTCAACACTGTTGCATCAATTACGCCTCAGACATCTGTTGAAACACTTCACTGCACAACTGATGCGCGAGAAGCTGAGGCTCAACGATCTCAGGCTCGTTGTTGTTGAAGGAATTTGTTTGAGACGAACATTTCATATTATAGTCATATTATTTATCTGTGTGTGGAATGTAGGCATTTACATGTCTATCATTTTGAGATGAAAAATGGATTCTTTTTACCTGACATATATATACATGTGTATATATATATACACACACACACACACACACACACACACACACACACACACACGTGCAGAACGATGTTTCTTGCATTTAGGAGCAGTTCAGAGTCAATGATATCAAATAAAGTCACTAATCTGCTCTAATACCTGTGTCTTCTCTGGGCTCAGGTGCGACGACGTCCGTCCAGACAAAGAGTAAATGACACTGTGACTAATGTTGATGGATGAGTCTGCAGAGATGGTGATTCAATCATTTGTCGTCTCCGGAAGATCTAAAAATATCTCCCTGAGCTCTGCCCTCCATGACACTTTTCTCTTAAATGTCACCGAAGCTCGCGCAGCAGGAAGTTTTACTTCAGAGTCAAGAAGCATTCTTATGATGGAGTGCATCCGAATCTGCTCCTGAAGACACTCTGGGCTCCACTTATCCACTTATCCCAGCGTGGTGTAAATATCACCCTCTCGCTGGAGAAGCGTCTTCTCGCTCGGACATGCTCTTGAATCCCTGCCGAGGCGGCGCCGCCTGTCGGACTGAAGATTACGTGGAAATGTCAGGTGACCGTCGATGCTCGTATCGGAGGAACTCGAATCAATCACTGACAATTAGACACATTTGTGGCGTTCAAGTGACTGCAGCGGCACCAGCAGGTCCGGATATAGATCCAAGTATCGGTGATTTCCCGGAGGTGCAGCAGGAAATGAAAACCAATTTCTTCATCAGTGCGCCTTTAAACAAACAACATGGATTTGTTGTCGCTTGTTTTGCTGTGACTTCAGAGGAGGTTGAGGCGACGGCAGATAACGGGTGAAAAGACGTGATGCGAGCAACAAAACACTAAACTACACCTTGAGTTGTTTTAGTTTCAAGAGCTGAAGTCCAGCGTGAGCTCAACACACTATGAT
Source organism: Callionymus lyra (assembly GCA_016630915.1). Lineage (NCBI taxonomy): Eukaryota > Metazoa > Chordata > Actinopteri > Syngnathiformes > Callionymidae > Callionymus > Callionymus lyra. The sequence continues at coordinate 27,781,879 of JACEEU010000636.1, read as the reverse complement.
CATCATGATCTAAACCTAAACCTCTAACTCTGCTGTTGATCTGAACTCTGAACCCTAACTCTCCTGACAAAAGTTCACGTCTTCTTCTTCAAGACGCAGTAACTTCTCATCTTGACCATGTTTTACATTTATTACTTTATAAAGTTGCTGTGAAATCTGGACGAACGAGAGGTTACGAGAGTCCATTATGACGCAATAATGGCTTCACTCCTCCAGCTGTAATCGCGCTTTGTTTATACAACGAGTCCCTCGGAGGTGGAGACCACTGATGACGCACAGTGACAAACCTCCATGCACAGTAGAGTGGGTGTGGTTACAGTCAACAAGATTTAATCTCCAGAAAAACGGTATGTTTTTGGTGGGCGGAGCTTAAGATCCTTTTTCTTAATATTTCAATGAAAAGAGAGTTTTGTACAAAAACACACTGATGATACAATAGAGTCACAACAACACACACACACTGATGATACAATACAGTCACACATCACAACACACACACACTGATGATACAATAGAGACACATATCACAACAACACACACACTGATGATACAATAGAGTCACAACAACACACACACACTGATGATACAATACAGTCACACATCACAACACACACACACTGATGATACAATAGAGACACATATCACAACAACACACACACTGATGATACAATAGAGTCACACATCACAACACACACACACTGATGATACAATAGAGTCACACGTGACAACACACACACACACTGATGATACAATAGAGTCACACATTACAAGAACACACACACACACACTGATGATACAATAGAGTCACCCATCACAACAACACACACACACTGATGATACAATAGAGTCACCCATCACAACAACACACACACTGATGATACAATAGAGTCACACATCACAACAACACACTGATGACACAATAGTCACACATCACAACAACACACACTGATACAATAGAGTCACACAACCACACACTGATACAATAGAGTCACACGTCACAACACACACACACACTGATGATACAATAGTCACACATCACAACAACACACACTGATACAATAGAGTCACACAACAACACACACTGATGACACAATAGAGTCACACGTCACAACAACACACACACACACTGATGATACAATAGAGTCACGCATCACAACAACACACTGATGATACAATAGAGTCACACATCACAACAACACACTGATGATACAATAGAGTCACACATCACAACAACACACACTGATGACACAATAGAGTCACACATCACAACAAACACACACTGATGATACAATAGAGTCACACATCACAACAACACACACTGATGATACAATAGAGTCACACATCACAACAACACACACTGATGATACAATAGAGTCACAACATCACAACAACACACACACATGATACAATAGAGTCACACATCACAACACACACACTGACTGATGATACAATAGAGTCACATATCACAACAACACACACACTGATGATACAATAGAGTCACAACATCAACAACACACACACTGATGATACAATAGAGTCACACATCACAACACAACACACACACTGATGATACAATAGAGTACACATATCACAACAACACACACACTGATGATACAATAGAGTCACACATCACAACAACACACACACTGATGATACAATAGAGTCACACATCACAACAACACACACACTGATATACAATAGAGGTCACACATCACAACAACACACACACACACTGATGATACAAAGAGTCACACATCACAACAACACACACACACTGATGATACAATAGAGGTCACACATCACAACAACACACACACTGATGATACAATAGAGTCACACATCACAACAACACACATACACTGATGATACAATAGAGTCACACATATACAATAAGTCACACACACATGATGATACAATAGAGTCACACGTCACAACAACACACACACTGATGATACAATAGATCACACATCACAACAACACACACACTGATGATACAATAGAGTCACACATACAACAACACACACTGATGATAAATAGAGTCACACGTCACAACAACACACACACACTGATGATACAATAGAGTCACACATCACAACAACACACTGATGATACAATAGAGTCACACATCACAACAACACACTGATGATACAATAGAGTCACACATCACAACAACACACTGATGACACAATAGAGTCACACATCACAACAACACACATACACAATCACACAACTGATGAAAAATAGAGTCACACATCACAACAACACACTGATGATACAATAGAGTCACAACAACACACACACACTGATGATACAATACAGTCACACATCACAACACACACACACTGATGATACAATAGAGACACATATCACAACAACACACACACTGATGATACAATAGAGTCACACATCACAACACACACACACTGATGATACAATAGAGTCACACATCACAACAACACACACACACTGATGATACAATAGAGTCACACATCACAACAACACACACACTGATGATACAATAGAGTCACACATCACAACAACACACTGATGATACAATAGAGTCACACATCACAACAACACACTGATGATACAATAGAGTCACACATCACAACAACACACTGATGATACAATAGAGTCACACATCACAACAACACACTGATGACACAATAGAGTCACACATCACAACAACACACTGATGACACAATAGAGTCACACATCACAACAACACACTGATGACACAATAGAGTCACACATCACAACAACACACTGATGACACACTAGAGTCACACATCACAACAACACACTGATGACACACTAGAGTCACACATCACAACAACACACTGATGATACAATAGAGACACACATTACAACAACACACTGATGACACAATAGAGACACACATCACAACAACACACTGATGATACAATAGAGACACACATTACAACAACACACTGATGACACACTAGAGTCACACATCATAACAACACACTGATGACACAATAGAGACACACATCACTTCATAGGTTCACATGTGTCTGAAGGTGTAGTTACAGCACGAGCTCCTGCTATAAGACATAATATATCAGGAGCTGCTTCTACTGAACCTCTAAACTCGTCGTCAAACCTGATCTACAACAAGAGACGAACATACTCTGGATTTATGTTCACATGTAATAAAGTGTCACACGAGCTTCAGGTGAGCATCAGAACCATGATGTTCTCTCAGGTGAAGCTTCAGAAGAGTCCACACAGACATGACCCTGAGATGATACATCTCTCCACACTGTGTCCATCACAAGGAAAGTCAATGAGAGAAACTTCTAAATCAAATCATCGACGACCAACAATCAGGTTCATGGTCACGACAGACGTTTCTCTACCTATGGTGGGACGAGAGCGTTTGATCGCGGGGGGCTCTGTGCTCGCAGGAGGAGCTGACTGGCCTGAAACGAAAGACACATCCGGTGGTTATGGAGGGAGGGTTGGGTGTCGCTAGCACTACTAGTTACTAGGTACTAGTTACTAGTTAGTAGCAGGTTAGTGAGGAACACTAGTCTATGCTGTCATGAGGAACTAAACAGAAGAACATGCTACAGTGAACGCTTGAGGAAACGTATCAGACAAATATTGATGCTTTACAATACAATACAATATTTCCCTTAAAGACTGTTGAACACAAAACTACTTCTTCTGCGTCTTGTAAACACTGTAAATAAACAAGTCATGAAAGTAGATTAGAGAAGATTCTATTCAGAGTTATGTCCTAATTGTTATTCATATCTTATAATGATTAGATTTGCAAGATTGTATCACATAAAAAACATTTTCCTGAGACTGACCAACAGTCCTGCTCGCACTCATGGTATCAGACGTGTATTTGGCCATCAGTACATGTATTATGTAAACAACTGCATCTTTGTTGAAGACTATATACGGACAGTAGCATCTGGTGCTAAATCTGGTGCAGTTTTAATGGAACTGCAAATTGTCCTTGAAATAAACTGAACTGAACTGAACTGAACTGTAATAAACTGAACTGAACTGAACTGAAATAAACTGAACTGAACTGAACTGAAATAAACTGAACTGAACTGTAATAAACTGAACTGAACTGAACTGAACTGAAATAAACTGAACTGAACTGTAATAAACTGAACTGAACTGAACTGAACTGTAATAAACTGAACAGAACTGAGCCGAGCAGGTCAACAGATTCTAGGATCGACTTTGAAAACAATATTTTGATTTCCTTTCACAAGAAAATCTACATTTTTAACTTCATTTTAAACAAAAACTGTAAGTTAGACGACGTCGTGATGAAAGTCAATATTCGTCTCCAGACACTAACAAGACACTTTGAATAATGAATAATTGTGTTAATAATGACGAGATTAGAGAAGACGTCGCCACGTTGAAGACGTTTCCTCTAAGACAAGTGCTCGGTGTGAGGGTCAAGACAGGGTCAGACGGGGTCAAGACAGGGTCAGACGGGGTCAAGACAGGGTCAGACGGGGTCAAGACAGTTTGTTCGACACCTTCAGTGTCTTCGAGCTCAAGTTCTGCTGAACATGAAGTTTCTATTGAATCTAAGACACGAACAGTGAACGTGTCACGATCTACGTATGGACGACATGAGGTGAAGCCAAAGGTGCTGCTGCAGAGATGGAAGGAGAGAATAATAGAAGGACAGAAGGACAGAAGGACAGAATGAGAGAAGGATAGAAGGATAGAAGGACAGAAGGACAGAAGGATACAAGGATAGAGGGACAGAAGAATAGAAGGACAGAATGAGAGAAGGACAGAAGGATAGAAGGACAAAAGGATCGAAGGACAGAATGAGAGAAGGACAGAAGGAAAGAAGGACAGAAGGATAGAAGGACAAAAGGATAGAAGGATACAAGGATAGAGGGACAGAAGAATAGAAGGACAGAATGAGAGAAGGACAGAAGGATAGAAGGACAAAAGGATCGAAGGACAGAATGAGAGAAGGACAGAAGGAAAGAAGGACAGAAGGACAAAAGGATAGAAGGATACAAGGATAGAGGGACAGAAGAATAGAAGGACAGAATGAGAGGACAGAAGGATAGAAGGACAGAATGAGAGAAGGACAGAAGGATAGAAGGACAAAATAATAGAAGGACAAAAGGATAGAAGGACAAAAGGACAGAATGAGAGAAGGACAGAAGGACAAAAGGATAGAAGGACAGAAGTACAGAAGGACAGAAGAATAGAAGGATAGAAGAACAGAATGAGAGAAGGACAGAAGGATAGAAGAATAGAAGGACAAAAGGATAGAAGGATAAAAGGACAAAGGGATAGAAAAGGACAGAATGAGAGAAGGACAGGAGGACAGAAGGAAATAAGGACAGAAGGATAGAAGGACAGAAGGACAGAAGGAAAGAAGGACAGAAGGAAAGAAGGACAGAAGGATAGAAGGACAAAAGGACAAAAGGATAGAAGGAGAGAAGGATAGAAGGAGAGAAGGAGAGAATGAGAGAAGGACAGAAGGACAGAAGGAGAGAAAAAAAGAAGGACAGAAGGATAGAAGGAGAGAAGGACAGAAGGACAGAAAAAAAGAAGGACAGAAGGATAGAAGGAGAGAAGGACAGAAGGACAGAAGGATAGAAGGATAAAAGGACAGAAGGACAGAAGGACAGAAGAATAGAAGGACAGAAAGACGAGTGTTCAACAGTTCAACAAGTTTAGTGACGTAAGAAGATTTTGAATCACAAGGTTGAGAAAAATCAACTGTTTATTTATGACAAACATGAATCTGTTTCTTCTTTATATTTGACATATTTATCACTTTTTCTTCGTCAGTTTGATGATCAAAGGAGTGAAAAAGTCAATAATAACAAATAACCAGTGAGTTCTTCACAAACAATGTAATGTTAGGAGCAGAGATGAACGGATGAAGGTCAGTATGAACGAATGAAAGTCTCTGAACGCTTCGAAACTTTTGAAACTGAAGAAAGACAAGATAATAAATGTGTTACAATCATCACGAGATCACATGACTTGATGATTCACTCAAGAACCTTCGCTTTCTTCTCCTCCTTCTCTCTCTCCTCCATCACTCGCTCGCTCTCACGACCAATAGAAACTCAACATGAACTAGTTCGTCCACAACATGGACCACGAAGACAAACGTGTCTCGTCGTCTCGTCACTCACTTGCTTCCAGGGTCGTGCTGCTCTCCTCGCTCACCGATGACCCACATCCTGCCGCCGTGCACGACCTCAGGGTCACCAGGTACTTGCTCACGGGCTCCAGGTCACGCAGCGTCCACTTCAGGGTGTCGGGGTCGTTGATGTCGATGGTCTGCAGGGGCCCCACTTCCTGTGTGTCGTTGACTGAACACACAAACACAACATTACACTTCCTGTGTGTCGTTGACTGAACACACAAACACAACATTACACTTCCTGTGTGTCGTTGACTGAACACACAAACACAACATTACACTTCCTGTGTGTCGTTGACTGAACACACAAACACAACATTACACTTCCTGTGTGTCGTTGACTGAACACACAAACACAACATTACACTTCCTGTGTGTCGTTGACTGAACACACAAACACAACATTACACTTCCTGTGTGTCGTTGACTGAACACACAAACACAACATTACACTTCCTGTGTGTCGTTGACTGAACACACAAACACAACATTACACTTCCTGTGTGTCGTTGACTGAACACACAAACACAACATTACACTTCCTGTGTGTCGTTGACTGAAAACACACAATCAGAGGATTAGACTTACTAGTGTCGTTGACCGTACACATATACAGATGATACTACACTTCTAGTATGACAAACACAACTATGCTTATTACACTTCCTGTGTGTCGTTGACTGAACACACAAACACAACATTACACTTCCTGTGTGACGTTGACTGAACTCCACACAACTCCTGTTGTCGTTGAGACATACTATCACAACAGATTAGCTTACTGTTGTACGTACACTATCCTGATGAACTAACTCTATACTAACACAAATTTGAGACATACTATCTGTGTGAGGATTAGTTACCACACAAACACAACATTACCTTCCTGGAACTAACTTCTAACACACTAAGAAACTTCACCCTGTTTGAGACTGATACATACTGAAAACATTACCTTCCTGTGTTCGTTGACTGAACACACAAACACAACATTACACTTACTTCTAGTATACTGAAGAGACAACACGATATTACACTTCCTGTCTGTCGGACTGAACACACAAACACAACATTACACTTCCTGATGAGTAGTAGACTGACACACAAACACAACAGTACACCTGTTTGAGACATACTATCTGTGGAGGACAAGTTACTACTTAGTGCGTGCAGTTGATCTGAAACTAACTCAACATTAACTTCAGTGTATGTTTGAGACATACTATCTGTGGAGGATTAGTTACTAGTTAGTACGTACACTATCCTGATGATACTAACTTCTAGTATACTAAGAGGTATGTTTGAGACATACTATCTGTGGAGGATTAGTTACTAGTTAGTACGTACACTATCCTGATGATACTAACTTCTAGTATACTAAGAGAAGTATGTTTGAGACATACTATCTGTGGAGGATTAGTTACTAGTTAGTACGTACACTATCCTGATGATACTAACTTCTAGTATACTAAGAGAAGTATGTTTGAGACATACTATCTGTGGAGGATTAGTTACTAGTTAGTACGTACACTATCCTGATGATACTAACTTCTAGTATACTAAGAGAAGTATGTTTGAGACATACTATCTGTGGAGGATTAGTTACTAGTTAGTACGTACACTATCCTGATGATACTAACTTCTAGTATACTAAGAGAAGTATGTTTGAGACATACTATCTGTGGAGGATTAGTTACTAGTTAGTACGTACACTATCCTGATGATACTAACTTCTAGTATACTAAGAGAAGTATGTTTGAGACATACTATCTGTGGAGGATTAGTTACTAGTTAGTACGTACACTATCCTGATGATACTAACTTCTAGTATACTAAGAAAAGTATGTTTGAGACATACTATCTGTGGAGGATTAGTTACTAGTTAGTACGTACACTATCCTGATGATACTAACTTCTAGTATACTAAGAGAAGTATGTTTGAGACATACTATCTGTGGAGGATTAGTTACTAGTTAGTACGTACACTATCCTGATGATACTAACTTCTAGTATACTAAGAGAAGTATGTTTGAGACATACTATCTGTGGAGGATTAGTTACTAGTTAGTACGTACACTATCCTGATGATACTAACTTCTAGTATACTAAGAAAAGTATGTTTGAGACATACTATCTGTGGAGGATTAGTTACTAGTTAGTACGTACACTATCCTGATGATACTAACTTCTAGTATACTAAGAGAAGTATGTTTGAGACATACTATCTGTGGAGGATTAGTTACTAGTTAGTACGTACACTATCCTGATGATACTAACTTCTAGTATACTAAGATAAGTATGTTTGAGACATACTATCTGTGGAGGATTAGTTACTAGTTAGTACGTACACTATCCTGATGATACTAACTTCTAGTATACTAAGAAAAGTATGTTTGAGACATACTATCTGTGGAGGATTAGTTACTAGTTAGTACGTACACTATCCTGATGATACTAACTTCTAGTATACTAAGAGAAGTATGTTTGAGACATACTATCTGTGGAGGATTAGTTACTAGTTAGTACGTACACTATCCTGATGATACTAACTTCTAGTATACTAAGAGAAGTATGTGACTTGAGACATACTATCTGTGGAGGATTAGTTACTAGTTAGTACGTACACTATCCTGATGATACTAACTTCTAGTATACTAAGAGAAGTATGTTTGAGACATACTATCTGTGGAGGATTAGTTACTAGTTAGAACGTACACTATCCTGATGATACTAACTTCTAGTATACTAAGAGAAGTATGTTTGAGACATACTATCTGTGGAGGATTAGTTACTAGTTAGAACGTACACTATCCTGATGATACTAACTTCTAGTATACTAAAAGAAGTATGTGACTTGAGACATACTATCTGTGGAGGATTAGTTACTAGTTAGTACGTACACTATCCTGATGATACTAACTTCTAGTGTACTAAGAGAAGTATGTGACTTGAGACACTGCATCGATGTCGTCACTGACTTCATGATCTTTGAGGCTCAACAACAAACGCAGCAGGAGTCGATCTGACCTTTTGTTCAGAGACGCCACAGTCGCTGAAGCTACAGAAATAACTCGTGTCTCTTTTCTCAGCGAAACCTCGACTGTTATCGAGGCGCGAGATGATCAATTCTCTTGAAAGGAAGAAAACAAGTAAAGTTCACACAAACACAAACTGAGTTAATTCTCCTGAAATCCATGTTTGGACGACGACGACACAAATGGTGGACGGAGGTCAAAGTGCACGACCTTCTTCTATCTCGTGGAGACGTCGATACAATCTTTGTTGGTTCCTCAGGTCATTGTTTATCGTTCAACACACAACTTAAAATGATGATTTTGTCCAAATTTAATCTAATTTAGTCTCTTTGTTTGTGTTTTTCTCTACGACTAAAGAAAAGTAAAGTTTGCACGGAAACAGAACTAGTCGTGCTCCTAATATACTCAGTAACACGTCGATTAAAACTGGATTCTAGACGACTAGAGAAGAAATGGTTCATCGAAACATAATGAATTCTACCAGGACTGGCAGGATAAGTTAAAAATTGCAAGGCATCTCTTCAGCCAGAGCCAGATATTACTCATCACTTATAATAAGAATAAGTTCTTATTCAGCACTGAAGCCATCAGTCCATCAGACCATCAACGTCTCAGAGACTTCATGAACTTTAACAACAAGACCTGCTAGATTCTTCTCATAAAGCGGTGCAGCCTCACCGGACACAGACTATATATTTTGACTTCTTTCTACCAGTGAGTCCTCGACAATAGATCTGTTGACACAACATTTCCGTCGCGGTCGAACAACGTCACGTTCAGGTCGACAAACGAACGACGATCCCTGAGACTTGTAGCCATGAGCGCTGTGGTCGGCGTCAAACAGCTGCACTTCTGATTGAGATTCCACTTTGACGATTTCCCGACATCTGGCAGCGTCAGCTCGACGTCTTACACTTTCTTCGAGGCGACGTGAGGATAAAAAACTTCAGTCCATCATCTTTATCGTGAGTGCAGTGAAAATGTCGGCTCTTGAAATACTGCCTGACATTTGGTCTCGTCTGAAGCCAAATCAAACACACTTGTGGCTTTATTAGAGTCTGAAGGTAGTGACTCTAGTGTGAGGGCAACACACACACGCACACGCACATGCACACGCACACGCACACGCACACACACACACACACACACACACACACACACACACACACACACACACACACACACACACCACAGGAGCTACACTGACATGCACCACATGCTGAGGTCAGCAACGTTTTCACCTCAACAAACGGTGACACGTCCACCTGGACATCACGATGCACCTGGACATGTTACCTGTGCTCCGGCCGCACCTTGACCTCCTTCCTGTGCGACTACAACACATCCTTGTTCTTTCACTTTCACTTTTTCTTCTGCAATCAATCGTTACCGTCGAGCAGCTCGAAGGTGGTTAAGTGACGAAGACGCTACATTAAAATGAACAAACACTGGTGTCTGTATAAAGAAATCCTCAAAGTCAATCTCACGAGAGGAAAAATCTAAATCTTCAAATGTTTATTTACTGAACTATGTTGAACAGGAAGTGAGAGTTTATTATGTGTTTGTTCGTCACCAAACAAGTCAAATCCTGTGGATTCTCTTGGACTCTGACGTGATGTTTGTTCAAATCACTACGACAACGACACGCGAACCTTCATCACGTTTGAGACCAAACTAAACCTCTGAAGAAGACAAAGATCTGATGAACGTTCTTGAAGGAACTCAAACCTTCTCAATCAAACACTCACTGAGCTGATACTCCAGCAGGTACCGGGTCAGGATCCCGTTGGTCTGGACCGGTGGAGACCAGGCCAGCGCGAGGGTGTGTTTCTGGGCGTCGGTGACTCTGAAGGCAGCGTTTCTCTCAGGAACTGCCGAGAGAAGATGTCGGATTATTATGGGATGTTCGGCGCTGGACATGTTTCTCCACGAACTCACCTCCCTCCAGGGTGTGGAAGGAGACGGGTCGACTGCCCGGACCGTTGCCGCGACCGTTGAAGGTCATGACGATGAGGCTGTACTCGGAGAAGGGCTCGAGGTCCGGGACCACGGCGTGGGTTCGATCCCCCGGGAACGTGAGCGTCTGTTTGTCGCCGTGACTTCTCTTGGCGTCGGACAGACGCCGCAGACGCCACCAACTTATCTGGAGACACGAGAAGCTGAGCCGACGCTCGGCGACACCTAGAGGTGAAGATGAAGAAGCTTCCTACCCTGTAGCCGCCCAGGTGTCCGTGAAGCTTCTCCTGCTGGACTCGCTTCCAGCTGACCTTGACCACGGAGCTGTTCATCACCTCCACGGACACGTGGTCCGGAGCCGCAGAGGGAACTACAGAAGATCATGAGATCATCATGAGGGAACTACAGAAGATCATCATGAGATCAAGTCCTCGACACGTCTACGACTCTAGACCAGCACAGTCTGGAAGTTCATCACAACATCAGAGAAGATATTATACATGTCACACGTTGAAACTGTTTTCATCCAAATGTTGATTTTTTTAACATTGAAATAATTAAATTTAAGTTAAAGTAAAGTTTCTTAAGTTGAACTTAAAATCTTCTTTTTTCCAACATTTTTATAAAGGATTGAAAAGACTTTTGAATGTGATTTAATAATTAGAAAATCAAACTCTATGTGTAACAAGTTCATATATTTATTCATTTGATTTAATAACGAAAAAGAAAAACTTTTGAATCTAAAAATGATTAATTAATAAAAACAACATTTGAATAAAAACAAGTTTCAACATGAAACGTTGATCTAAACATATAAACTAGTGAAGCTAAAGACCTCCTGTGACCTCCTGAGGACAGATCCAGAAGAGAGCTGGAGACAAAGAGAAGGTTTGGATGTTTCTTCTGATGATTCTTTGTTCAAATCTTCTAATGTATGATTTTAATAATGTTATAAATCTCACGACTTTTCTCTCGTTCAAACCAACAAACGTTCCCTCAGACTCACAATCCTCCCCCGAGAAGCCCGAGATGACCCTGGGCTCGGGGGCCCAGCCCTGGTGGTTCCTGGCGTGGACCTTGATCTCGTACGGCACGAAGGTGGGCGTGTTCTTCACCACGAACGAGTGTCTCTTCACCGTGTGTTCCTTCCAGTCGCCGTCCACGTCCTGACGCCTGAAGCTGACCCGGTACTCCAGGCCCGGCCCGTTGTGCTCCAGCAGCGGCAGCGGCTGCAACCAGAGAATGAAACCATCAGTCAAGTCTAGTAACGACACGAGTCTCTCATGGTTGACCTGCTGCTGCTGCTCCACCTTTGACACACATTCAAGACTTTGAACAGTTTCTACGAACGTCAATCTTCTCAGGAGAACATGCAGCTTCTGATCTTCTCCTCACGTGAGTAGAGACTCGATCACCAAGTATTGAAGTCATTGTTGGTCATAAAGTGTTTCTTTATTGTTGAACATCTTCAAACCATAAGTTAACAAAACAAAGAGAAACTTCTCACCTCCCAGTTGATGTCCATCTCATGAGGTAAATGACCTTCGATCTTGATGTTCTCAGGGTTCCTGTCAGGCGCTGTGGAGACGGAGGTTTAACGAGGAGGACACGAGTGTGGAATGAAGACAGACCTGTCGGTGGAGTCTTGTATCTCTGCGTGGACTCGCTGGCCGGACCTCGTCCCACGCCGTTGACCGCCGACACTCTGAAGCTGTAGTCCACGTGTCCGAACAGCTTGAGGACGGCGGAGACGTGGTTTCCAGGAACTCTCTGCAGCTCCTTCCAGTTCCCCGGCTCCCACTGGCTCTCCTCGTACTCGATGATGAACTCTGGTGGAGCAGGAAGATCTCAGCAGGTCCCCAGAGACACAATCATCACTAATAGATTCATTGAGTACGAGATGGAATCACAAGTCATGACTTTTTGATTCAAGACACGAGGGTTTGAACTGTGGCTGTGATTTCCTGCCGTGAAACATCTTCCTAACCTTGAAGCACCTCAAGTCTTCCTCCATCTTTCTTTCACCACATCTCCTCCATGAACCATCTATTCCATAAACCATGTCCTCCATGAACCATCTCCTCCATGAACCATCTCCTCCATAAACCATGTCCTCCATGAACCATCTCCTCCATGAACCATCTCCTCCATGAACCATCTATTCCATAAACCATGTCCTCCATGAACCATCTCCTCCATGAACCATCTCCTCCATGAACCATCTCCTCCATGAACCATCTCCTCCATGAACCATCTCCTCCATGAACCATCTCTCCATAAACCATGTCCTCCATGAACCATCTCCTCCATGAACCATCCATGAACCATCTCTCCATGAACCATCCTCATAAACCATGTCCTCCATGAACCATCTCCTCCTGAACCATCTCCTCCATGAACCATCTATTCCATAAACCATGTCCTCCATGAACCATCTCCTCCATGAACCATCTCCTCCATGAACCATCTCCTCCATGAACCATCTCCTCCATGAACCATCTCCTCCATACATCATCTCATCCATGAACCATCTCCTCCATGCACCATCTATTCCATAAACCATCTCCTCCATACATCATCTCATCCATGAACCATCTCCTCCATGAACCATCTATTCCATAAACCATGTCCTCCATGAACCATCTCCTCCATGAACCATCTCCTCCTTTAACCATCTCCTCCATAACCATCTCCTCCAACACATTTCCATAACATTTATACATCTATTCCATAAACCATCTCCTCCATACATCATCTCCCGACTCTCCTCCATGAACCATCTATTCCATAAACCATGTCCTCCATGAACCATCTCCTCCATGAACCATCTTCTCCTTTAACCATCTCCTCCATACATCATCTCCTCCATGAACCATCTATTCCATAAACCATGTCCTCCATGAACCATCTTCTCCTTTAACCATCTTCCATACCATATTTCCATCATCATTCATCCATGAACATCTCTCCAAACATCTTCTCCTTTAACCATCTCCTCCATACATCATCTCATCCATGAACCATCTCCTCCATGAACCATCTCCTCCATACATCATCTCATCCATGAACCATCTCCTCCATGAACCATCTCCTCCATGCACTGAACGAGTGTGTGTTCACACACCTGTGGTTGAGCTGTTGTGTTCGTCTCCAGGGATCCACTTGAGTTTCACACTCCGGCTCTTGACCTCAGTCATCAGCAGCTTCTCTGGAGCGTCAGGAACATCTGAGCAGCAACACAACAGGTTATAAAGACTCACAACAACACAGGTTAGAAAGACACAACAACACAGGTTAGAAAGACACACATCACAGGTTAGAGAGACTCACAACAACACAGGTTAGAAAGACTCACAACAACACAGGTCAGAAAGACTCACAACAACACAGGTTAGAAAGACGCACAACAACACAGCTACACAACAACACAGGTTAGAGAGACTCACAACAACATAGATTATAAAGACTCACAACAACACAGGTTAGAAAGACTCACAAAAAACAGGTTAGAACGACTCACAACAACACAGGTTAGAAAGACTCACAACAACAAAGGTTAGAAAGACTCACAACAACACAGGTTAGAAAGACTCACAACAACACAGGTTAGAAAGACTCACAACAATACAGGTTAGAAAGACTCACAACAACACAGGTTAGAAAGACACATAACAACACAGGTCAAAAAAGACACACAACAATACAGGTAAGAAAGACACACAACAACACAGGTTAGAAAGACAAATAACAACACAGGTATGAAAGACACACAACAACAAAGGTTAGAAAGACACACAACAACACAGGTTAGAAAGGAACACAACAACACAGGTTAGAAAGACACACAACAACACAGGTAAGAAAGACACACAACAACAAAGGTTAGAAAGACACACATCAACACAGGTATGAAAGACACACAACAACACAGGTTAGAAAGACACACATCACCACAGGTATGAAAAACACACAACAACACAGGTTAGAAAGTCACACAACAACACAGGTATGAAAAACACACAACAACACAGTTTAGAAAGACACACAACAACACAGGTATGAAAGACACACAACAACACAGGTTAAAACGACACACAACAACAAATGTTGAAACGACACACAACAACACAGGTTAGAAAGACACACAACAACACAGGTATGAAAGACACACAACAACACAGGTTAGAAAGACACACAACAACACAGGTTAGAAAGACACACAACAACACAGGTATGAAAGACACACAACAACACAGGTATGAAAGACACACACCAACACAGGTATGAAAGACACAACAACACAGGTATGAAAGACACACAACAACACAGGTATGAAAGACACAACAACAACACAGGTATGAAAGACACAACAACACAGGTTAAAACGACACACACATGCCAGATGTGACAAACATGTGACTCGAAACATAAAACATGTGTGACTCACAGCAACACTTTAAATAATGTCATTAATGAATAAAATATTAATGATGGTAGAAAAATATTAAAATAAAGTTGTTAAAATAAACAAAATACATCAACAATGACGTACATAACTGTTGGCGTACACTTGAGAAGACAGTGTGTTTGTGTGTGTGTGTCTGGATGTGTGTGTGTGTGTATGTGTGTGTGTGTGTGTGCATGTGTGTGTGTCTGAATGTGTGTGTGTGTGTATGTGTGTGTGTGCATGTGTATGTGTCTGAATGTGTGTGTGTGTGTGTGTGTGTGTGTGTGTGTGTGTGTGTGTATGTGTGTGTGTGCATGTGTATGTGTCTGAATGTGTGTGTGTGTGTATGTGTGTGTGTGCATGTGTATGTGTCTGAATGTGTGTGTGTGTGTGTGTGTGTGTGTGTGTGTGTGTGTGTGTGTGTGTGTGTGTGTGTGTGTGTGTGTGTGTGCATGTGTATATGTCTGAATGTGTGTGTATGCGTGTGTTTTTGTGTGTGTCTATGTGTCTGAATGTGTGTGTGTGTGTATGTGTGTGTGCATGTGTATGTGTATGTGTCTGAATGTGTGTGTGTGTGTGTGTGTGTGTGTGAGTTTATATGTGTGTGTGTGTTTGTGATTAAAACTGATCTTTTGAAGACAGGTTGAAGAAAGAAAGTAACTCTTGGTGAAAGTAAGTAAGTATATATATATTTATGAATATATATATAAAAATATTTATATATACACATACACATACATATATATACATACATATGTATGTTTTTGAAAAAGGTGAAGAACAAATATTTCTGGGATGAAAATCCATGATGTTTTTCAAGTATATTCTGGATAATAACAATAATAATAATAAATAATAAATAATAAATAATAAATAATAAATAATAAAAATATAATAATAATAATAACAATAATAACAATAATAAATAATAATAATAATAATAATAATAATAATAATAATAATAATAAATAATAAATAATAAATAATAAATAATAAATAATAAATAATAAATAATAATAATAATAATAATAATAATAATAACAATAATAACAATAATAAAAAATAATAAAAATAATAATAATAATAATAAATAATAAATAATAATAATAAATAATAATAATAATAATAATAATAATAATAATAATAATAAATAATAAATAATAAATAATAACAATAATAATAATAATAATAATAATAATAATAATAATAATAAATAATAAATAATAAATAATGAATAATAATAAATCATGTGTTGATTCTCACCCAGCACCGTCAGCACCACTGAAGCCTGATCCTGGTCCAGAGTCGTTCTGGCCACACATGTGTACTCGCCCTGATCCTGGAGACTTGTATTGAAGATGTGAAGAATTCCGTCCTCCAAGAAGTATCTGTCGACAGACAATGTATTTAAGTATCTGTCGACAGACGAAGTATTGAAGTATCTGTCGACAGACGAAGTATTGAAGTATCTGTCGACAGACAAAGTATTTAAGTATCTGTCGACAGACGAAGTATTGAAGTATCTGTCGACAGACGAAGTATTAAAGTATCTGTCGACAGACGAAGTATTGAAGTATCTGTCGACAGACGAAGTATTAAAGTATCTGTCGACAGACGTATAAGTATCTGTGAAGTATCTAGTGTCTGTCGACAGATCGGGGGATAAAGTATCTGTCGACAGACGAGTATTAAAGTATCTGTCGACAGGAAGAATTGAAGTATCTGTCGACAGACGAAGTATTGAAGTATCTGTCGACAGACTAGAAGTATTGTCGACAGGACGAAGTATTGAAGTATCTGTCGACAGACGAAGTATTAAAGTATCTGTCGACAGACGAAGTATTAAAGTATCTGTCGACAGACGAAGTATTGAAGTATCTGTCGACAGACGAAGTATTGAAGTATCTGTCGACAGACGAAGTATTGACGGAGAAGACTCTCTTTGACTCGTGAGATGGAAGGAGTCGTACCTCGGCTCGTGGGTGTCGTTGATGGAGATCTCGAGTCCGTCTCGTTCCCACAGGAGCTGAAAGTCACGACTGAAGGACGCGTCATACTGGGCTCGGCACGAGAGCTGAGCCGTGGTACCTATCAAGACCTGCAGGTCCTCGGGGGGCAGCGTGATCCTCGTGGGTTCTTTCAACACAAGCTTATCGTTACATTCAAGGACCTTCAAACGTTCGTAACGACGATCGTACCTTTCACGGCGAGGACGGCGTCGATGGCCGACGTGCCTTCGGTGTTTCTGGCGAAACACGTGAACTGTCCTGCGTCGTCTTTGGTGACGCCGTCGATCTCCAGCGAACCGTTGTCATGAACCGAGAACCTCGCGCCTCGCAGAGACTCCGAAGACTCGTCTTTACTCCTGAAACATTGGAAACGTTAAAGACCCTCTTCGTGCTTCTACAACAGTGTTTCTGTCGCCCCCTAGTGACGGAATACATTAAACAACAAGTTGAAATTCATTTGTTTGTCTTTTATGTTCCTGATCACTTTAAAAACACACTCAGTTCTTACGAAGGTACTTAACTTAAGAATTATACTACATGAGTCACAAAACATTAAATCACATTTTAACATTAATAATAATAATAAAATAACATTATATCTCATTTTAAAATTAATAATAATACATTAACATTAATAACATTAATAATAAAATTATATCTCATTTTAACATTAATAATAATACATTAACATTTTAAAATGAATAATAAAATAACATTAAATCTCATGTTATCGTAGAGATGAAGAAAAAGAGTCACTTTGAAGTGAAACTCACGAGAGTCGATGTAAATATATTTGATTGTCATCAAGAGTTTAACACAAAATCAACATCACAGACTCACAAACGTATCATTAAACACACTTCACGTGTGTGTTTCACTTTTTTAACTCTTGCTCTTCATGGAGGTTCAAAGTTTAAATGTTTTTAAAAACAGAAACGTTCACAACACGAGTCACATTCGTTCAGAGGATGATGTTCCAGACATGAATCTAACGCTTGGATGTTCCAGACATGAATCTAACGCTTGGATGTTCCAGACATGAATCTAACGCTTGGATGTTCCAGACATGAATCTAACGGTTGGATGTTCCAGACATGAATCTAACGCTTGGATGTTCCAGACATGAATCTAACGCTTGGATGTTCCAGACATGAATCTAACTCTTGGATGTTCCAGACATGAATCTAACGCTTGGATGTTCCAGAAATGAATCTAACGCTTGGATGTTCCAGACATGAATCTAACGCTTTGGATGTTCCAGACATGAATCTAACGCTTGGATGTTCCAGACATGAATCTAACTCTTGGATGTTCCAGACATGAATCTAACTCTTGGATGTTCCAGACATGAATCTAACGGTTGGATGTTCCAGACATGAATCTAACGGTTGGATTTCCAGACAGTAACGCTTGGATTTAATCGCTTGGATGTTCCAGACATGAATCTAACGGTTGGATGTTCCAGACATGAATCTAACGCTTGGATGTTCCAGACATGAATCTAACGCTTGGATGTTCCAGACATGAATCTAACGGTTGGATGTTCCAGACATGAATCTAACTCTTGGATGTTCCAGAATCTCTGCGAAAATACAAACGTTTGCTCAAAAGTACGTCGTTCTCGTGTAGTTTGTACTTCATCTCCGACGTGGACGTGTCTGTTATCTGCTCTGGTCTGAAGAGATTTATGTTGACGTTCTTCTGGTTCCTGCTGAGATGGACTTCTGTGTTTGTGGCTAAACTGAACCTTCTTAACGCGTGGCTTGTGATCTACTGCCCCCTGCTGGCGAGGAGAGGAAGAGGAAGGACCCACCAGGTGACGAGCGAAGGTGGCGAGCTGAAGACCCGACAGTGCATCATCGTCCGCCGTCCCTCGGCTGCTGCGTATTCTTCGCCCTCTTTGGTCAGAATCATGGGAGCGAGATCTGAACACAACATCCTTTCATTTATATTCTCAACACGTGTTTGTCGTCAAACTAACGCTGTGGAAATATTCAAATCATGGACGTCGTCACTTCCTGCGGAACATGACGCGAGGAACACAGGAATAATGAGTCAGTCCGAGCTCCATGAACACAACACACAACACTTGTTGTCACTACAAACACGAAGAGTCGTCGTGTGAAACGACTCTTGTGACTCAGGTGAACCTACTCTTCTGACTCAGGTGAACCTACTCATGATCATGACGTTGGCGTTGACCAGGATGGTTCCGTGTCTGTTGGACGCCTCGCACTGGAAGACGGCGCCGTCCGACTGTTGTGCGTTGTGTAGGATGATGGTGTCGTCGAACGTCTTCATGTTGGTCCTCGTGACGTCTGCGAGAGGATCGTCATTCAATTAAAGCAGCAATTAGTGCCTTCAAATCACTGTTTCTGGCTCCCCCGGTGTCAGATCTGTGTAACTGCACCTCACATGGACACATGTGGACAACTGTTCAAATAAATAAAACCATTGAATATTTTTAATAAATAAATCTAATCAAATACAAATAGTGCTGCTCAAAGTTCAAAATAATATATAATATATAATATATAATATATAATATATAATATATAATATATAATATATAATATATTATATATTTATATATAATATATTATATAATAAAGACGTTAATATTTCTGAAGACAGAGGTGGAGGCCCCGGGTCAGATCCAGGACATGTTTAACCAAACTAAACATTTAAGGTTGATCGACCACAAGTAAAAACTTAACTAATAAAACTTAAATGATACAAATAAAAAAATATATTTACTCAATTAAACGTAATTGATAAACTTGACATGAAAGACAGACATTAGTGACTGAAAAGGATTTTTAAAGCTAAAAACTCTTGTGAATGAATAAAAGTAAATAATGAACGAACTCAACGAATCTAAACGTCAAAGTCTCTCTAAGTTGCTTTGAAACTTTCAATATCACAGTTTTCAACGACAAATATATAATTGTTGACGTCGTGTCATTGCTGAGTTCAAACTCTTGCATCTTCTAAATACAATTATTATAATTATTATAATTATTATTATTATTATTATTATTATTATTATTATTATTTCAACACCATGCTGCTGTAAAATAAACCATTCAAAGCGTCAGAGAAACAAACGACTGGTTCTTTCCTCCTGGAACCAAGAGAAGGATGATTGTGAAAAGAGTCAGAAATAAACGACAGACTCAGACATTTAAAAGCATCAGTTCTGGACGAGATGACATCACGCAGGTCAAGGTCATGACCCTGAACTCGTCATCATGATTGACAGACGGAACATCATCAGTGAACTCAGTGTCGACTCACTTGAAGGAACATTCTAAAGAAAGATGACTGGTTTGACTCATGAACACAGAATAATAAGAAACATCAATTTCCTCGACGATCTTTAGACCTTAAACGCCTCATCAGTGTCGACGTTGATGAGAACATTTGTTCCTGTCGTTGTAAGTAAGTTGTATTTATAAAGTGTTGTTTTTCTCTTGCCAACGAAGGTTATGATGAAATGTTTTCATGAAACTAAACAAGTCTCAACGTAAGAGAGAAAAACTATGATAATGACATAATTTAGTCGTGTTTAAAATACTTGTATTAGACTGTGATGCGTTCAATAGCGTAGGAACATCTATTTGAAAATAAGGGACAAACAAAACAAAATAAAAAATTTTACTGAACGAAAATCAGTCAAAGTAAAGAAAAGAAACAACTTAAAAAGTGTGTTTTCGGTGCAAATTTAACAGTTTTCTTAAAGAAACAATAATAGAAAATTAATTTTTCTGTGAAAAGATAAACTGAGTTAAAATCCAAAGTAAAATCGAGCAAAAAGTCTGAGACTCTTTACAGTTTAAGGATTTTGAGGATTTTGTTTTGTTTGTTTCTGTGAACAATAATAATAATAATAATAATAATAATAATAATAATAATAATAATAATAATAATAATAATAACAATAACAATAATAATAATAACAATAATAATAATAATAATGATAATAATAATAATAACAACAACAACAATAACAATAACAACAACAATAACAATAATAATAATAATAACAATAATAATGATAATAATAATAATAACAATAATAATAATAATAATAATAATAATTATAATAATAACAACAACAACAACAACAACAACAACAACAACAACAACAACAACAACAACAACAACAACAATAATAATAATAATCAAAATAACAAGAGGTCAAACTGACCCTGCAGAGGAACCCCGTTGACCCTCCAGGAGATCCTGGGTTTAGGTCGACCTCTGGCCGAGCACTTGACCATCACGTCCGACCCGATCATGCTGAGCTGACTCTGCGGCGCCGACGTCCATTCTGGAGGTTCTGAAGAGACAGTTAACGTGAGTCGCTTCCAAACTAAGGTATTGAAAGTAAATACAACATCTTCTCCTCTGACATCATGAGGGCCAGATTCTATTTGATTCTATTTGATTCTATTTGATTCTATTTGATTCTATTTGATTCTATTTGATTCTATTCGATTCTATTCTTCTATTCTACTATTATATTGTATTCTATTGTATTCTATTCAAATTGATTAGATTGTATTTGATTCGATTGTATTCTATGATATTATATTCCATTCCATTCTATTGGATTGGATTGGATACGATTCTATTCGATTCGATCGATTGTATTCGATTTGATTCGATTGATTTCGATTTGATTTGATCGGATTGGATCAGATTCGGTTCTATTCGATTCAACTTGATTTGATTCATTTCGATTCATTTCGATTTGATTGTATCATATTTGATTGGATCAGATTCGATCGGATTCAATTGGATTCAATTTTATTCAATTTTATTCATTTTTATTCAATTTTATTTAATTTTATTCTATTCGATTCTATTCGATTCTATTCGATTCTATTCACTTCTATTCACCTCTATTCGATTCTATTTGATTCGATCGATTGTATTGTATTGTATTGTATTGTATTGTATTGTATTGTATTGTATTGTATTGTATTGTATTGTATTGTATTGTATTATATTGTATTGTATTGTATTGGATTGTATTGGATCAGATCAGATGAGGTTAGACTTCATAGGTGAGCATCATGTTTGCAGTCACAGGGCTGAGGTCGTCATTATCATTAACTTGTGGGATGAGAAGAAAGGATGAAGAAAGATCTGAAGCATGGAGGTCTTCACCTTCCACCGTCACTGAGAAGTAGTGAACCACTTCCCCCACCAGGTTCTTGGCCGTGCACATGTATTTTCCCGCGTCGTCTTCATCCACGGCCGGGACCAGCAGGAGCTTCCCGTGACTCTCGGGTCTGGCTTTGGCAGGAAGTTGATCTCCGATCTTCTTCCACTGCACCTGAGGCGTGGGACTGACGACACACTCTCTCATCGTCTGCTCCGGGGTTGAAGGTTCAATGACTCACAATCCCTCGGCGATGCATTCCAGCTTCAGGTCGTCTCCTCGAACCAGCAGTACCTGAGACTTGACACCAGAGGGCGTGAGGAAGGAGGGTCTTCGGTCCAGGATGGCGTTCGCTGTGGAAAGAGAGAAGGATGAGTTTCCTGCAGACGAAGGAGTGACACCAGCCGTGGACTCACCGTGCTCTGAGCTCAAGTCACTTTGCTCTGAAGATGAGAGAAATAAAGATGAAGATGGCGAACGGAAAACACGAGGACGACACTCGATGAGATGATGAAAGTCCACGACGACACAAACTGGGCTCGAGGGGATACGTACTGGTCTGGACCACGACGGACATGGCCGTCTTCTGGACGATGGTGCGGATCCTGGGGAAGGCGGCGAAGCAGCAGTAATCTCGTCGGCTGTCCTTGTGGACGGCGTGAGAGAAGAACAAGTCGCCGTTCAAACCCATGGACACGCGCTCGTCCTGCTCTATGTGCTGCAGATCTACGACACACACAGTTTTCACCTTTAAACCTTGTATTGTTATTATTTCTTCTCGTTATTACAATACAGTTTTAACCATATAATTGTTACGACAGTTATATTATCTCAGCAATACTACCAATATTACCACATTATTTTAATAATATTATTATTTTTACACTGATATTATTTGAACAATATTGTTTTACTGACTTCAAGAAACATCTTAAGACATTTTTATTTGAGATTTTCCCTGATTTTCTAGAACTAGAGTTTGTCTTATTTTGATATTTTAAAGTATTTATTTTAACTGTGTATTGTTTTGATTGTTAAAGTTCTTTGTGACTCTGGTTTAGAAACATTTACTTTCTTACTTACTCACTATTACTATCATATTTTATTATCAATATTATGCTTCTTTTTATTTTTATCAATCTTTATCAATAATAATAAAGTCTGGATGATGATTTCTTGTTTAAGATAAAAACAGGAAACAAATAAATGCATAAACAGGAAATGTAGACTCATCGTTGCAGTTACACGTTCGGACACAAGGGGTCGCCATAAAGAAGTTTTTTCAATTTCACATCCTGTTTTATTCCATTTATCTTTGCTGGTAGATTGAAAACCACTGACCACTGCAGCAGCTGCGACACAAAGCATGTTTCTGATGTGACTGTCAATCAAAAACTTTAATGAATTATGTACAATTTTTATGACGAATCTCTACGTCGTTTACTCGCGTCAACGATCATTGAGACATAAAATGATTCTTGTTCCTTAATATTCATGTCGTATGAAGTCATTATTATATAACATTATATTTTAACTCACTGTCATAAAAACATCAAATACTGATGATGACTTACAGTCCAAGAAAAGTAATGAATTTGTTTTGGTAAAAACAATCCTAAGAAAGTTCACCATAAGTTAAACCATAATTTAATTTTTAAAGTTGTAAATGTAAAGAAAAATAAACAGAGATTAAATGAAAAATAAACTTAAAGGGGAAGAAAACAGAGTAAATGTTGGAATTAAAAACAAATATATCTACATTATTCATTAGAGTCCATTGGTTTGCATGAAAGATATTGGACGGTGTGTAGCTTCTTACTGATGGTCATCCAGTAGATCTGCAGCGGAGGGATGCCTTGAGGAGGATCACACTTGAGCGTGAAGGCTTGTCCTTCTTCAACCTCCACAGGATCCAACGTTTCTTTAGGAAACTTCGGAACATCTTAGAAAACAAACACGACGAATGAATTCATGCAGTACTCTGATCGACCGCCAGATGTCAGCGTTGTCCTTCTCAGAGTCAGAGACATACATGTAGATACAGTGTATATACACACATATATACACACACACATATATACACACACACATATATACACACACACATATATACACACACATATATACACACACACCCACATATATACACACTGATTCACACACACACTCACACACACACACAAACACACACACACACACACACACACTCACACACACACACACTCACACACACACACTGACTCACGGGGGACGATGAACTCGATCTCTCCACTGATGGCAGTTCCAAGTGTGTTTGAGGCGAAGCATCGATAATTTCCCTGATACTCCGTGAGGTTCCCGTTGTTGGGGATCACGAAGGTCCCCGAGTTCTGCTGCGTCACGAGTCTGGGGTCCAAGGTCGGGTCGAACTCCTGACCGTTCTTCAACCACCTGAACCTGCAGGAGCGACAGGTTGAGCAGGTGAGCGTCTGCGGCTGAAGACCGGACTCACTCTGGACCAGGGTTTCCTTCGGCCTCGCAGGTCATCGGGAAGAACTCGTCGAAGGGGAAGGCGATCAGTGACGCCGGAGACTGAGCCGTGATGACGGGCAGCTGAGGGACTGGAGACACAAGACGTGGTCAGAAGGTTTCCTACTGTTGAAGGTCCACGAAGATCGTGAATGAAGGTAGAAAACAAGTATCAAACATGGTAGAACTCATGGTTGAATGTTGAAGAGAATTAGTTTGTTATTGTTTCAGTCAGAAATAGAATACAATTGTATGATTGACAATTGAAAACAAAGTACAAAAGAAATGTAACATATTCTTTATGGTTTTGTTGAAAATCTAACAATAATTTGGTTATTTTTCTGTTTATTAAAGTTATACGTAAAGATGTGTTTTCAGTTATTATTGTAAAAAGTAAATGATCAGTAAAAGAGAAAATGTACATCAACATATTATAATAATATAATAACATGACATCGAGTGTGTTGACGCCTCATCAAACTGATCAATACTTTAAGAAACAACATCATCATCATATAATAGATGTTCATAGATTGTTGTGAAAAGTAAAAATACTGCGTAAATATTTCTTCAGGTTGTCATGTCTCATATGAAGCACAGGGGGCGCCCTAGAGCTGTGGACCATCAACCACGTGCTCCTCAGGTGCTCCTGTGAAGAAGAGAGTCACGTGATGCTGAAGGATCAGTGAACACACAACTTACTGTCCACACGAGACACAACTACACACCCACGGCAGGAGAAACACAAGAAAGAAAGAAAGAAAGAAAGAAAGAAAGAAAGAAAGAAAGAAAGAAAGAAAGAAAGAAAGAAAGAAAAAGGAAGGAAGGAAGGAAGGAAGGAAGGAAGGAAGGAAGGAAGGAAGGAAGGAAGGAAGGAAGGAAGGAAGGAAGGAAGGAAGGAAGGAAGGAAGGAAGGAAGGAAGGAAGGAAGGAAGGAAGGAAGGAAGGAAGGAAGGAAGGAAGAAAGAAAGAAAGAAAGGAAGAAGGAAAGAAAGAAAGAAAGAAGAAAGAAAGAAAGAAAGAAAGAAAGAAAGAAAGAAAGAAAGAAAGAAAGAAAGAAAGAAAGAAAGAAAGAAAGAAAGAAAGAAAGAAAGAAAGAAAGAAAGGAAGGAAGGAAGGAAGGAAGGAAGAAAGAAACACAAGAAAGAAAGAAAGAAAGAAAGAAAGAAAGAAAGAAAGAAAGAAAGAAAGAAAGAAAGAAAGAAAGAAAGAAAGAAAGGAAGGAAGGAAGGAAGGACGCTGAGACGCCACAAGATTCTTCTTCTACTCATTTATTCCAGAAGCTGACGGACGTGAAGAAGAAGATTATTGACGAGTGATCAGAAGATTCACTGAAGAATCTGTCATCGTCACCATAGCAACAGAACAGCAATGGTTGCTGGGATGAAACTATCAAATCAGGCGAAACTTTGGATTTAGTTTCAAAATATTGGAATCGTTCCAAATACTTAAGAGGTCACGACCTTTAACCCTGTGAACGACACGTTGAAAGATTTGACTTTTCAAGGACGTTCAGGATCTGAATTGATTTTTGGTTCTTTGTGTTTTATTGATGGATTTTAATCTCAAACATTTGTTAAAACAAATGAAATGAAACGTGTGACAAATCCAGCAGTTTTTATTCATTTGTTTCGAACTTTTGTTCATTTTTATATTTGATAATCAAACGACTTTATTTACTGATGAGTTTTTTTTTCTGTCAATTAAAGTTTTCTTTCTGTTAAATGTTGTTTTTTTCATCATCACTGATCCGATCATGACGTTCATCAGTGATTCTGTCGTGAAAACATCTGCACTTTCTTCTCGTCGACATTGAGATGAAAAAAGATCGATGACCGTTGCTGTGTCTCAAATCACATACTTGTGTACTCAAAGTTAGTATTTTTAGTGCGTAAGTGCGTCTCAATTCTTAGTATGTAAAGTTAGTGCTCCATACACACTAGATTGTTACTAAAACACACACAAAACTGAGTATGAATCGATGGACACTTTCTACACTAAACGACTCCATCTTAGTGACGTTGAAAACGGAAGTTACGTCAAATATAAATGCATATATATATACATACTATCTGTGGAGGATTAGTTACTAGTTAGTACGTACACTATCCTGATGCATACTAACTTCTAGTATACTAAGAGAAGTATGTTTGAGACATACTATCTGTGGAGGATTAGTTACTAGTTAGTACGTACACTATCCTGATGATACTAACTTCTAGTGTACTAAGAGAAGTATGTGATTTGAGACATACTATCTGTGGAGGATTAGTTACTAGTTAGTACGTACACTATCCTGATGATACTAACTTCTAGTATACTAAGAGAAGTATGTTTGAGACATACTATCTGTGGAGGATTAGTTACTAGTTAGTACATACACTATCCTGATGATACTAACTTCTAGTATACTAAGAGAAGTATGTTTGAGACATACTATCTGTGGAGGATTAGTTACTAGTTAGTACGTACACTATCCTGATGATACTAACTTCTAGTATACTAAAGAGAAGTATGTGATTTGAGACATACTATCTGTGGAGGATTAGTTACTAGTTAGTACGTACACTATCCTGATGATACTAACTTCTAGTATACTAAGAGAAGTATGTGATTTGAGACATACTATCTGTGGAGGATTAGTTACTAGTTAGTACGTACACTATCCTGATGATACTAACTTCTAGTATACTAAGAGAAGTATGTGATTTGAGACATACTATCTGTGGAGGATTAGTTTCTAGTTAGTACGTACACTATCCTGATGATACTAACTTCTAGTATACTAAGAGAAGTATGTTTGAGACATACTATCTGTGGAGGATTAGTTACTAGTTAGTACGTACACTATCCTGATGATACTAACTTCTAGTATACTAAGAGAAGTATGTTTGAGACATACTATCTGTGGAGGATTAGTTACTAGTTAGTACATACACTATCCTGATGATACTAACTTCTAGTATACTAAGAGAAGTATGTTTGAGACATACTATCTGTGGAGGATTAGTTACTAGTTAGTACGTACACTATCCTGATGATACTAACTTCTAGTATACTAAGAGAAGTATGTGATTTGAGACATACTATCTGTGGAGGATTAGTTACTAGTTAGTACGTACACTATCCTGATGATACTAACTTCTAGTATACTAAGAGAAGTATGTTTGAGACATACTATCTGTGGAGGATTAGTTACTAGTTAGTACGTACACTATCCTGATGATACTAACTTCTAGTATACTAAGAGAAGTATGTGATTTGAGACATACTATCTGTGGAGGATTAGTTACTAGTTAGTACGTACACTATCCTGATGATACTAACTTCTAGTATACTAAGAGAAGTATGTGATTTGAGACATACTATCTGTGGAGGATTAGTTACTAGTTAGTACGTACACTATCCTGATGATACTAACTTCTAGTATACTAAGAGAAGTATGTTTGAGACATACTATCTGTGGAGGATTAGTTACTAGTTAGTACATACACTATCCTGATGATACTAACTTCTAGTATACTAAGAGAAGTATGTTTGAGACATACTATCTGTGGAGGATTAGTTACTAGTTAGTACGTACACTATCCTGATGATACTAACTTCTAGTATACTAAGAGAAGTAGAAAAGAAGAAACACGAGGATTGACGACTGTTAGGAAAACATGTCATAAAATACACAACTTTTCTAGTTTTATTTCATTGTTTAAATCAGAGTTAAAAGTATTTATGGTTTGTTTGCCTCGAAACTCATCAGATCCTGAACCTGATGATGTTGTTGTGTTTGTTTGTTTTGATTTGTGTGTAACATACGTGGATTTGTAGTACTTTTCTAAACTGATCGAATACAAACTTCTAGGAACAAAGAATTGTTTGAAACATATTGTTTGGTGTTTTATTTATTTTGATTTGACCTTAAAAAGTTTAAATTCGAAGCCTGGAAACATATTTATCATCAGAGGTTTTTAAACTTGAGAGACAGATGCTTAACTCTGACTCAACTAACTAGTTACAAATGTTACATGTGTGTGTCGAGGTCTTTCCTAAGAGTTGGTGTTGTGTGTTGTTGTTGTGTTGTTCACAGTAGTGTGTGCGACTCACTGTCCAGAGGGATGTCCACGGCGACCGCGACACACACCAGGACGCTCAGGACGCTCAGGACGCTCTGGACGCTCTGGACGCTCGACGTGCAGCAGCTCTGGCGTCTCATCGTTCAACTGGATCTCAAGCGTCTTCACCGATGTTTGCTCGTGAGATCAGATCATGTCTCTGGAGCTGCAGGAGTCAGAGAACACCTGTCAGTCAAACCACGCACACCTGTCAGTCAAACCAGACATTTGTGTTTGAATCAACACAAGCTTTGGGAGAAAAAAACACACATTCAGTCTTTTCTCAGTGAAAACCTCGCGAGACATGATTTGTTGTGATTTCATGAACTCTTGGGAATAAACGAACCTCTGCAGCTTCAATCTTTGAAAGAATGAAACGACGTCAGAAGAACAAACAGTTGAAGTGATGGAAGAATATTTGAAGGATCTAAATAGTGATGAACGTCTGATGTCCTTCAAGTCTTCAGATGAATGTATTCAAATAAAACATTTAACGTTATGAAGACAATAAACTCTGGTTCAAATACAGACTCTTATCTGCACAGAAGTGTTTTATTCTTTCTCTTCACTTCACGACATTCTACAGACATGAAAACATGTTCTTTCACGATAACATGTTCACAGAAAAACTCATAACTTTCTAAAGTATTTCCACGAGAGACTTTATCAATAAGACGAGGTTTTAACTCCAAACAGCAGAAGTGTTTGTTGTGAAGACGTCGGACGTTCTTCTTCTTCCACGTGTTCACTCGTCACTGATGCTGTCGACTCGAGCCCAGTATTCATCAAACATATGTATCGTCATATATGATGATCATTATCTGACTTGAGATCCTTCTTCTTAAATAGAGGAAGAGAATCAACATGAGAACGTGATAGAAAATACTTTAAGTTCAAGTATTTAGATTTGTTAGGAAAGCGAGGGAACACAGAAATAAGAAATAATTGTTGAGATGGAGGTACGAGGAAGAGGAAGAGGAAGAGGAAGAGGAAGAATAGGAAGAGGAACAAGAAGCGGAAGAGGAAGTAGGGGAAGAGGAAGAAGAAGGGGAAGAGGAAGAAGAGTAAAAGAAGAAAGAGGAAGAAGAAGAAGAGGAAGAGGAAGAAAAAAAAAAAAAAAAAAAAGAGAAAAAGAAAGAAAAGGAAGAGGAAGAGGAAGAGGAAGAAGAAGAGAAGAAGAGGAAGAATAGGAAGAAGAAGCGGAAGAGGAAGAAGGGGAAGAGGAAGAAGAAGGGGAAGAGGAAGAAGAGGAAAAAGAAGAGGTAGAGAAAGAAGAGGAAGAGGAAGAGAAAGAGGAAGAGGAAGAAGAAGAGGAAGAGGAAAGGAAGAAGAGGAATAGGAAGAAAAAGAGGAAGAGGAAGAGGAAGAGGAAGAAGAAATAGGAACAGGAAGAAGAAGCGGAAGAGGAAGAAGGGGAAGAGGAAGAAGAAGAGGAAGAGGAAAAAGAGAGAGAGGAAGAAGAGGAAGAGGAAGCGAAGAAGAAGAGGAAGAGGAACAGGAAGAAGAAGCGGAAGAGGAAGAAGGGGAAGAGGAAGAAGAAGAGGAAGAGGAAGAAGAGGAAAAAGCAGAGGTAGAGAAAGAAGAGGAAGAGGAAGAGGAAGAAGAAGAGGAAGAGGAAGAAGAGGAATAGGAAGAAGAGGAACAGGAAGAAAAAGAGGAAGAGAAAGAGGAGGAAAGGAAGAATAGAAAGAGGAAGAGGAAGAGGAAGAGGAAGAAGAAGAGGAAGAGGAAGAAGAGGAATAGGAAGAAAAAAAGGAAGAGAAAGAGGAGGAAGAGGAAGAATATGAAGAGGAAGAGGAAGAGGAAGAGGAAGAGGAAGAGGAAGAGGAAGAAGAGGAAGAGGTAGAGGAAGAGGAATAGGAAGAAGAGGAAGAGAAGACCTTGGAAGGCTTGTGAAGGTGTTACAGTGAAGAAAGGATGATCAAGAAAAAAGAAAGTGGATGAATCTGACTTTCTGTGGAACTTCTCGACAGGAAATGAAGTCAAACGTCGCACGACAACAAAAGTAACACAATAATGAAATATATACACTTTGCTGCAAATAAAACCTGTGTTTGTGTTTAAAACAACAAGAAAATATAAAAACAGAAAAACAAACGTATATAAATATCAAAGGTCGTTCCAGAGTCAAACTCAAGGGACTGATTCCTTTCATGTAGCGAAGCTTCCTCCACGTGTGCGTTTGGACTGAATTAATGTGTTTTGAAACAACAAACACAACAACATTCGTGTCTAAAATAGAATGTTATTGTGTGATTGTTACGGAAAATGAAGAAATCAACACGTCCTCGAACTATGTCTCAAAAGATACTTTTCATTCTGAGTCGTCATCACAGATTATTACAAGTATACGTGTAGAATGATTGACAGCATCTCACCATCATTTATCATCTTCATTATCAGGATCATTAGCTCAACACGACTGAGGTCCAAGAATCAGGAACTAGTTGAACGACTGATGAACCATCAACACAGATTAACTTTATCTTCAGGTGAACATTTTATTTCTCACACGACCAAGAATGTTTCAGACGAAAAGGGTCTTTCTGTTAATTGGCTTTGTCTGGTTTATGGGATTGACCTGGTTAAGTCGGGGGTTGTGGGTTCAAATCCCCCCCAGAGCGTGTTTTAATATTCATCAGAATCTTTAGTTCAAACTGATCATTGATTGAGTTTCTTCTCTTGTTCCACGTTTATGGAGAGACTCTGCCATCTGGCTGAGGAACCTCACATGTGATGACGACTCTATCTGAGAGGGTTCGGTGCCCAGTGGAGCGACCCAGCACTGCACCCCCCACCCTCAGGCCCGGAGACCCGAGCCGGTCTAATCCCCTTCAGCGGCGATGAAACCTGAGACTGATGGTCCTGGCAGGACGACAGAAGCTCTCGCTGTGAGGAACCAACATGAACCCAAACGTTGCTTAATCGAGGATCAGAGACTCTGTTGGACCAACAGTGACCAACTCAAGTCCAAGTCAATCCTGGAGCAGCGTCTGATTCATGGATTCAAAACCATTCACTCGCCATATATCTCAGATATTAACACATATTTTATACACAATATTGATCCAGTTGATGTGTTTGTGTTTTAAACACACGGTTTAACAACTTTAGTGCATTTCAATCAACAGATGATTTCAAACTGTTCAATAATCTTTTTAGAACCATAAGAAAGGAGCTGTTTTCACAGCACTTCAGTACAAACAAGTGTCAAATAAAGACTAATTAAAAAGATATTCCACATGTGTTCCGTATTTTCCGGACTATAAGTGGCAGTTTTTTTTTCATTTTTATCACTTATACTCTGGAGCGACTTATGTGTGAAATTATTACCACATTATTATATCATTTCACATGTTATTCTCACACTAAACCACCAGAGGGCGCTCTAGGCCTGTGTTGATAATTTGGACGTAGAAGAGGAAGCATCTTCTACCTCCGGAGTTAGTTAGTTGTTTAAAAGTGACACAAGGATGAAGAGTTATTTGGAGTTACACGGATGGTTTGGTAAACTTGTAAGTTATTTATGCTATAGTTCTCTGAATAACTCTTCATATGTTATGTTAACATACCATCCAGTGCGACTTATATATGTTTTTTCCTTCTTTATTATGCATTTTATGTCTGGAGCGACTTGTGCTCCGGAGACACTTATAGTCCAGAACATACGTGTTCATTCAAAGTCATTCAAGAGTCGAAACATTGACTGAGTTTGATGAATGAAGTCCTTCGACTTCCAAACACGTGCAGAACGAACCTCCTTCATCCTAAACACCATCCGTTCTGTAACATCACACACATGTTCACCACGAAGAACCCTCGTAACGAGGAGTCACCATGTGACCTTCGACACCTGGAGGCCATTTTAGTCTCATATTACCGTAATGTTTTTGGTGAGTTGAGCAAAGAAACGTCGTTGTCTTGATTCTTCATTCCTGCCTGTTTTTCTTGTTGACCAGCGACAAACACTTTCTAATCTGAGACCAATTAGTTTATTAACGAGTGTGACAATGAAAGAGAAACGATGATTTCATTAATAACAACAACAATTTATATTTATTTATATTTATATAAAACACAAATGCATCACTTGCTATGAGCAACTTTACCATATCCAGGTACAAACGTATTGTTTCTTACCAAACTCAACATTCTTATGATAAAAAAGCCACAGAAATTCTAACAAATCAAAGATTCCAAAATGAAATGTAAGAGATCTTGAATCAGGAACCGTCTCGTCCTCCACGGATGAAGCAAACCAACGACGTTAATGTCCAATAATGCATGAAATGACTGTCATCTGAGCAGGATTATCCTGGAGCGGATCCTCGTCCAGACAATCCAAGAGGAAACGAGGGGAAAACGACAGGTCGTGAGGTCAGAGCAGCCAATTTATGAAACACCTTTTGACACGATGAGCATCTGACACATCATCGTTAAAATGTTCTCTCATGACTTGAGGAACACGTCACAATATTCAAGACAATATTTGTCGCCTCCACCAGGATCCACTCGAGAGACGATCAGTCGCTCCAACCATCTGCCAACTTCTCAGACAATAGAGCAGTGAGTCGTTACTGTACTTTAACAGGATTAAGCAGATCCTCGTCTTGTCAGGCCGGATTAAATCTTCTCTTCACTAAAGACCTAAAACGCGAAGACAGACGCTCGCACGATTCCTTCTTCTCTCGCTCCTGACGATTCCCAGTTGATCTCCGACCGACAATTAAAACATCGTCTGAGCTGATTAACTGATCGACTGCTGAGAATAATGAGTTCACACTTGATTGTTTGCTTCGTTCTCAAGTCAATCGCTCGTTCATTTGGTCAATTAGACGCCGATGGATCGGACGCGACTCCTTGGACTCTGAACCACAGTTGATGTTCCGGCGTCGGAGACGAACACGTCACGGATCGAGAAGATATTGATATTATGAGTTTAACTGATGGAGATTCATCTCATTTCACTGCACTTTGAAAAGCATGACACGTCAATCATGACGGATCTGAGTCGCTTGAGTGAGTCGAGACAACTGAGGTTTGAGCTGAAGAGTGTGATGAAGAGAAGACCACGGAATAACGAAGCCATAAGAGAGTGTGACTTCACTCTGTCAATCATCGGAACTTGTTCAATCACCTGACCTGACGAGGAAGAGTCCGACCTCACAGTCGTGGCTCCTCCATGTTTGAACTACGAGACTCACGGGTCATGGAAGGTCAGAGTTAGACTCAGGATCTGAAGCAACGTCTTCTGCTGCTGGAGGTTCAGATGGTTTGGATACTGATCTCTCTCTCTCTCTCTCTCTCTCTCTCTCTCTCTCTCTCTTTCTCTCTCTCTCTCTCTCTCTCTCTCTCTCTTTCTCTCTCTCTCGCTCTGTCTCTTTCTCTCTCTCTGTCTCTCTCTCTCTCTCGCTCTCTCTGTCTCTCTCTCTCTCTCTCTCTCTCTCTCTCTCTCTCTCTCTCTCTCTCTCTCTCTCTCTCTCTCTCTCTCTCTCTCTCTCTCTCTCGCTCTCTCTGTCTCTCTCTCTCTCTCTCTCTCTCTCTCTCTCTCTCTCTCTCTCTCTCTCTCTCTCTCTGTCTCTCTCTCTGTCTCTCTCTCTCTCTCCTCTCTCTCTTGCTCTCTCTCTCTCTCTCTCTCTCTCGCTCTCTCTCTCTCTCTCTCTCTCTCTCTCTCTCTCTCTCTCTCTCTCTCTCCTCTCTCTCTCTCTCTCTCTCTCTCTCTCTCTCATTAGTTATTGATCAGCTGGTGCGAGTCGATCACGTGACATTATCAAATATGACTTAAGATCAAAGTGAAAGAGCTCAGATTGGCGGCTGTCAATCAATGGGTTATTGTTAGATTCATGGTGGTTCATTTTCTCATGACCTCCCGCCGACTCCGACAGGACTGTCTGGACTCTCGACTTCTTTTAATCTGTTCACAGCCGAGTGAGAGGTTTTCTGGCTCGAACCTGTTGAGATGAGTTTCTGCTGTGATCCTCTTTGAAGTCCGTCGGCCTCGCCCCGTGGCACCCGCTCCATAATCACAGTCATGCTCGTCCTGAGATGAAGCCACAGTCGCAGGAACATCACGTGTTCATGTCGTCTGACTGATGTTGGCAATTTCTCCGGATGAGAGTGTGACAGGCGGACGTGATGGATGATCTTATACCCTCCTTCCCTCCTGAAGCTAATCTATCCCATCAACCAACTCCATCTACTGCATCACAGGTTCTTCAGAATCGTATTTGTAAATAGATGATGGAGAGAAGTTGAAACTTCCTTCTCAACGCGTTTATGAAGCGACTTTCCAGCCACTCTGAGCCGTAATTACGAGCTTGAATTTCCTGATCTGTTTAAAAGCCGAGCATCTGGACAGGGTTTTTAAGCTGTTTGACACATCTGTCGCGCCCGCTTCCTGCGCTTCATCACTTAATAGGGTCGAGTCCAGGGCTTGTTGAAACAAACCCCAAAACACAGCCAGAAGAAAACATGCCACGGAAGTATTAGATGAAGACGCAGCATTAACATCATCTTCCTTCTCGTCCTGACCCTTCAATAGAGTTTATTTATTTAAGGTCTAATATAAACATGACTCACTTGACAGTGAAGACCTGAGTCGAAGAACATTTACTTTGAATGAAATTGTATTGATATCTTCATTCCTGGAACATAATATTTCATTAAATAGATGAACTCTGGTGATGGAAATGTAAACGTTGAAGTCACTCAAACCAAATAAACTTTGGTATCAATCTTGACTGTTTATGACTCAAATAAAAATATATATTCTATATATATTCTTGGAGACTCGTGACAATATTTGAAAAACATGTTGAGATTTAAGTCGATTCCAGGAGGTAGCGATCATCGAGACGTGAGGAAAACACTCACATGTGGTTTAACAGTCAAATGTTTATTGTATTATTATTTCAAAATGTTTTTGGTTCCTCAATCAATCGCTGGAATTTGTCTCCGAGCTTCTTGTTTCTTCGCACAACGAGCACGAGTCACGTTGAGATGTTACGTTCAAACAGGAAATACGATCTTTTCTTGACAGAATGTTGTCACTAAAGAAAAGGTTTCGGTGATAATGGTTAGTGCATCTTTTTTACAGGTGTTTTATTAAATATAATATATAAAATAATTATATATTTACAGTATATTCATTTAGTTTTATATTTATTTTTGATGACATCATAAATATGTAGCAAAAGGTTGCAGGTTCCCTTCCGGCCTCAGGAAACCCTCAGCTTTCTTGTGTGGACTTTGGTTCTTGTATGTTATATGTTTACTCTGGGTACTCCAGTTTCCTCCCACAGTCCAACAACATGCTGAGATTGATTGAGACTCTAACTCGTCTGTAGGTATGAGTGTGTGTGAACGTTCTACTCCTGCCGTCCTTCCATTGTTGCGTCAGATTAAACCTGGAATACGATCGGAATATTTGGAGGTTCTTGTTTCCCAGGAGGACGTTTGCCACAGTCTGCGAACACGACTGGAGTCTGAGTGAAGGAGGCGAGCGGCTCGTCAAGTGAGGAGCTCAGAGAGGGTTCGATAAGAGCTGTCCAGGCCAACAAAACAAGCGCTCCCTCTCCCACGACCAGTCACTGTGGATGATGTATGAGTCCAGGGTTTGAACGGAGGATAAAGGGGGAGGAGGGTCACGCTTGAATTATGCTGATGCGGGTCTGAACCAAAGACCTGCCGCCGTAAATGAGGATATTATGACTCCAGCCTCGTCAAGACGACAGACACTCTGAACATCTTTGTTCAAATATAATCTCATCTTCAGGAACTGATTTACATTTTTAATCCTGTCCAATAGTTCCATCCGTCGTGTTTCAGACGTAAGAGAAAACTTCAAAGAAACTGTTCCCTGGATTTATTTCACTGAACTCAGTTGTTATACTTGCATCACAAATACAGAAGAAACTAACACTTGTTTATGTTAAAAACTGTTTCCTGAAATTTGGTGTCCTGGTTAAATAAAAATTTCTACTGAATATCTCTGATATTTAGGTATTTTATATAAAAACATAAACTTCAAATCTTGATCCAAAACAGCGAAGCTAAAGAACCATGATGGTCATTATCAGGGATTTTCTAAGCACTTTAAAACGAACACGAGTAGATGTTCTTAGTTCCCAGGTTGATTTATCTTCTACTTTGAGATCAACGGTCCAAAGAGACTTCATGCTGTTTTTAAAAAGATCGAACCTTCAAAGGTTCATTTCCATTTCAAATGAGTCAAACATGTTCAATTATTTACGGCACACATTTGTGATGATAAAGACAATAATATCAAAGTGATTATAATGGGTTTTATACTCTTCATTATGAATCCATTTTATATCAAGGTATATATCAAGGTCACAAACAAACTGTCAACAATTGTCAAACAACCTCGAGAGCGAATAAAAACGTTGTCAAGTTGAATCCCATCAAACGCTCATTTCCACCGAAGCTCTCTTAGCTCAGCTTGTTGCAGCAGATGAAGGAAGTCCTGGAGACGTCGGGGGGGCAGTGGTCTCCTGACAATGAGAGTCACTAAGTCACTCACACGCCTCTGAAGCACCAGAGCCAAGACCCTCAGAGCCCAGAAGAGTCTTTGAGCTACGGCAGGATGGAGCCGCTATTATGGCCACACAAACAGAAGGAAGCCTTATGAACTGCTCCGGGGCTGGACGAGGGGGACGTGGGTCGGTACCAGAGTGGGCTGGCAGCAGCAGAAAGCTTAGTGTTCTTGCACTCGGGCCGGACAAACCTGACATTGTCCTGGACTCTGCCCCGAGCGAAAAGCTGTTCCTCTTTCCCTCGCGACTCATTCACTCTTGACTCCAGCTGATCATTCACACAAGAGTCGGATCCTTCGAGTACCTGAAGGAAATACTTTGACTCTTCCTTCTATACCTGATTGTTCTGTTGGGTTTGAATCTGTCCTCATACTTCGGTTCTGTTTGTGTTCTGGATGCATGAACCAATACCACCAAATAAACACCTGGAAACTAAACATCAAGAGACTCTTCACTGGTTGAAGGTCAGAAGGTCACATGATCATTTCACCGTCGGCTCAAATTGAAGAAAAGAAAAGTTTTGATGAAAGACTATTGGTCACAGAAGTTTCTTCTCGCTGTTGAACGATCGAAACAAAGTAATGATGTTAAGAACAAACATGAAACTTCTGCTTGAGACAAAACATTAAAACAAACAATTTAGTTTTTAAAATCTATCGAAAGAAGAATCGAAATCAACAGAAAATATTATTTGAGCAGCAGTTGGATTAGTTTTGGCTCATTGTTCTTATAATACTTGACTGAAGCCAGTTTTAATATTTCTTTCAATTAATCAATTCTATATAGTTATATATAATATAAAATGTTATTATTATTATATAATCAGAGTCACTAGCTACAGTGCTAACATTAGCTGACAGAAAGTGTCGCTGTTTTCTACCTCGTGTGTCTGAATATATCAATATTTTGACCCTAAGATATCATAAGTAAAATAGAAAACTCAAATAATCTGAACATGTTTACAGAAGAATCATTTGTTTTCCTGCTTAAAGTAACGTCACGTCAGAATAAGATCATTAAAGGAAGCATTTTCTACATGAAACATTTCATTTAAAGTTGAAAGGTTTGCCTTCAATACTATTTGAAAGCTTTTGATTTGTTTTTACTATAAGAAAAATAAGATGATATTGAAGTGACCAATAATAATAATAATCAAATGTCATATTTGCTCTTCATAGATCTAAAAGTACTTGATTACTAAAATGCTCAATAGATATTTAATGAAGAATATTATTTGCACAAATGACATTTTCAACTCATATTTTCTTGAAGGTTGACATTTAAAATGGATCTTATGTGTCCCGAGCAAACAAATATCAAAGTAATGTGTAATAAACCAGTGTTCAGTGAATGTTATCTCAGACCTGCGTGAGTTGAATGAAGATTATTCTCTCGTCCGTCGAGCACAGATAACCTTCTCTTCTCTGCTTCAGTAGATACTGCCTCATAAAGTGAGCCATATCTAAAGCTCCTTCAACCTGACGCCGCAAGATAAATGTCCGAGCGTCACGGGTTCTCAACTTGGTCCGGACGTTACTGTGCCTGAAGGACGTCCAGATAACTGACGGCGCTCTCTTGTCCGAGCGACTCTCCATGGTTTGGCAGAAACTGGAGCTGATTTGATTGAACTCCAGGCACGAGGCCCACTCGCCCCAAAACTCATCTGTTACTCAGTCTGTCGAGGAGCGACAACAAGGCTGGACTCTGGCAAAGTGACGTCTCTGAGAGCACATG
The DNA here is from genome assembly GCA_016630915.1 of Callionymus lyra. Taxonomy (NCBI): domain Eukaryota; kingdom Metazoa; phylum Chordata; class Actinopteri; order Syngnathiformes; family Callionymidae; genus Callionymus; species Callionymus lyra. The sequence goes on along the minus strand of JACEEU010000636.1, from coordinate 27,742,172 downwards.
CTATGACCTGTCAATCAATCCCAGCCCTCGACGCGAGTGTTCTGTCGTCATGGTAACCGTCGGTTCACATCATCTGTGCTGCACGTTCTCAGACCCGAGAACAGACCAGTGACTCGCACATGTTCGCCGTCAAATGAGAAACAGGCAGAATTCCAGCTTTGAAATGAACCACTTTCCCGTGCAGGTCGCGGTCGTGCGCAGCGTTTTAATCGTCTCCACAATCACTGCCAGACACACGTTGACAGCAGATTTATGTCCACGTCTCACTACAAAGGCAGACAAATGGAAACGATGAAGAGTGAACGACTGCTCACCTGAACCTGCTTCCAAACACTGGTTACAAGAGACTCTCGCTCGGCCAGAAGCTCACAGATGGTGCTCGCGGTGATCGGAGATCTCCACTCCTGATTAACACACCTTAGTGAACACAATGAGCAACAACGTCTGTTGTGTCTCCGGCTTTATCACAACTCAGTTACACCAGCAGAAGCTCATCCTGCGTCTACACTTGAACATGAGGAGGTTCTTCTCTGAGAATTATTCATTGAAAACATCTAGAATTAAATAAGAAAGTCAGTGTTTTTATTTTTTTCTTCTGTTTTCTTCTTGGTAGTAACTGAATTGTTTGGGTGTGTACTGTGTAGTAACAATTCAAAAGGGTAAAAAACACAAATTTTAAAAGTACAATTCACTTGTGGCCTTTAACTATAATAGCTTAGGTAGAACTTTATTGATCCTCAGGAAGTCTCCTTCGGGAAATAGTTTTTTCTCCAATTAGCCACAGCAATATAGCAATTATTGATAAAAATAAAAAATAAAAATAAAATAAGAACAAGAACAAAGACAAATAAAGAGAAAGAACAAGATCATAGAATCATATAATAGTTCACAAGATTGAAATTTGATTGAAAAGGGTCTGAATGTGTTGAACAATAAAGATGGTTTAACTGTATTACAATATACTTTATTTATTCTCCTCGTTTTTTAAACAACAGTTTTACTTCATGCATGCTCTGCCCTCTACAGACTGTTGCTATGGTTACCTTCTGAGTAACCCAATAGCAACAGCCTCTAGAGGGCAGAGCATGCATGATGTAGAACCGCGGTTACAAATGTAACTTGAAATAGTGTTTTATGTGCAAAGAAACAAAAACGATTAATGCACTGATTTGACAAATCTTGAACTTGTTGATCATAACCACACCCACTCTGCTGTGATTGGTCAAGCGTGGAGGTTTGTCGCCGCGCATAATCAATCCCTCTAAGGGACTTGTTGTATAAACAAAGCGGGCCTGATTACAGCTGGAGGTGGAGTGAACCCATTATTACGTCATAATGGACTCTCGTAACCTCTCGTTCGTCCAGATTTCACAGCAACTTTATAAAGTAATAAATGTAAAACATGGTCATGATGAGTCATACAATGTCTCTCTCTTTATTGACTGTATTAACATTTAAGGATTGTTTCACATGTTACATACTGGGAATAAATGTTTATGTTGTTCATGATGTGTGTAGTTCAAGCGCCTAAACATATGTGGTGTCTTGAATCCTGATGGTCAGTGATTCTCTCAGTTCCATGTGTTCGGTTCCGTCCGCACTGAGGTTAATACAGTCTTGAAACCATGTTTTCTGACTCCATGTATATATATATATATATTTTATATATAACGGGTATCTTCGTCAAACTATGTTACTAACTTTAGTTGTCATTTGAAAATACAGTACATTTTACTAACAAAATAAACCAAAAAATGTGGCACCAACACTTTCACCGCCAGGACATACAATAATTGACCAGAACACGAACAAAAGCCTGATTCCTCAACTCTCTTATCTCCACTCTTGTCCAGTTAGAAGTCCATTTACTCTGCCCTCCTCTTCTAGAATCAATAAGCTATTTCCCCCCGGTCACTTCTAGCAAGAGAGGGGCCTCCTCCACAGCAATTTAGATTGTGTACACACCTGACCCGGAGAAGGAAGGCAAACACGAATGAATTCATTAAGACGCACTGTAGTAATAAACGTGTCGGCATGGTAACCAGCTCTACTCCCCTGCAGATCTCGGTCGGAGGGATTCACGTGGAAACGTTGAAGCGGACATGGAGCTCACACTCCAGCCTGGATCCACCACCAACCTGACCAGGGGCTGCTTTCATGGAGCTGCTGTGGACATGAACGCCAGAGAGAAACGCCAGGTTTGAATCCCACTGTCGTACGACAGCTTGCAGAGGAAACACCTTGTTCTCCTCAGTCCACTTATGCCCACAAGTAGGATGAATTATTTCCAGAAAATTGGCTTCTTTCCAGCTACAGAGGAAAGAGCGAACAGATCATTGAGCAGCAGGTCATCAGACGAGGAAGGATCTGATGGTCCTTTTAAGGTGTTTGCTTTTGGCCCTCATGGGGTCGACTCTCCAGGACCACTGAGGCGAGTCGGCTTGTTGGACGACACAGTTAATCCTGTGGTGGAAAATGGTGCCGGGATCTGTTTCACATGAGCTCACATGACGGGCCGGACCAAGATGGGTTTGTGTTGGTCTGTGTGTAGAGTGTGTGTAGAGTGTGTGTAGAGTGTGTGTCGAGGGTGTGTAGAGGGTGGGGGGTGCACAGGGCGGGTCTGATTGTGAGTCTTTTCTCGCACAGACTTGCTCATCAATGGAGCGAGCGACTCTTTATCCTGCTCGACTCAAAGAGAAAACACAAAGACTTGAAACACAGTGTGTGGCCTGACAATGTTCAACATGACTGGGAATGTCTTTGTCAACTACAGCTGACCACGAGTGAATATTATAATAGTCTTACTTTCGTACAAGCACACGGTGATGGTGGGAAATCCACGAGCCCATTATTCACATTAGCTGCGTTGGCAGACAATTAGCACTTCTTAGGTGTTGTGGCCGAAGGGCAAGTTTCCATTAGCATGTGCACAAGAGAGGAAATCTCCTTCCACACTTTACACACACGTTAAGGTTTCAAAGTCAAATATACTAAATACTTGGATTAAACTTACATTTCTGGGGAAAGGTTTTTAAAAAAAAAAGTATATTTAGGGTAAAAATATATCACATTCTTTAGCATTTAAACAGAAACTATACTGAGGAATTTCAATGTGTTGTAAAACTAGAACCAAATGAACAATAACTTTAGTTTTTCTAATGCATTCATGTTAGAACACAAGAACTTTTCGTATTCACAAAAACTATGAATAATGAGAGTGGAAACTACTTGAACAAATCAAGGTTTTTTTAAATGCAAATATAGCTGATTCAAATCATTTTTGGGAGGTATTTTATAAAGGTTACAATATAAAGGTATTACATCTTCCATCTCCACCAGCAGAAGTACAGGCTCAACTATCATATACTTCTTCACTTGGCACAGTTTTGCACCAGATGGTCTTCTTGCATGAACACTGTTGATGTATTAGTCGTGGACTTTACCTACTTTGGTTTGGCAATTATGAATAAGCCAACTGTCAGACACATGGCCACACGAGAAATTGAGTTAGTAGAAGAAACGCTCAACATAAAACCCATTAACAGGTGTTGAAATGTCAAACCGAGTTAGCTTCTTAAAAGTGTAAAACAACTTGAAACATCCGTAAATACATGAGAGTCTCTGAAACACAACCTGCTGGTGTTTTTTTTACAACTTGAAAAGACAACAGATCATTGAAAAAAGAATGAAAGGCCATTTGGATATTATACGTCTGGCATGAAAAGCTCTGCCTGAAGACAAACGTTACTTTGTTTTGAATGTGTGGGCGGAGGTTGTTGTTTCTAACCAAGTACCTAAGAGGCAACACAACTGTACTTTTCACTGTTTCAGACAGTAGTAGTTTTATATTCTGTTCAATAAATGAAAAATGAAACCATTGCTTTGTGACCCTGGTCTGGAAAAGCGCTATATAAATAAATATTACTTACTTACTTATTGTTATGCACAGTATTAGCTGTTAAATATTTAAAGGCTAAACTAAGATATAAATGAGAATTTTATGTTTTGACTGCGTACGTGTGTAAGATGTTTATAAAATCAATAAAACAAGACTCGTGGTTCAAACTCAGACTTCAACGTCTTAAGATGAATCTCACACTCAAGCTTCTGTTCAGTGCCGACCACAGAAGCAGTCGCTGACTCAACACTTTATATTTGTAAATCGAATTTGATGAATCACATAATCAAACAAACCACAGAGAAAAGAAGTGCAACGAAAACAAATCATTATCAGTCATTGTTTCCACATTATCTGCATCTATGCAATAGAAACTCAGTTTAGATTAAAGGTCAGAGGTCAGAGGTCGGAGGAGCCACTTAGAGGCGAACAATGCAGTGAATATGAATAAAAGTTCAGAGACGATGATGACATCACGTCAAAACACGACTTTCATCTTCTCGTATTTGACTCAACGTTTACTGCTAATGTTGGAGATTATACTTTACATATACATGGTCTTGGTTTTCACAAACATACCTGAATTAAACCTGTATTCTTTTTGTGTAAATGTCTCACTTCACAAGTGTCCTTGTGTCAATAAAACACACTGTACACACAAGGTGACACTTGTTTTAATTCATCTCTTGGTCACTATCTGATGGTATCTAGAAGAACATTTGGATTTTCTATCAACAACATTGGATTCTCCAAACACCAGCCATTCAAAGCCGATTACTGTCGTGTAAAAGGGTCTTAAACCCATTTGCAGTCGCCTGACGGTCACACTTTAGTGACTTTATGTCATTGAAAATGTCACAACAAAGTATGAATGTTCTTTTCTTTTTTCACAGCGTCCATTCAATCTTTCTTGGAAGATCCGATCGACACCTTTGGTCTGATCGATGGTGAATCCTTTGGATTGTTTTTCTGAGTCGCCAGGAACGTAGAGAAAATGGAATTAACTTGTTAAATGAAAACTGTCAATCAATCGTGCAGATCAATACAATGGATTTGTTCTACAGGTTAGCCAAAGATGTCTCTTGAGGTTTTCAGCGGCAGATTTAATCGAGCCATTAAAGCTGTTTTTCTTAAACACTTTCTTCTCAGCAAGATAAGAAGAAATGACTTCCATGTCAAACCTGTCGGAGCCTGATTTGCTTTCCTATAATCAGAACCTTGGATTGAAGCCATTTACACGTGGAAGTTTAATCACGTCGCTGATGCTGATACTTTACAAAGAATGTTCCGACGTCGGATCATAAAGCAGTTTCATTTTTGGTAAACATCTAAATGTCAACAGACGTTCCCTCGACTTGGAGGAAAAACAAACCTCAGGGTCCAGAAGAACATTTCTACTTAAGAACGTCTGTCGAGCCTCTCGTGTGTCATCTGGATGTTTTCAGTCCCATCACCCGACTGGGCCGGGCTGAGCCTCGTCGTGACATGGGAACTCTTCTTAACGTGTTAAGAGCCGGCGGCATTAGCATTTTGGAGTCGCTTGAATAGAGTCGTTTGTGCCTCTTCCTGTGCCTCCTGAAAGACTCCATTAAAGGGAGATTTGAGGATTGCTCTGTTTTGCACATTCTGGCGTTGAATGGAAAGAACGATGATAGTAAATACTTGTTTTTTTCTTTCTTTTTGGAAAAGATCGACTCGTGTATTATTGTTGTCCTCATTATAATATGTTGATCATTTCTTAAATCTAGACATTGTTTATGTCGACCACAGACATCATGTGACCTGGAGTCTCTTTGAAATAAGAGATAACAGAAGAAGATCATGAAACATTATTGACTCAAGTTCCTTCTTTTCATAGTAAAAACGAAACAACATGAAAGAGAAACATTTGAAAGTTATTAAATATTCTGTGGTGGTTGAAACCCTTCGACGTATGGAGTAACAGTTCTGTGGAGACCAGATGTTCCTTCCAAGGGTGTGATTACATGGAATTGGTCAATAAAAACCTGTTTAAAACCTTCTTTAACGGCTTCTATGAAGAAAGAAAGGTGGTCAGCTCCAGAAAAGAATGCCAGTTTGGGTCTGTTGTGCATTAAAGGAGAACATATGGGCTCCATCTGTACTTTGGGTTTCATCCACTGCATGAATAATAATCTACTTTGAATGAGTGAGTAAGTAAGTAAGTTAGTAATAATTATTTGTAAAGATCTTTCTAGACCAGGGTCACAAAGATCTTTAACAAACAAAAACAATACAAATTATGTTGCGAATATGAACCAAACCTTTATCCTGTCGAATGAGAATAATTAAGTATTTGTGGTTTTAGACGTACATTTATCACAAAAGCAGGAAGATTCTAAACTAAATAAATTGACTTAATCGTTCCAAATGTTTCTTGTAAACAGAAATATGCTCGACATGTCAAATGAAAGAAGTCAAACTGTTCCTTCTTCGAAGGTGTCATCAATGTTAACATTACATGGAAATCTAAGCTTGACTTTCTTCTTTAACATCAACCTGTAGTTTCTTCTTCAGACATGAATAATTCCTTTGCTTTTAACGACTGTCAGGACAGATCTTTGATTCCTGCTGCGATCACAGCCCAGACTGAACTGTTCTTTATACTTTACATCTCTTATCACACATCTTTACCTTTAATAATGCTTTTATTCCACACTCCCCTGGAGGCCTTTTATCAACACAAGCTAACAGCTACGTTCTCTATTATCATTGGCTGACAAACTGAATGAGTTTTTGAAAAAAGAAAAGCTGATGGGAAAACGAATGTACTTTATATAACAGCCTCTTAGTGTTTGCCACATTTCAATGTAAAGTTATGTTCTATTCCACATGAAATACTGGTTCAAACCCATCGACGTGTATTTTTTTAATATAATGGTACAAAAACATGACACATGACACATTACACATTATTTTGTCTTTATCATGGACGCCTTAATCAGTTTATCAACACAATCCCCAAGGATTGTCATCACAAACATTGTGTAGTTTAAACCCAGGCAAAGGTTACACAATTCATTTCCAATTTCCTGATGTCAAATCGTGCAGTTAGAGCTTTAGTTAAAATGTTTTTTTTATCTTCTTCTACATCGTGACAAAATAATCCAGTTTATTTGAAAATAAATAAATGACAAATAAACATAAACCAAAGCTTTCTGGATTTAACTGAAATAAACATTTATAATATGATCCAGTTGTTAATCTAGAGCAGAACAAAACATTTTTGCTCTAAGCTTTTTAAAAATGTCTTTCCAATAATAAATGATTATTGTAAATAGCAGCTGAATGAACAACAACAATATGTTTATGTTTTAAAGTAAAGTCCAAATCATTCATTGAAATAAAATGAAGAGAAAAAACATTTGCTAACGTAAAACCTCATCAATAATACAAGTTTGTCCACAGTTACACTCATTAGTTGATTTATTTCAGGTGCAGCATATGATGCCAGATAATGAAAATTTTATTAAAACCTAACATTTCTAAACAAAGACTAATGTGTTACCGATCCAGAGAAGACACACAAAGGTTCAGCTGTTTAATTTAAGAGTGGCTCATTGATCAATGTGTTCTATTGATCGGATAGAACAGTGATGGTAGCAGTGAATCATCATCAGCACATAAAACTCTTGGATACAAATGTAGAACTCTTTGAAGAATAATAATAATAATAATTATAATAATAATAATGGTGATTATTGAAGCAGTAACTAGCATCAACATATGCGACGAGGCTGAAACGAACAAATCACAAACATGACATTTATGTTCTCTGGGGACACAGAGTGGAATTTATTGGGACTGTATTGATTGTGAAGCGTAGGTTGAAGAGCGAGCGGGAAACAGTGGGAGCTAAATGACTCCAGGCTCACAGTTAAATAGTTCATCTGGTTGAAAATCTATACTGGCAGGATGGGAACGACAGGAGAAGAGACTTCATGTGTGTTGAATGTAACAAGAACACGACGCTCATCTTAAGACGCAGAAGTAATAAACAAACATGATGAACGCGGCGGCGACTGACCTTTCATTGATTTTTGAAATATCGCCTAAGTCCTGAAATTGGGCTAATAAATCTGACTAAAGGATGTGCTTGAATATGTTTCGTCTAAAGAGGTGGATGATGAGAGAACAGTCTTCAACACCAGCCTTTAGTGAATCACTTCCTTCATGTTCCCACTTGAGTTCAACTGAAACGAGTAAACAAACATGTCTTCCTGTCTTAAAGGACTTTAATGAGGACAGACTGCGTTTTAAAGCAGAAGTCACATGACATTCATGCAACATTTCCTCCGACATGTAACCACAAGTGTAGGATCAGTAAATCCTTGTGAATTCATTGGCGCGATCACACCATCAGGTCTCAGATGATCTCAGTCAATGTGCCGAGGCAGCAGAAAAGGTTCGGCCATTAGTGTCGACGGCCGCGCTGCCGTAACGATGATGGCTATAGACTTGCTGCGCTCGGCATTCTGGGTAGAGCTTCGGTCTGAACAGGACATTTCCCTCGACGTGTATAGATAAAATTGTATTTACAGACCAAAGGATCTCAGTCTTTCAGCTCTTGCTACAGATTCACTGATAAATACTTTCAAGACCATCAATTGCTACAAAACAAGAGAATGAAAATAAAACAATAATTAAAACATGTCAAAAGATAAAAATACATTTGCACAAATTCATCTGTTTCACAGGTGGTTCAATCACCTTTGATTGAACCTATAAATAGAAAATATATCTTTACACGCACCTTAAAAATCCATCATGCCTGCACATAAAAGATAGAAATAACATAACAAATAATAACCAGGATTCATCAGCCAATTATAATGGCAGCTAACAGCAGTTTCTGGTTCAATTGAACGTGTGAACATTTGCTCATTGCACTGGAAACACCTTTTCAACTCGCTGTTTACTGACAGTGACAGATTTGCAAAGCTACGCCATCAGTTTAATGGCTCCACCTCCTGCTTTACGCAGCAGGAAGTCTCCCAGAGTTATAAATCAGCTTGTGGGGGTTGGGGCGTGGAAGGAGGAGGACAGACTTCGATGCCATTTTCACCGTTTATTGAGCCAAAATTAAAACCCCTCCAGCTAAACCAGGAGCCAGTGAGAGGTTCTTCTCAGGCTGGACATCATTATGGTTTCACCTTCTCATCCAGCGAGGGCTCACGGTTGGATTGTATTCGCAAACATTCCAGGAATATTTATATATATATTCATAGAACTCCCAAAATCATGTTTATTTTACTCATATTTGGCAACAGACTGTAATTGTTTGTCAAGAACATTTTTTAGTTTTAATGAAGCTCATCTTTTCTGTTGCGAAACAACCTCTCCATTCAGATCCTCGTCTAAAGTAAATAAATGAACTTTAAAGAGACTGTCGTGACGACATCGGTGGGTTTTCTGCCAACAAGCCTCCTTGAACTCAAAACTCGACATCGGTGTTCTTTTGAGCAGCAGCGACACCCCAGCACTTACTGGAGAGACTCATTGTTCGCTGCTTATTGAAGTCGCGCTCTTTACAGCGAGAGCATGTCGGGCGAGGATGTTGTTTACTTCGCGATGTAGACACAAACAAACAGATCCCTCTCAGAGACAACTCGGGCCAAAGCCGGACTGAAAAAATGAGGCTCAGAGGATCAAAAAAAGGGGTGTCCAGGGTTAAAAGTCCTTTGAGAGGCAGAAGACTGTGTCGCGTCCCCTGCTAGGAATGTGGTGAGTTTGATTATGAGCAAGAGTCGCCCCCGGAACCACAAAGAGCGACGACACAAAGGGTTAACAGCGCAGCCTCTGGCACACTTTTCAACAGCAGGAAATCCCATCACACTGCAGGTGGTGAGCAGAGAGTGAGGGGTTCAATTCTTGGAGGCCTTTCTGTGCGAGCAATGTCATTCAACATGTAACAATAGAGGAAGACCTGCTCGCAACCTTCAGGTCTGCACACGTCGACTGGTGAACCACAGGCCATCTGTAGCTCGGTGAAATGAGGGACCAGGGACTGCTCACTTGTGATCCTGAGGTGAGTCCAGACGAGGGGCCCTTATTAAAAACTCCACACAGGACCAGAATATATAGAGCCCGAGGGAATCAAACCTCCAACGCTATGGCGGCCCCTGGTTTGTGTTGTAAAATGGAAAAAAAAAACCTTGCAAAACAGAAGCTGTGAATTTGTTATTCCACATCAGATGTTCACTGTCAGGGAACAGACAGACACGAGGTCAGTGGCATCAATTATCTTCTTGTCTGAGCGATCTCTGACATCCTGGCATGTCAACCTGTCACCCCGTGTTCACTGAGGTGGAGGTTCACTCTTAAATTATCTTCAGTGCCGCCATGTTACCGGCTGCTGCGTCAGTGTCGGCATCACTTGCATAAATCACACCAATGCTCTTTACATGACTTGAAGTTCAGTCCAACCAGGTGTTCTGCAGGTGTTCGTCCCTTGTCGTTGCTCCATGGATTTAACACGATGGATATTTTCTATTTTATGTCCCCCCTTCATTTTCAACAGAAACACGACACTCGGGACGGAACGTTTTATCGAAAATATGTTTCACAACCAACATCAAATCTCTTTTTCAGACGCTAAAAAATGTACAAGTCGCGGGAACTTGATGAGGTCGTAAAGACGCCACGATCATAAATGTGACGTACGATGTTGTTAAGACACGCACCGTGGAAGATTGAGACATTTGCACTTTTCTTACTCTAAAATTAAATTGTAAATGTAAATCATGATTATATATGAAAACATTCACCTGCATTAAACAGCTTGTAAAAAACATTTTCTTGACGTTAACAAAGTGTATCTAATAACATAAAAACCAACCAAATGAATGTGCTCTGAGAAGGTGAAATATTAAATTCCTTTCTTCGTTCTTCTGACATCGCTTTTCTCAGTTTCACCACATGGTTGGTACTGACTGGCGTTAAATAGTGATCACGTTAAAGCCCGGACAAAAAATGAATCTTTTGACACATTTTTCCATCAGAGTAGCTAGAAGATTCATTTAATTGATTTAATTTAAGAGAAATTTACCGATTAATTTCATAACACAATGGCTCAGGAAGAATTAAAAGTCAAGTTTTTCTGCCTGTACGTGAGGGAAGCACTCGTGGTAACTGCGGTGAAGAAGGAAAATGACATCCTTGAGGCAGAAACTTTGAGGAAATCCTGACAGACAGCGACTTAATAAGGATCTGGCAGCAGACGGTGTCACATGGCAGAGAAACGAGTGAACGAAAGAGTTTCTAGACTGAATGAATGTCAAATACTGTTTGTGAAACTGATGAACGTGATATTTGGAATATGCTGGAGGATCTCGAGGTTTGTGGTCTGGCACAGGTTGGTTGGATTGAAGCCTCGTAAAGAAACGAGAGGCCCTTGAATATTTCTGTGAAAATACTAAAGTGAGCAATAAAAATAATTCTTCAAACCACAGGTTCAGCATCTTGGTTTTTTTCTCTCTTCATTGTGAGCAATTAATTCATGAGAAAACTACTGTTGCATGACCGAACACAATTTAATCCGCTGGAAAAATGTTTGTGCGACACGAGTGTGAGTCCAGCACACCAGAAGACAAAGTTGAATAATGATTCCACGGAACTCTAATCCTGCTCCTGTTATCAAGCGAGGCAGACGAGCGAAGAGACGCGAACCATCACAGAGAGAGTGTCCGTCGCTCCAGAAGTGACTCACGGTGACTTGAACTCAATTTAAATGCAAATGTTCAGCAGACCAGTGGCTCAAAAAAGTGTGGAGGGTGACTCACGACTGAAGAACTTCAGCACAAAGATGACACAATCCCGGAACCAGGACGTCCAGAAGAAGTGACCGTCACTCACAGAACATCCTTTGTTCGACATCGATGGATGCACTTCCTGCCTGCAGGAATCAAAGCTGTTTTCAGAGAAAGCCTCCAAGACCTTTTCGATCGGCAACCATTCCAGTATAAACCTGAGGTCTCCTTGTAACACTTTCTTAAAGAGGAGGAAATCTGGAATTCATTGTCGCTCGACCACAGCTTCAAACTGAACATGACCCTGAACCAGATTGAAACCATCAGTTTGAAACTTCTGCATCCAACATGTTCTCGTCATCACGTCAAGAAAAGTGCAAAACAATTTTAACTTCCTGGACATGAAGCAACGCTCAGAGTCAACAATCCTTTCATGTCAATCAAAGAGAAGCATGAGGAGTTTGAACGTCATTCTTAATATTTCTGTCTATAACTTGACAGTTACTTCCTGAACCAGGACCAGTCGACAATAAGTCCATGAAGGCGATTAAAAGGTGTCACGACTTGGATAAAAATACTAAAAGTGCTCCCGACTGGAAAAATTCTGTTAGGATTCCTAAAATTGAATCTGACTAAACCACACCTGGGATGTGTTTCATGTTCAGACTCACACGCCAAGATCATGTGCAACACAAGGTGTAGTTGAAGTTCCACAGTAGATGTCCGTAGACTCCACCAGAAATCTACAGAAAACCACTTGAGTTTCTTAAACATTGATGCAGACGACACAGAACGTTCAGGTACTTTAAACTACGTAGAAACATTATCACCTCAGCGAACGAAACTATGAGGTCATGATATCACTTGAGCTGCTGCTCAATATTGAACAAGTCAGAGAGAAACTGAAAATGTACAGATGCTAAATCAAATGACTTTACATAGAATAAGAAAAATAATTAAATAAATGAGTTTGGCTTTATTTCTTTATTTATCATCTGCAGCCCAGAATACCGTTTTCTTCCTGTAGCTTCAGAATAAACTGGTTCAAACTCCTGCTGTTTAACCTGATGGTTGATGATGTCCACGTATGTGTAACAAACCAGCAGGATTTTATTTTTACAACCCAGGTTCTCAGCAACAGACGTCGTCCTCATTCACCAATCAGTGGCTCTGATGCGTATTTCAACAGCACCATTAACACCAGTTTACAAGGTGAGATGGTTTACCATCCCAGGAGGGGGCGTGAAACTGCAAAGTCCTTCTGCCTTTCAGAAATAGTTTGGAAAATAATGAGGTCAAAGAGGCAGGTGTTCGTGGCTGGTGGTCTGTGGGTCACGCTCATAAAGATGGAGAAAGAATCTCTCCTGATGAGTTCACTTGGACGTGGACCAGCTTGGCAGCGACAGGAGTCAACATTCGCTGTGAAGCGAGAACATGAAGACGTGGACCTGCTGAGCTCTGGCTCACAGCAGAAGATGCTCGGGGCGAACGTTTCAGTCGCTTTGAAGGAAAAACGAATCATAATTATGGATCGTTTGAGGTCTCGTGTTTGTTATTCCTCTAATAAAACCACATGATTTGAATGAATTCTGTGCCTCGGACAAGTAAAAAAAACATATAAGTTTAGTTAAATCCTGAATAGTTTTATTTTTCTTCACAAATAAATGTTGCACTGCAGTGACTCAAGGATTATATATTGTTACCTTGTTTCTTGCAGAGTCATCGCACCTTAAACAGAAAATGAACCGGATATGGAAGTTTGAAATATTTATCTGCTGAATTTCCATCTTGACTACAAAAGCTTCTGCTGACACGCCTGGTTTTACATGGAAACACGTGCCTACAAAAACACAATCAAATAAAGGATGTTGACGCTCGCCTCAGAGAAGAAGGTTGAAACCATGAGTATATAAAATATCGACGAGGACACAAACTAGTATTTGATGCTAGTTTTTAAGAAATCTTGATCTTGTAAATTCTCCATTGTAATGATGATTAAGATGAAATATTAACCTTAATGTAAACTATTTGTATTACTGTTTTTATATTTGTATGTTTTTTTTACATACGAGGTTCACAGTGGCTCAGTGGTTTGATTGCCACAGCAAGAAGGTTGTTGGTTCACTTCCCAACTTGTGATCTTTCAGTGTGAGTTTGTATGTTCTCTCCGTGTCGCGTGGGTTTACTCCGGACACTCCGGTTTCCTCCCACAGTCCAAGAACATACAGAGGTTGATTGAGAACTTGTCTGTAGGTATGAGTGTGTGTGTGAATGTTGTGAGTCTTTGTGTGTCCTGAGACAGACTGGCCTCCTGTCCAGGGTGTCCCTCGCCTCTCATGAAGAAGCTGAGATAGACTCCGCCCCCGCGATTAACATAAAGGAAGTAGTGGCAGAAAAATGAATGAACAAATTAAAAATATGTGTAGGTTTGTGTGTCTGTCCTACTGTGAACCTGTGACTCACTGTGTGTGGAATAAAAGATCATCTTATCATGTTCTGTTCTAGACACAAGTGTGAACTTGTGTATCTTCATAAATCACAAATAAACACACCTTGTTGACACTTCTTTACCCACAGGATTGAACAGATTTTCTCTGAAACAAACACAACTCCTGCTAAATGAAGCATTTCAATGAAAACAAAAGCAGATTACTGGTCGTGGTCACGTGTTCAGCCCACTTAACAAATTGAGCGCTGGGCAGTTCAGTCTCATTGTTTCATCGTCCTAATCGTGCCTGATCTGTTCTCTAATCTTCCGTTCGGAGGACAGTGCTGGGTTTGACTCCGGGCCTCACTGGACCAGTAAACAGGCTTTTACTATGCAGAGCAGACACCGGCTCATGTTCTCACCAGTGCTGGTCTGAGGCTCCAGTGGTCGACTCGCGCACCAGAGCCTGTCCTGGTGTAATGAGATCTCAGGGGAACAGACGTAGAACATGTCGTTTCCACGTCTTTTACAAACATCCAGCAATGAGACGACGGAGCTGCTTTCACAGTGTCCTTCCAATGACCTTGGCCTGTCGAGCTCGACAACAAAACACCTTATGAGTGAAAACAGCTTCAACTTTGACCTCATAAATCCTTGTTAGGGTTTCATCACATTTGTTACAGAGGTTTAGAGATTTAGCAGCTGTGCCGATAAACACATTCAACACTTAAATGGATTGTACAAGAAAAGTGTTTTTGATAAACATCAAATTGAAGTGTTGAATGTGTTTATCGGCACAGCTGCTAAATCTCTAAACCTCTGTAACAAATGTGTATACACCATAAACATACACCATCTCTCAGGGTTCTGGAGAGAAAACCTGCTAGAGATACTTACAGACTACCCAGAATGCCCTCTGCGTCGCTGCCTGTCAAAGTGTCCTCCTCATCCGTGATGCCCTTCACTTCCACCTCCCCAGGGTTTCCTTGCATCCTGCGACCACAGCCCGACACAATACCCTTCATGGGACACAAAGCCGGTGATAACGCACTCCTGCCTTCTATTCAGCACATTTGTCACTTTTATTCCTGCTCTTTGTCGCCGCACCTCAGTATGCACGACTGCGCCCACATTGAAATGGAAATGGTTCATCCTGGAGACTGAAGAAAACTTTGACTCCTCAAGGCTGTCATGTCTGATTTTCCAACAATTGGTTTGACCTTTTTACGCAGATTTTTAACATCGTTGGAGGATTTAGGAATTTGTGTTTCAAGAGCTTCGTTACAGAAGAAACAGACGAACATCATGAACTACTGCGATAAAGTTTTTGTTTTTAAGCCACTGTTGTTTCATTGCTTGAATATCTCAGCATTATTTTCAAACAGCCTTTCTATGATTTCCATAAAAAACAAAATAACAGCGTGTTGTGGAATCAGAAGCGACTCATCCTGAGGCAGCAGACCTGCTACATATGAAGAGTTTCCTTCTGACCTTTGAGAACACGAGCGATAACATTGAGCTTGTTTCTTGTTTGAAATTACATTTTCGACCTAATCTGCAGAGTCAGTCAGAGAAGACGTGGATCTCCTCGGCGTGAACATCTGACACCATCTGTTCATCAGCATCTTATCAGGAATCCTTCAAGAAACCGTTCTTCTCAGCTTCCTCTCAACCACAGGAATTATGCAGCAAGCAGACAAGAAATGAATATTTCATGTGCCAAACAAATTTCCAGAACTAGAATTTGCTTTTGCGGCCGTCGCCGGTGAGAGACTTGAAAGAGTCTCAGGTACGACAGTCGTCGCCTGCAGCACACGAGTAATCATCGCTGTGAAGCCTGAGCTGAACCTCCATCACTAGTCTGGAAACATCTCCAAGGATCCTACCTTTTGCACCTTCGTTCCTCTCACAGTCCAGGTTCAGGGAAGGAAACATGATTGTTTGTTCACATCAGAGATGATGTTATTATTACTTGAACCTTCATTGTTGGAGTCATCAGGGATCATCAGAGATAAGAGCTTTAACAATGTATGGATTTAATTCATGTATTTACAGTTTCTCTCTATCATATCACCGTCTCTTCACCGATGACATCACAGGCTCGTCCTCCACAGCAGATACGTTTGATTCAAAACTAAATGAACACGTCCTGTGATGCAGCGATCCTTCTCCGCACTGTTGTCACTGCTGCCTAATCTTTAGTGGCCATCTGACGCAGCAGATTCCATCTGACGGATCAAATTATTACCCTGGAATTACACGGCTCATCCTGATAAGAGATTTATCTTCTACAAACAGGCTGCTTTAGAAGCAGAGATCCTGCCGCGACTCAGAGGGGAGTGAAGGCACCTGACGCAGGAGATGCTAAACCTACTGAGACGGTGAAGCGAGAATCAAATAGATTTGAGTGAAGATGAAGATTTAAAAGCTTCTCCTGTTGTGTGTCGTCAATGTTAGACAACTGTGACCTACAACTACACAACTACATGGTATTAAACAGCATTAAACTTGTTACAATATTAAACGTTTCACTTACTAGAAATCAAACTTTTAGAAAGAAATCCCCAAACTCGTCATTTAACAACTATTGTTGAGCGTTAACTCATCATAATTTAGTAGAGCGTCAGGATTATCACCTCTGCCAAGGAGGTCATTGTGACCCACATGTTTATCTGTTGGTAAAATACCTTCAAAGTAGATGATCTGGAAGTTACTTCGTGTTCTGACCATTTGGAAGGACGAAGGTTGTTGGTTTTTGTTCACTTGTGAGACTGTTTTCTGTTGTTAAAATCTGAAGCAATCATGCAATCATACATTAAAACAGTGATTTCTTAAGGTGACGTCAAGAGTGATGCTGGTGAAGACGTTCACTCCAGTGAAGAAAACACAATCCCTTCTTTGATCGGTGTCTCTGTTCATAATGTGGTTTCAATATTCATGTATTATATATTGATCTGTTGGTGGAGAGCCATTGATTTTCTAGTTTCTTTCAGGTCAGCATTATCAGGATCACTGTGTGTCACGTGATTAAAACTTTGAACGTCACGACAACAATATGAAAGTGATTGGAGCTTGAGTCAGTGATATTGATACAAAGCACCGTCAGATGGAGAGCCAGGTGTAGACAGACCTGCCACAATAAAGCCTCTGATTCATTCTCAGCACAATGTCCCTGCACACAAACGTACGAGCGCACCCGTGGACAGGTAGAGACGACTCTCTCTGAACATGAAATATTACATTGTTTGAGAGATGTTTGTGTAGCAGCAGAGGACGTGGAGCAGCATCCATGCTTCACTCTCATGTCCACCTGAAGCCACTTGACGAACCACAGGCTGCTCGACCACAGGATTCGTCTCTGTTTGAAAATGATTAAAAAGACCGAAAAAGGTCCGTGAAATGCTCCAGGTCGGAGCTGCATGTAAAGTGTGGAGTGGAGCGGAGCTGACGCGGAGCGGCTGAGAGGCACTTTGATTGTCCAATTATTGGCTCCGGCTCAGATTGTTTGGTGAGAAGCATTCGACCTACTTCTGGACACAAAGCACCACTGCCCTGAATACTGATCGACCAGGGACCACGAGAGACGACGGTCACACACTCGGCTTTTTACAACTCATTTCAACTCACGTTCATTTCTGTGCCAGGATGGTCACCTGAGCAGGTGATGAGAGAGGATCTCATGTCTGACCTTCAAAAGTCTTCAAGCATCACTTCTATCCACTGATGTCGAGCACAAATGTTGAAGAAGACACGATATAGGTCACAGAACAATAGCTTGAGAACACATGAGGGAGAACATGTTTCCAGGTTCATCAGCGATAATGAGACGCAGAACAACAATCCCATAATAATCAACATTTGCACACACAGCTTGAGATACATTTGCATAGAGTAAATATCCACAGTGAGGCATCAACACACACTGATCCATCATCATCACACAAACCATCTCTGGTGACGACACTTGAATCGTTCCTGCAGGATTGAATACTTTTAAAATACTTTTCCTCTCATGAAGCTTTAAATCCTCCTGAGACACAGTTTTAGATTCACATGTTCAACAGATGCTGAAGGTTTGTCTCAATATATTAACTTCAACAATAGAATGATAATAATATAATATATAAAGTCCGTTTGAAATGGTTATATTCACTGTCAAATACATCTTAGAGTTGTGTAGTGTGTGTGGTTTGTGTAGTTGAGTGAGTGATGTTCAATCAATGCATTGGGTTCGGATTTATTTTCCTTTTCACTGAATCAATAAAACCAGCTTCAACAGCAGAGACACCTGCAGCTCAGGTGTTTTACAGATCAGTTCAGCTTGAATTAGTCGCTGAAATACAATTTAAACGCGTGACTTCACGCTCGTGCGCGTCATATGAAGATGTCGCTGCAGAAGCTCACGTGACGAGCACCTGCGCTGTCATGAGAACAGGTGCGCGATGGTCCGTGAACGCACCGCGAAGAAAACGCGAAAAAATCATAAAAAAAGACATAAAAGCTTGGAATGAACTTACCTTCAGGTGCGACTCATGTCGTGACAGCAGCGGAAAGTTGTGCTTCTGATCGTGCTGGATGGAGGCGGAGCGAAGGAGGGATGGGCGGGTCTGACCCGAGACCCCCCCTCACCATCACCCCCTCATCACCCCCTCATCACCCCCTTACCATCACCCCCCAAAGATGCGGAGCTACTATCGCGGATGAAAAGCGAGGAGAAGTAATAAAGGTTTTTCTCCCTCTTTGACAAAAGACGGAATCTTGACGCAGTCGAAAGGTTTTGAGAAGAATCTAAAAATCCATGGCAACGAAACTTCAGCTTGTCTTGACCGGGTTAACCCTTCCCCCAGAATACTGACGTTATTCCCCCAGAATACTGACATTATTAATACAGAATACTGACGTTATTCCCCCAGAATACTGACGTTATTCCCCCAGAATACTGACGTGATTCCCCCAGAATACTGACATTATTAATACAGAATACTGACGTTATTCCCCCAGAATACTGACGTTATTCCCCCAGAATACTGACGTGATTCCTCCAGAATACTGGCATATTTCCCCAATAATACTGACGTTATTCCCCAGAATACTGACATTATTCCCCATTAATACTGACGTTATTCCCCCAGAATACTGACATTATTCCTACAGAATACTCCAGAATACTGACATTATTCCCCCAGAATACTGACATAATTCCTCCAGAATATTGACGTTATTTCCCCACTGACATAATTCCTCCAGAATACTGACGTCATTTCCCGTTGAATACTGACGTTATTCCTTCCAGAATACTAACATTATTCCTCCAGAATACTAACTTTATTCCTCCAGAATACTAACATTATTCCTCCAGAATACTGACATAATTCCTCCAGAATACTGACGTTATTTCCCTCAGAATACTGACGTCATTTCCCCCAGAATACTGACGTTATTCCTCCAGAATAAAGACATTATTCTTCCAGAATACTGACATTATTCCCCCATAATGCTGACAATATTCCCCCAGAATAATAACATAATCCCTTCAGAATACTGATTAATAATTAGGTTATTCCTCCAGAATACTAACATTATCCCCACCAGAATACTGACATAATTCCCCCAGAATACTGACACAATTCCTCCATAATACTGATGTCATTTCCCCCAGAATACTGACGTTATTTCCCTCAGAATAATTACATTATTCCTCCAGAATAATGACATAATTCCTCCATAATATTTACGTTATTTCCCTCAGAATACTGACGTCATTTCCCCCAGAATACTGACGTTATTCCTCCAGAATACTAACATTATTCCTTCAGAATACTAACATTATTCCTCCAGAATACTGACGCTATCCCCCCAGAATACTGACAATATTCCCCCAGAATTCTAACATAATCCCTTCAGAATACTGATTAATAATTAGGTTATGCCTCAGAATACTACAGAATACTTACGTCATTTCCCAAAGAATACTGACGTCATTTCCCCTAGAATACTGACGTTATTCCTCCAGAATACTAACAATATTCCTCCAGAATACTAACAATATTCCTCCAGAATACTAACATTATTCCTTTAAAATACTGACATAATTCCTCCAGAATATTGACGTTATTTCCCTCAGAATACTGACGTAATTTCCCCCAGAATACTGACGTTATTCCTCCAGAATACTAACATTATTCCTCCAGAATACTGATGCTATTCCTCCAGAATACTGATATTATTCCTCCAGAATAATTACATGTTTCCTCTAGAATACTGAAGTTATTCCCCCAGAATACTGATGTTATTCCTCCAGAATACTGACATTATTCTCTCAGAATAATAACATTATTCATCCAGGATACTGACGTTATTCCCCCAGAATACTGACATTATCCTCCCCAGAATACTGTAATTATTCCTCAAAAATAATTACATTATTCCTCCAGAATACTGAGGTTATTCCCCCAGAATACTGACATTATCCTCCCTAGAATACTGACATTATTCCTCCAGAATAATGACATTATTCCCCAGAATACTAACATTATTCCCTCAGAATACTAACATTACTCCTCCAGAATACTGACGTTATTCCCCCAGAATACTAACATTACTCCTCCAGAATACTGACTTCCCCAAATACTACTTACTCCTCCAGAATACTAACATTATTCCCTCAGAATACTGACACTTTTCCTCCAGAATAGATGAATGTTGTGAAGACTATGTTAACGTTTTCTATGTGTAACCATGTGTGTGGATGAACACGAACCGTCTTAAACAGAAGTTGTGTTAGAGCCGATGAATTGAAAGAGTCGTACTTCAGTGTGTGAGTCATGGATGTGCTGACCTCAGTGTTGATGCAGATAATTCAAGTGCTGACGGTCAAGACTTCAATCGATCAATCGTTAGGAACTTTACTGCCTTTCCTTGCTGGTCCTCACTTTAATCATTGAACTGCAGCAAATTAAACCAAACTGATGCCAAATTATCAATGATGAGAGGAAAGAAAATAACCCCTGAGTTAAAATAATCTCAGGTTCTACGAATTGGTGCGAAGCCCTCTAGCCGCTTCGCTATTGGTTTAACACCCGAGGTACCACCTAGTTTCTGAGAAAGCTTAATGAACTCGCCACCCAGCTGGGTGCAGTCCACTTCCTTATATACCCGCCGCACTTCCTCCAACTGAAAACTCAGCAGAGAAAGGCGGCTGCTGGGCGACCAGGTTAGAGGGCTTCGCACCAATTCATAGAACCTGAGATTATGATGATAACTCAGTTGTTCTACTTCATTTGGTGCTCTACCTTCTAAGCGCTTCACTATTGGTTTAAACCCAAGGCGAAGCCCGATGGGATCAATGTACCCCCAGCTAGACGCCGCTCCTGACAGCAGCATCATCAAGGCCTCGCCGGCCCAGGATCCAAATCCACTGGAGCCGCCGGCCTCGGGGCATCCCATCGCTCAAAAGCAGTATGAGCTACTGATCCTGTCACCACGTCCAGGAGATAGGCTCTAGCAAAGGTTGAGGTGGACGCCCAAGAAGCAACTGAGCAGATGTCTTCTGCTGCAACACCCCGCAAAAGAGCCACTGAAAGTGCCACACCACGGGTGGAATGTGCCCCTATTTTGCTAGGAGCAGATCCACACGCTGCCTGGTAGGCCTGGATAATGGTCTATCTCACAACATCTAGCGTGGCAGATGAATAAGGCACCACCACTATTAACCTCAGACTTTCCTTCTTGGCTCCCCGAACCAAGGGGAGGAGGAGTTGTAGGGGACAATCAGAGGCCCTGAGGGAGAACCAAAGAAGACATTTGAAGTTCATCTTCTTAGTGAAGAGGTCCACCACCGGGTGACTGAACCAAGACCACATCTCGGCAGCCATGACTCTGACAGACCCCATTCGTCCTGGACAGTCCCTCTTGACAGTCTGTCTGTTACTACATTCAGCGCGCCTGACACATGCTGAGCTCTAAGAGAGAGCAGGTGACGGTCTGTCCACAGCCACATCTTCTTTGCCAGACTCAGGAGGGCTGGGGATCTGACTCCACCCTGGTGATTCACGTACGCCACGGTGGAGCTGTCTGATAGCACTGGGGCATTGGACTGTGACAGTTGGGGAGAGAGGTGAAGCAGGACGTTGTGAATTGCTTTCAACTCTAGCCAGTTGATGTGTCTGTACACCGGTCTGTTCCAGACCCCACTGGCGTAGATCTGACCCGAGGTGCCTCCCCAACCTGTCAGAGATGTGTCTGTGAACACCTGAGTGTAAAGAAGGATGAAACCTAATGGAACTCTCCGTCTGAGGTTAACTAGAGATGTCCAAAACTTGATGTCCTGCCAAACCCGAGTGGTAGGGCTCACTTTTCGACCTTGGACCCGCTTCGGGTCTAGCTTGAGATGACTAAACCATCTCTGGAGCTCCCTCATATGCAGCAAGCCCAGCCGCACCGCCGTGTTAGCTGCTGCCACAAGCACCAGGAGGGACATAACAGCGCCTGCTGTCATCACATGACCCCGAGCTTCCAGCATCCGTGTTGTCAGTCGGAGAGTGGGCTGGATACATGTGTCCAGGAGGCACGCATATCCTTCCTCCGTGTTCAGCGGTACCCCCAGGTAAACTTACTGCTGGACTGGAGTCAAAGCGCTCTTTATGAGGTTCACCATGAACCCCAGGGTGGCAATATGGCTCAACTCCTTTTGTTTGTGAATGTGACTTTCTGCCTCTGTCCTGGCAAGGATCAACCAGTTATCCAGGTCAAGATCCTCACCCAACTTGCTCTCATTGGTTCCAGTGCTGCCTTCACACACTTGCTGCCAGAGATAAGCCGAACGGGAGTCGAGTGTATTGAAACACTTGATCCTCAAGGACGAAATGCAAGTACTTCCGATTTCGTTCATGTCAATATAGATGTGATCCAATCTCCTGCATTTACACCTGTCAGCATTCATTTTACCGTCAACATCCTAAATGGGCAGGAAACCTTGTTTCTTAGTCAGAGGAACTTAACCTGTTCCGCCACGCATGTCCAGAGAATCCCTGGAAAATGTGGGGGGTTGACTGGAAAACTATAGCCCATAGCCCTGATTACTTCCCTCTGCCATCTAAAATGAAGTAAAACCAGGCGACTCCAAGCCGAATAATGTTCTGTCAGAACCAAAGCTCTGATGAACGTCAGTATCTGTTGAATCACCAGAGCATTTACTCGGGCCAGATTCACTAGAATCCCCACTCTCGTACATATGGACTGGGATGTGCTGCTGAGGTCTCATGGTGAGGACATCAAGGGACAGACACACTGTTTAACGGATTATTTAAATTTCTGCTTGGACGTTGTCGCCCCTACTAAGACTGTCCGCTGTTACCCTAATAATAAACCGTGGGTAACAAAGGAGGTCAAGGATGTCCTTAACAGAAAGAAAGTGGCATTCAGGAGCAGAGACAGGGACGCCATGAGGTCAGCTCAGCAGGAGGTGAAGCGATGCTTGAGGGAGGCAAAGGACACCTACAGGAGAAGGTTGGAGGAGAAGCTGAGCCGAGAAGAAATAAGAGAGGTCTGGGATGGTGTTAAAACCATCACTGGACACAAGACCAAGGCCTCTCTGACTGCAGTGGACACGGTGGAGGAGGCAAATGGACTAAACAACTTTTTCAACAGGTTTGAGCAGGTCACCTCACCCTCACTGCTGCCCGCCTCAGGACCTGCCCCACCTTCTTGTGTCCACCCCAGCTCCACACAACCACTTCCCAGCTTCACCTCACTCCAGGTACAGGATGTACTTCGGAGGATTCGTCCAGGGAAGGCTGCTGGTCCTGATAAGGTGTCGACTGCTAAAGACCTGCGCTGCTGAACTAGCTGAGCCACTCCAGCATGTCTTCAACCTCAGTCTACGGCTAGGGAAAGTACCAACTCTGTGGAAGACTTCCTGTATTGTTCCATTCCCAAAAAATATCCGACCGAGCGTGCTGAACAATTACAGACCGGTGGCACTGACTTCACAGCTGATGAAGACACTGGAGCGGCTGGTCCTCAAACATCTTAGGCCACAAGTCCAGCACAAGATCTAGTGCCTTCAACACTATCCAGCCCACTCTGCTGCAGGACAAATTGACACAGATGCATGTGGACCCTGGTCTGGTCTCCTGGATTACGGATTATCTTACTGATCGACCACAGTATGTCAGGCTGAAGGATATCAAGTCTGACACTGTGGTGTGCAGTACAGGAGCACCTGAGGGGACAGTACTGGCCCCTCTCCTCTTCACCATCTACACTTCCGACTTCTGCTACAACTCAGAGCTGAGTCTCGTCCAGAAGTATGCTGACGACACTGCCATTGTTGGATGCATCAGGGACAACAGCGAAGACGAGTATAGGAGTCTGATACGTGACTTTGTGGACTGGAGTGAGAGGAACCACTTGCAGCTGAACACCTCAAAGACCAAGGAGCTGGTCTTGGACTTCGGGAGGTCCAGGACAAAGCCACGTCCAGTGTCCATCAGAGGCGACGAGGTGGAGATAGTTGACAACTATAAGTACCTCGGTGTGTGGATGGACAGTAAACTGGACTGGTCCTGCAACACAGACCATGTATATAAGAAAGTTCAGAGTAGACTGTACTTTCTGAGGAGGCTTCGATCATTTAATATCTGCAAGAAGCTCCTCTGCATGTTCTACCAGTCTGTGGTGGCCAGTGTCCTGTTCTATGCTGTGGTGTGTTGGGGTGGAAATGTGTCCAAGAGGAGGTCAACAGCTCAAATGGACAGGTTGATCAGGAGGGCTGGCTCTGTGGTTGGAATGAAGCTGGACTCACTGGTGACAGTTGCTGAGAGGAGATCATTGAACAAACTCCTGTCCATCATGGATGATGACAGTCATCCTCTGAACACTGTCATCAGTGAGCAGAGAAGCAGGTGCAAAACAAATAGACTCAAGGACTCATTCATTCCTCGGGCTATTAAATTGTACAATTCTGAGTTCGGGGGCAGGAGTGGAGTGAAAGTATCTGGATGTTCTGTTCTAT
Source organism: Callionymus lyra (assembly GCA_016630915.1). Lineage (NCBI taxonomy): Eukaryota > Metazoa > Chordata > Actinopteri > Syngnathiformes > Callionymidae > Callionymus > Callionymus lyra. The sequence continues at coordinate 27,717,066 of JACEEU010000636.1, read as the reverse complement.
GTTAGTCTTTGTATCCTTTGTCTTTGTTGTTTTTCTTTTATCTATGTCTTTTGTCTTTATCTTTAGACTTAGATTGTGTAATTGTGTCCTTTTTTTCTTTATTTCTCTTGTTCTTATTTTATTTTGATTGATTTATTTTTTATTTTTTATAAAAAAATTGCTGTATGTATTGGCTATTGGAAAAAAACAATTTCCCAAATGAGACCTCCTGAGGGATCAATAAAGTTTTACCTTACCTTACCTTACCTTTTATAATCCAGCTCTGTGGGAGAAACACGTGAGGAACCTCAGATACGTGTTGCCCTTACCGTCTTCCCCCCCGGAAGCCTCCCCAGCTCCCTGAGCATCACAGAAACTGTGGAAGCCCTCTATTGCCATAAAGTGTAATTTATAGAAGGAGGACATCGCTCACCCAAAGCGTCGGTGACTGCACAGACAATGATAGTTTTCCGGGCGTCTGAAACTGCTGAATTGACAGCGAGGCGTGTTGTTAAACACCTGTCGTCCTCCTCGTCGCCGTCTGTTCAAGATTGAGGGACAACTCAGCTCAACTCATCAAGCAAACAAGCTTCTTCTACTCATCACATTGGAAGTAGAGCTTGTTCGAGTGCACCGCACAGGAATACTATATTGTTTGCGATGGAGACCCTTAATAAACAACACTGTCGTTAACCTGTCTCCATCATAATCATGATCTCTGAGGGCGTCGTGGGTCGACAAGCTTCCCTTCCTTGTCAAAAGCCTTGGGAAGCGTTCATGCACACATTTGTTGTCTTCAATGTTAATTCTCCATCATTACATTCCACTGTGATATTTTAGCTTTTCACTGTCAGGAGCTTTCTGCTGAGAGGTGAGAAGGCGGAAGTGCGGCGGGTATTTCACGCATTTATAGGAAGTGGACTGCACCCGGCTGGGTGGCGAGTTCATCAAGCTTTCTCAGAGACGAGGTGGTGCCTCGGGGGTGAACCAATAGCGAAGCGGTTAGAGAGCGAGCACCAAATGAAGTAGAACTGCCTTTGAACAATCATTTGGTTTCAATTCAGGTTCCTATGAAGCTGAGTAAGAAGGAAGACGAATATTTGTTTCTATCATGTCATCATTTTTTTGTTATCGTCAAAGTTGTATTGATGTTGCTTAAACATCAGTCTGCTATATGTATTAATTAGTTAATTACATTTATACCACGTGTCCTCTTGTTCTGCTTGTTTATTACCAGGAGTGAAAAACAAATCTGTTAAACTTATGTACGATGATTGAAGTCTTCAGGTCTCATCACCTCAAGTTTAAATGAAGTTGTCTTGACTGAGGACGTTCTGACGTCCATCATAGCAACACTGGACAATTAAATCAACATCTCGGCGACGTGTGCTGCCGACAGAACAATGCATGGACGGCAGACTAATGGCGCCTGCAGGGATGTGAGAGTTCGGCGCCGCTGACAGCATCACATCATTAAGAACTCTTTGCATCACAGGCCAGTAAAGGTCAGAGGAAAATCCATTTCTCCAACAACCTCAGTCCCACGGACGAGAGAAAGTGCTGTGAATGTGAAGAAGTGGCAACACTTTATTATCAACGTTCAGAGTCTCATTCTCCGTCATCTCTGACTCATCGTGGTCACTGTGGTCACTCGTAGATCCTGATGTCAGACTCGCAGCTGCCGAGACACAAAACACACTGTGTTACGAAGAGAGATTTTCATCTAATGGAATCTAATGGACGAGTAATTATCAGATGACTTTGCTGTGGAGATGAAAGAGTTGATGCCTCTAGAAGCTGTTTTCATCTGTGACTTGTTTCTCTGTTCAACCTTCATTCTCATGAGTCACTTTTGTTTGAGTTGTCAAGGTCTCTTGTAACTATGACGACCCACAAATCAAACATGATTCTCTGACTCACTAAAGATAAGTACATTTTATATATAAGTATATTCCTCTCTCTTTGCGCTTAATGGATCTACTGACCTTTTCAAGAAACATCTTAAGACATTTTTATTTGTTCAGGCTTTTCCTTGATTTTCTGGAACTCCTGTTGTGTTATCAGTGTTATCTTGATCTTTAGAGTATATACTTTATTGAATATTGTTTTGATTGTTTAAGCGCTTTGTGACCCTGGATCGTCCAGCATCCGAGAGATATTATCTTTGTTTGATCAGAGTCTGAATGTAGTTCCTGGATCGTCCAATGATGAATTCTCCGAAAGATGGGACTTGAACGTCCACAAGTCGTCAAAACTAATAATTGGTTTTCCATCCTCGTCGAAACTTGACACCAAGGATTGCGAGTCTCGGGAGCAGAACACGCGTTTCTATCCGTGACATGAAGAAGTGGATGTTGTTGCAGTTTCAAACTTTGACGCGCTTTGATGTGTTAGCAAAGATGCTAACCAGTCTGAAGGTAACACGAGGAAAACATGTCTCAGTTTTGAAGAAAAACTAAAACAAATAAACAAGAAAATGTCTGCAGATGACAAAATAAAGAAAACACTGTAAAAGCTTTGATTCATTAAAAAGGTATTGAAGGTGAAACTTTAATCCGTGAAACATTCGAAGGAGAAACAAAACTTTTAGCCTCAGTTCCACCTGCTCAGTGTCTTGGACGATAGAAATGTTGTGAATCACAGCCTCGTCTCAGCAGCTTCTTCTCCATCAAGAAGGGAAATGAACAGATTGACTAGAATCCGGATAATGTGATTTGCAGAGTCATAATCTGGGTGAATGGATTACATGATGGCTGGAGTGAGCAGTGAACGCAACACGATACCTGCTGAGGTGCGTCTATTATGCACTGAGTGCGATGATCAGATTAGATGCTGCAACATCTGTTTCCTCTCTCGGCTTCATTTGGATGAATGTTGTAAAGCAGCTTAACACGGCGCTGACCTCGCAGCATCATGTCAGGAATAATCTCGGCTCCACAATATTCCCACCGTTTTTACCCGACTTTTGTTCAACACATGGAGTCAATGTGGCTAATTTGATCGACTTCCTCGTCTGTTTTCAATGAAACCTGATTAATAAATATGTAATAAAGTCAATCCATCTATTTATTGATTATTTATAAAAGATTGATTGACTTTACCTTTCTGTTACAAACACGTTTTAAAAATAGAACGTTCAAGTAAATAGATGATCATTTGTCAGCACCAGAACCGTTTAAACATTTAAATAGTCATTAAATCAAAAAATATCATGAAACAAAACCATTTCAAATACATAACAACAATCGATCAGAATGTTAGTGAAAGCCTTGATTTTACATCTTATTCTTTGAACAACAAACGTGTGTTTATCCTCAAGGTTTCCAGTCCCGCGTGCATCCAGTGGTTCTGAGTCCAGTGGTTCTGAGTCCAGTGGTTCTGAGTCCAGTGCTTCTGAGTCCAGTGGTTCTGAGTCCAGTGCTTCTGAGTCCAGTGGTTCTGAGTCCAGTGGTTCTGAGTCCAGTGGTTCTGATCCGATGAATCATGACCAGTCAAGTGTGTTGTCCGAGCATCTCCACTGGAATTACTTGGTTTTTTATACTCTCAAATAACCAGTACATTTAATTACATATGTTCTTTCTTGTTTTTATAGTGTGTACTGTATGTGTCTTGTATATATTTATATATTTATATAGCATACACAGTACATAACACAGTACATAGACACAGCTGCTCAGAACTTAAACATTAATTATAAAAAAAAGGCCAAAAGCATGAAATTGGGTATAAACGTCTCTTTGTCTTTTCTTTCTCATTCTCTTTCTGTTGGTTTGTGTTTGTGTTTGTGTTTGTGTTTGTGTTTGTGTTTGTGATGTTTTTGTGTTTACTTCAGCCTCTTGAGCGCGTCGGGGCTTAACCCCCACATGTGACCCTGGCTTACTCACTAAGTTGTGGGGGTGCATCAGGAATTAAAAAAGTTGAGGATTACCATGAGAATGAAGAAAGAAATGTTTTCCTGAACTTCAACCTGTAAACAGTCGTCTTCAACGATTAGATTAGACTTTATTAACAATTAGCTTCATTATCTGCTTTTATTATTACATTATTTCCAACCAATGAATCAATGAAATCAAACTTCAATGAACATAAACACATGTAACTTGATGTAGAAGAAAAACCATAAACCGTGATGTTTCATAGTTTCTGTGTCTTCAGCTCCGGGAATAGAACCTTCACACGAGACTCGCTCCTGAAGCTCCGTCGCCTCATTAAGACTCGAGTGAACGTGAGATTTCCTACTGAGGACGAGTGAAAGGAGAAAAAATGAGCTGGTGTCGTCTGGAAACAGAGAGTACCTCTGTGGAAGGTGTCAAAGTTCACGAGCAAGGCATGAATGAACCCCCCACTACTGTGCTTCCGTCTTGTTTAGCTTGGTGCGGTTCCCCTCGCTCTCAACCCCCCTCATTGACTGCAGCTGCATAATGAGAATAAATGACGTGGAAGTAAATGTGCAGCTCCTGCTTCTGCACCAGTCAACTCTGGGCTTTCATGGAGAATGAAGATGGATTGTGTTGCCAAGAGTGTGCGACAATAGCGCACAGTGTGTTGATATCCAGAGGAACTGAATGAACGTATGTTTTGTTGATATTTGTGAAGAGTTCGTCACTCAACGGATATTTTCCTTCGCTGAGAGCAGACGAGTCTACAGTCGTGAATCCTGCTCCTCCCCCCCGAAGCATAATGGGAACTATCACTACAACACTGACCCTCGCTGCTGTTTTCTAATGATCTTTGAGAGCAGAACCTGTGCGTCATTTAACAAGAAACTAATTAAACAAGATGGTGACTCGTGACAATAAATAACATTATATATTGAACAGATATTATATATGAATATATGAGATTATATCTTAAACAAACTAAAGAGCAGCAGAATAATCATCATTTCAAAGTTGAACTATTCAGTAGTTATTCAAACAAATGTTCAAAAGACTTTATATTTATTATATATTGTATATTTTATTACTTTCTTAATATTTACCAGTTACACGTGAGGCTGAGAAGGTACAGAAGGAACTGTACGTGGACATGGAGACATGAAGGTCCGTGACCCTCTGACCTGCGACCCTGGTCCAACTGATCCACTCAGGACTGAGATCCATACCAGAACCAGAACATCCCGGTTCTGAAACTCTTTGTGCTCGTCTGCTGCGGATCATGAAGAATTAAACGAATGAATTTAAATTGATTTTATTTCATTTGACTAAAGTTAATTATGAATTATTGCCGTTTAATGTCATTTAAAGTGGATTTAAAACACTGGCAGTAAAAGTTCGTTCAATAAGACTTTCTCCGTTAGTGTGAAAAGATAAAAGATAGAAAAGATATTCATCTAACATTAGAGTTACTGAAGCAGATGTTGTGTTATGATCTTCTATCCGAGTGTGTTTGTTGCTGAGGAACCTCTGCATGAAGGATGTGATTTATTACACGAAGACTCTCGTGAACCTCCTACACACCGAGACCCCGAAGAGCCGTTTGTGCGTCGACAGCATGTGTGTCACGGAGAATCTTCGCCTCCCTCTGAATGTTTCTCACTTTCTCGCTTCCTAATTAATATCAGCAGCAGCTCCTGAGACGTCGTCTGCAGATCGTCTCCACATGAGGCTCCCTCGAGCGCGTCGCTTCATCACGGCTCGTCGTGAGAACGCCGGCTTCCTCTCGACCAATGAAGGTGAGGCTTGTGTGCGGGAGGAGATCTCGCCACGACAGCGTTTCCATGGCAACGTGCAGCTTTGAAAGAGAAACTGGTGTCAATCATGCAACAAAGGAGCGAAGCAGGAATAAACGGATCATGTTTTGTTAAAGTGTAATTGAACCTTTTATCCTCCTGAAGAAACACAGTCTTATGATCCGATGAAAGTATATTTGAAAGAAAACACAAGGATTTTATGTTAGTTATTCACTCAGTCTGCAGTCCTGACCCCACCACTGATGCATGGACATGCTTGTGTGTCGAGTCATGTGATCAAATGACCTTGAAATAGTTACATATTTTATTTCCGAGATGCTGTTTAATCTTTTATATAAGTAAACATTTCATTTAATATAAGTAAACATTTCATTTATACACAAATGTTATGATTGTTAAGATGTACACTAAACATTTGCAACTGTTATCAAACAATGTTCAGGTGAGAGGCAGGGGACACCCTGGACAGGAAGCCAGTCTGTCTCTGGACACACAGCTACTTCTGATCGTTTGTTTTTACCCTCAATTGTAAATAAAGAGTTTTCTTTAAGGTAACGTCGCTGGATTTCTATGTTTCACAGACTTCGACCTCCAGATGCTTCTGTCTCTTCAAACCTGTTTCACGGCATCAGCAACTGTTCCTGATCTTCAGGACGAGAGAACGTTCGACAGCAGCAACTCTTGGCAGGTTTCACTTCTCTCTCCTTCAGGAACATTATGTTCAGCTTTTGTTTCTCTTCTCACGACTCAACGAAGAAACGTGAAGATCCAGACTTTACTTGACGTGAGTCTGTCTTCCATGTTGTTCTTCGAGGAGGAACATATTTGCAGTTGAAATGGTGTCGACTGGTCAGAAGAGCTTCATCTTCAGGTCCAAGCGTCTTGAACATGTTCCTCTGACTTCTGATCCATGAAACACTTTCAAATGTTCTCCCTCCAGTTCTTTCCAAACCTTTTCTTCAGAACCGATGAATGTGTAAAGTGTGGAATACAAACAATCATTAGAAGTTCAAAAGTTGTAAATGATTCATCACAGTTCCAGTAACTTCCACATCAAGTGAAGCTTCTCGGCTCAAGATGATCTGCAGGATTCACAGCTTTGACTAGCGAGTCCTTCTCAGGTGTGAGGTGAGCTCGGGGTCTTCAGGTGGAATCTGTGAGTCTATTGTGACTCATGTGACATCAACATCAAAGACATGAACTTCAATGTGTGACGATGTTTACAAGACTCTTGATGCAAAAGATGTTTCTCTCAAATGAATGAATGTGTGATCGAGCGAGTAATTGCTTCTCAGCTAATCTATTAACAATACCCCCCCCCCACACACACACACACACACACACACACACACACACACACACACACACACACACACACAGACACATACACACACCCTTGAAGAGCGTTCTGGAGGTGACTCCAGGTGATAAGATTGAGCTTCGCAGGATAAAAGGTTTTTTTTTGTCTGTTTCTATTACAAGAACATCAGACGTTGGACTAATGTGCCGGAGGACGAAGGCGGGTCCAGGGGGAACACCAGATTGAACGAGGAGAACCTGCAGAGTGGCTTTAGAACAGATCAATACCTGGAGTGTCTCTGATCAACAGTGGACCTGGAGGTGGGACCGAGACGAGAGTCAACACAACAAATGTGTCATTTTTCATCCAGAGAGATGTTCGTTCGTCGTCACATGTTTGAAGCTTCACGTCTTCAACGTTCAGCAGCTGCTGAAGATCCAGACTAGTTGTGTTGTTAGACACACAGTGATAACACAAGTGTGTGACGGAGTAACTTTAGTTACTTTATTATTTTATTATTACTGAATCCTTCTCTTTCTCAGAGTAGCCAAACAATATATATTTGTACTTGGAAATAAGTGAAATAGTATATATATACATATAGATACATTTGTTTTGATTGTTGGATAACGTTGTTGTGTTGATGAAGCTTCAGATGTGTTTACATAGAAATCCTTGATCAAATGTTTCATGTGATCGTCCAACACACTGAAGTTGCGACTCACAGCTCGACAACAAGTTCACACTCGTGTCGTCGTCTGAAGACGGAAGTGTGTGTTGACAGTGTGTGTTGACAGTGTGTGTTGACAGTGTGTGTTGAGAGTGTGTGTTGAGAGTGTGTGTTGACAGTGAGGAGAAGAAACAGAAGCAACTTCTTGTTGCTGTTTATTCTGGAGCTTCATGTTCGTGTCACACCGAGTGAGGCTGTATATCCAGGAGGGGTCAGCGGGTCATGGGGCGAGTGGGATTCACAGGGGGCGGGCGGGGGATTTAGGGTGTCATGTGGGGTGTCATTGGGGGGCCCGTCAAGGGGGGCCGGCCGTGATTCAGGACCGCTGGACGTCACTTTGACAGAGAACAGAGAACGTAGGAGTCACTGGACCTTCAACCTCCCTTCGTTCTATCAAGCTCAGGATGAAAGACGTGTAATTATCATTATCATTAAAGCTCATGGTTTCTCTTAATAACATTATTGGATGTTATCACGGATCTTATTCAATAAACACTGAAGTGAAGAAAAGGTTCCTGTCACAGAGAACTGTTGCCATGGTGATCTCGAGTCAATTAGAAATCTTGTCTTATGTTTTCAAGCTGCAGGATTCGTTCGGCACCGTCTTTTCTCCTCATGAATAGTTTTCTTTCGCTTCAGTGGTCGCAGCGAACGATCCGTGACCCGTGACCCGTGTGACGGCTCACGACCCGAGTCCCAACACTCGGCTGTTGTGGCTGCGATGAGGATTAATGTGGATGTGATGGTCTGGAGGTCGAGGACACAGAAGCTGGTGAATCAACACAACGAAGAACTACGTTTATGTTTCTTCGTCTCAAACGTGTCTAAGATCACGTGACCTTCACTATTTATTATCAAGATTTCTTTATTCAAGTCATTGATTATTTGATTCCATCTTTCAATGCGATCTTAGGAGATTGATGCTCCACTGAACCATCATCTGATCCAATCAAACACAGAAATCAATGAATCCTGAATAAACATTATTTATCTGTATTTATCTGTATTATATTATTATCTTCTAGTTTAATAATAATCTGATGATTTCAATATAAAGACAGTTTTGAATCAACAACACGTTTCTTTTAAACCTGAGGAGCCTCATTAAATACTTACATACATGACTCATATACATACGACCTCTGACCTGCGACCCTGGTCCAACTGATCCACTCAGGCAGGATCCATACGACGAGAACATCCAGTTCAAAACCTCGTGTCATGTTTTTTATTATGATTATTATGATTAATTATTATTTTATGAATCTCTTTTATTGATGATATTGATTTGATTGTGTTCTGACCAATAATAAACGTTTTTCATCCTGATTCTTCTTAAACGTTTCTAAACTCTCAAGTTATGGAAAAACACACTTTGATCAGAATAAAATGGAACTAGATGAAGCTCTGGTCTAGTTTTGACCCTGAATATCAAGTTTGTGTCTCGTGGAGATAAATTAATTCATCTAAATATTTCAATATTTACTCTTTTTTTGATCTTATAATCCATGTGTTTGTATCGTTTACACTATTGTAACAGTTTATTATCATGTCTAAACAAGAAGGATGTGTTTCGCCTACAGTTCATACTCTGAGCTGCTCTAGTAGAAGAACTCACATTTCTCCTTCAAACTCTTCACTAGTTTCTTTCAGGATCATTTTAAAATTCTGGTTCTTACTTTCAGATCTATTCATGGTCAGACCTTCATGATCTCATCCAGACTTACACCCCAGCTCGGGCTCTGAGGTCTGTGGATCAGAATCTACTGATGGTTCCTGAACTTCAGGACCAGAGGAGAGAAATCCTTCCAGACTGTTGCTCCTAAGCTTTGGAACCATCTCTGTGTTTGATGATCTACTGACTCCTTCAAGAAACATGTGTGTTTGATGATCTACTGACTCCTTCAAGAAACATCTGTGTTTGATGATCTACTGACTCCTTCAAGAAACATCTGTGTTTGATGATCTACTGACTCCTTCAAGAAACATCTGTGTTTGATGATCTACTGACTCCTTCAAGAAACATCTGTGTTTGATGATCTACTGACTCCTTCAAGAAACATCTGTGTTTGATGATCTACTGACTCCTTCAAGAAACATCTGTGTTTGATGATCTACTGACTCCTTCAAGAAACATCAGTGTTTGATGATCTACTGACTCCTTCAAGAAACATCTGTGTTTGATGATCTACTGACTCCTTCAAGAAACATCTGTGTTTGATGATCTACTGACTCCTTCAAGAAACATGTGTGTTTGATGATCTACTGACTCCTTCAAGAAACATCTGTGTTTGATGATCTACTGACTCCTTCAAGAAACATCTGTGTTTGATGATCTACTGACTCCTTCAAGAAACATGTTTGATGATCTACTGACTCCTTCAAGAAACATCTGTGTTTGATGATCTACTGACTCCTTCAAGAAACATCTGTGTTTGATGATCTACTGACTCCTTCAAGAAACATCTGTGTTTGATGATCTACTGACTCCTTCAAGAAACATCTGTGTTTGATGATCTACTGACTCCTTCAAGAAACATCTGTGTTTGATGATCTACTGACTCCTTCAAGAAACATCTGTGTTTGATGATCTACTGACTCCTTCAAGAAACATGTGTGTTTGATGATCTACTGACTCCTTCAAGAAACATCTGTGTTTGATGATCTACTGACTCCTTCAAGAAACATCTCAACACATTTTTATTCTATCTTTTCCTTGATTCTCTGAGACTCTTGTGTTTATGTTGATCTTTTAAAGTATATATTTTCACTGTGTATTGTTTTTGTTCAGGTGTTTGTGACCCTGGTCTAGAAAGATCTTTACAAATATAAATGACTTACTTACAGTATAAACA
>JACEEU010000636.1:27692687-27703910 GCA_016630915.1 Callionymus lyra | reverse complement strand
CATCTGTGTTTGATGATCTACTGACTCCTTCAAGAAACATCTGTGTTTGATGATCTACTGACTCCTTCAAGAAACATCTGTGTTTGATGATCTACTGACTCCTTCAAGAAACATCTGTGTTTGATGATCTACTGACTCCTTCAAGAAACATCTGTGTTTGATGATCTACTGACTCCTTCAAGAAACATCTGTGTTTGATGATCTACTGACTCCTTCAAGAAACATCTGTGTTTGATGATCTACTGACTCCTTCAAGAAACATCTTGTGTTTGATGATCTACTGACTCCTTTAAGAAACATCTGTGTTTGATGATCTACTGACTCCTTCAAGAAACATCTGTGTTTGATGATCTACTGACTCCTTCAAGAAACATCTGTGTTTGATGATCTACTGACTCCTTCAAGAAACATCTGTGTTTGATGATCTACTGACTCCTTCAAGAAACATCTGTGTTTGATGATCTACTGACTCCTTCAAGAAACATCTGTGTTTGATGATCTACTGACTCCTTCAAGAAACATCTGTGTTTGATGATCTACTGACTCCTTCAAGAAACATCTGTGTTTGATGATCTACTGACTCCTTCAAGAAACATCTGTGTTTGATGATCTACTGACTCCTTCAAGAAACATCTGTGTTTGATGATCTACTGACTCCTTCAAGAAACATCTGTGTTTGATGATCTACTGACTCCTTCAAGAAACATCTGTGTTTGATGATCTACTGACTCCTTCAAGAAACATCTGTGTTTGATGATCTACTGACTCCTTCAAGAAACATCTGTGTTTGATGATCTACTGACTCCTTCAAGAAACATGTGTGTTTGATGATCTACTGACTCCTTCAAGAAACATCTGTGTTTGATGATCTACTGACTCCTTCAAGAAACATCCAAAAAATTTTATACTATCTTTTCCTTGATTCTCTGAGACCCTTGTGTTTATGTTGATCTTGTTTATGTTTGTTTTTTTGATTTTCACTGTGTATTGTTTTTGTTCAGGTGTTTGTGACCCTGGTCTAGAAAGATCTTTACAAATATAAATGACTTACTTACAGTATAAACATGTGTGTAGATGTGATTGTGTAGTTGTTTGGATCAGACTCTGAGGATGAAGAAACAGTTGAACCTGTTGTTAAATATGAAGCAGATTCATGTCGTGATCGACATACGTCAACATTTCACCTTCAGTTGCAAACATCACGATGTCTCCTCTGACGTCACATGGTCTAGTTCCACATGTACGAGCCTCCAAAAATACTCAAGGTCGTTGTTGCTCCTGCAGCTCTATCGTCTCCAGGATCAGCAGAACAACCTCATATTGTTGCAGCTCATCAGCGGGTCAGGACGACCCGGAGAACATCTCATGTGCTCCATGTCTGTTATCAGTTCCTTTGAAGGACCTGATGAATTCACTCTCTGCTCATTTCCTGTAAGACGCCCTGACAGCAGCGTGACATCACGGCGGGGTCGCCCCGGGTCTTCCTCATCAACCACATAAAGGATTTGATTGTATCTCGTCTTCTCGTCCTGAACAACAACAGTCGCACGACAACACTTTCATTTCCAGAGTGACGGAGTCTTTGTGTTGAGATGAAGCTCTGATGAAGACCTCGCTTCTCCAGACCCTCAGGATCCTTGTGTTCTCTGCAGACCCTCAGGATCCTTGTGTTCTCTGCAGACCCTCAGGATCCTTGTGTTCTCTGCAGACCCTAAGGATCCTTGTGTTCTCTGCAGACCCTCAGGATCCTTGTCTTCTCTCCTCCTGCAACAATGAATATTCATGTCTCAGACAAAGCTGGACTATTTTCTAAATGAGGGCAGATTATGTCTGAATAATTGAATAAAAGCAATTACGTTTGCATCAATAATAAAACATGTTTTGACGAGTGTTTGTTCATCTTCATCATCCAGAGAGTCTTGACTTGACGAACGTCAATATTTATTCCCTGAAGACAGAATTAGTTCTGATGAATTTTTTCGACGTTTCACAAATTCAAACGTTTTTTCTTCCATTTTTCCTCCTCCTGGCGCTGAGGTCTTCCTGAGGTGTTCCCAGGATGATAAATCATCTTCATCATCTTCATCATCTTCATCATCTTCATCATCACCTTCATCATCATCATCATCTTCATCTTCATCTTCATCTTCATCTTCATCATCTTCATCTTCATCAACATCAACATCATCATCATCATCATCATCATCATCATCATCATCATCATCATCTTCATCATCATCATCTTCATCATCATCATCATCATCATCATCATCATCTTCATCCTCATCATCATCATCATCATCTTCATCCTCATCCTCATCCTCATCCTCATCATCATCATCATCATCATCATCACCATCATCATCATCATCTTCATCATCATCATCATCTTCATCATCATCATCATCATCATCATCATCATCATCATCTTCATCATCATCATCTTCATCATCATCATCATCATCATCATCATCTTCATCATCATCATCATCTTCATCATCTTCATCATCATCATCATCATCTTCATCATCATCATCATCATCATCATCATCATCATCATCATCATCATCATCATCATCTTCATCTTCATCATCATCATCATCATCATCATCATCATCATCATCATCATCTTCATCATCATCATCATCATCATCATCATCATCTTCATCATCATCATCATCATCTTCATCATCATCATCATCATCATCATCTTCATCATCATCATCTTCATCATCATCATCATCATCATCATCATCTTCATCATCATCATCATCATCATCATCATCATCATCATCATCTTCATCATCATCATCATCATCATCATCATCATCATCTTCATCATCATCATCATCTTCATCATCATCATCATCATCATCATCATCATCTTCATCATCATCATCATCATCATCATCATCATCATCATCATCATCATCATCATCATCATCTTCATCATCATCATCATCATCATCATCATCATCTTCATCATCATCATCATCATCATCATCATCATCATCATCATCATCATCATCATCATCATCATCATCATCATCATCAGCACTCGTGTGATCAGGGTCTAGGCAGAGAAAACAGAAAACATGTGTCACATCAACACGACTCTGCATCGATGTTCATGCTCACGTCTGTCATGATCCTTCAGGAGTTTTCTCTCTGAGTTGTAAAGCAGGAAGTGCGGCGGGTGTTTCCCGCCTTTATAGGAAGTGGACTGCCCCCTGCTGGGTGGCGAGTCCATTAAACTTTCTCAGAGACGAGGCGGTGCCTCGGGGTAAACCAATAGCGAAGATGTTAGAGGGCGGAGCACCAATATGAAGTAGAACTCACACAGACACAGAAGGAGCAGGATTCCAAATAAAAACAGGAAACACCGGGAAAGACTCACAAGACATAACAAGGATGTTAAATAATAAATCATTTAAAAAAGTTTATGTTTGGCCACAAATTCCCAATTAGTGTTAATGTAGACACTGATATAGAAACTTTATATTTTGAATTTGTGAACTTCATTAAGTTGGTGCATATGAAAACATTTTTAAACACGTTTAAAAACACAAGTAAAAACACAAGTAAAAACACAAGTAAAAACACATGTAAAAACACAAGTAAAAACACAAGTAAAAACACAAGTAAAAACACGGTTAAAAACACATGTAAAAACACAAGTAAAAACACAAGTAAAAACACGGTTAAAAACACATGTAAAACCACATGTATAAACACAAAAACTAAACAGTGTTCATTAAGTTTCTTCTGTTGTTGTTACTGCACCCAAAGTCACACTCAAAGTAAAGATGGCACAGTTTGTGGATATTTCAAAATCATCGTTTCTTCATCTTTTATCTTCAGTCGTGAGGAATATTTCTGAGGATCACGAGTGAACTGAGTTATAGTTAAAATATAATATAACAAAAGCAGTGGTCAAAGCAGTGGTCAGAGCTGTGGCCTCACACTTTCATGGATGAAGCGCCAGACGATGAATTATAAAATCAATAAAACAAGTCTCTCGTCAAACACGTGTTTCCAGGAGTTGTCCTCTGCTGCCCTCTGGCGTTACACTGAAGAGCTGCAGCATCTGTTTCTTTACGAACCCTCAGACTGTGTTCGCTAGACGGCGCCACCCAGTGGTTGAAGGAAATCCTGCATCATCTTCCACTTGTTTTAAAGTGTCTCGAGGTTCAGATGTTGTTGCAGAAGTTCTCTTGGTTCCTCACGAGTCTGCGAGAACATTTGTTAAAGTTCTTCTGTGTCCCAGAGAGTTCAGAGCATGTTCCTCGACGAAGGTCAAAGTTCATCTGTGTCCCAGAGAGATGTGTCTGAAGCTTCTGGTGAACCTTGAACCTTGAACCCCAAGAACTTATCTTTCTCAACGTTTCTCTTCTATTTTGTTCTTTCATTTGAAAAAAAAAACTTTTTTTCTTTGTCATTATATTTGAATTGTCTGGAGAATAAATACACATGTAAGTAAATAAAGAATAAAAAGAAGCTTTTTTTAATCAATTTCTATCATGTTTTAAAAAGTTTTCATTTTGAAATAAGTTAGTAAATAATTTATATTTCTAGACCAGGGTCACAATTGAATTTGTTTCTGGTGCCTCCTGTTGATGGAAAAGTGTAACTGCAATGTCTACAGCACTACAGTAGTACAGTTCTACAGTACTACAGTACTACAGTTCTACAGTACTACAGCACTACAGCACTACAGCACTACAGTTCTACAGCACAACAGTACTACAGCACTACAGTACTACAGCACTACAGCACTACAGCACTACAGCACTACAGTACTACAGCACTACAGCACTACAGCACTACAGTACTACAGTACTACAGTACTACAGCACTACAGTACTACAGTACTACAGCACTACAGTACTACAGTTCTACAGTACTACAGCACTACAGTACTACAGTATTACAGCACTACAGCACTACAGTACTACAGCACTACAGCACTACAGCACTACAGCTCTACAGTACTACAGCACTACAGTTCTACAGCACTACAGCACTACAGTACTACAGTACTACAGCACTACAGTACTACAGCACTACAGCACTACAGTACTACAGTACTACAGTACTACAGTACTACAGGTACTACAGCACTACAGCACTACAGGCTACTCTGGTGCTACAGCACTACAGGCACTACAGGTACTACAGGCTACTACAGCACTACAGTACTACAGTACTACAGCACTACTACTAGCACTACAGCTACTACAGTACTACAGCACTACAGCACTACAGCACTACAGCACTACAGACTACAGCACTACAGTACTACAGCACTACAGTACTACAGCACTACAGCACTACAGTACTACAGTACTACAGCACTACAGTACTACAGTTCTACAGTACTACAGCACTACAGCACTACAGCACTACAGCACTACAGCACTACAGCTCTACAGTACTACAGCACTACAGCACTACAGCACTACAGCACTACAGTACTACAGCACTACAGTACTACAGTTCTACAGTACTACAGCACTACAGCACTACTACAGCACTACACAGTACTACAGTACTACAGTACTACAGTACTACAGCACTACAGCACTACAGCACTACAGCACTACAGGCACTACACAGCACTACAGTACTACAGCACTACAGTACTACAGCACTACAGCACTACAGTTCTACAGTACTACAGTACTACAGCACTACAGTACTACAGCACTACAGTTCTACAGCACTACAGCACTACAGTTACTACAGCACTACAGTTCTACAGCACTACAGTACTACAGCACTACAGTACTACAGCACTACAGTACTACAGTACTACAGCACTACAGTTCTACAGCACTACAGTACTACAGTACTACAGCACTATAGTACTACAGTACTACAGTACTACAGCACTACAGTTCTACAGTACTACAACACTACAGTACTACAGCACTACAGTACTACAGCACTACAGTTCTACAGCACTACAGTACTACAGTACTACAGCACTACAGTACTATAGCACTACAGTTCTACAGTACTACAGCACTACAATACTACAGCACTACAGTACTACAGCACTACAGTTCTACAACACTACAGTACTACAACACTACAGTACTACAGCACTACAGTACTATAGCACTACAGTTCTACAGTACTACAGCACAATAGTACTACATCACTACAGTACTACAGTACTACAGTACTACAGTTCTACAACACTACAGTACTACAACACTACAGTACTACAGTACTACAGCACTACAGAACTACAGCACTACAGCACTACAGAACTACAATACTACAACACTACAGTACTACAGCACTACAGTACTACAGCACTACAGTACTACAGCACTACAGTTCTACAGCACAACAGTACTACAGCACTACAGCACTACAGCACTACAGCACTACAGCACTACAGCACTACAGCACTACAGTACTACAGTACTACAGCACTACAGCACTACAGCACTACAGCTCTACAGCACTACAGCACTACAGTACTACAGCACTACAGCACTACAGTACTACAGCACTACAGTTATACAGCACTACAGTACTACAGTACTACAACACTACAGTACTATAGCACTACAGTTCTACAGTACTACAGCACTACAATACTACAGTACTACAGCACTACAGTTCTACAACACTACAGTACTACAACACTACAGTACTACAGCACTACAGTACTACAGTACTACAGCACTACAGTACTATAGCACTACAGTTCTACAGTACTACAGCACTATAGTACTACAGTACTACAGCACTACAGTTCAATTTTTTCCAACTGCGCTGTTGTGAAAGTGTGTTTCCCCTCTGGGGATGAATAAAGCTTTTCTATTTCTATTTCTACAGTACTACAACACTACAGTACTACAGCACTACAGTACTACAACACTACAGTACTACAGCACTACAGTTCTACAGCACTACAGTACTACAGTACTACAGCACTACAGTACTATAGCACTACAGTTCTACAGTACTACAGCACTACAATACTACAGCACTACAGTACTACAGCACTACAGTTCTACAACACTACAGTACTACAACACTACAGTACTACAGCACTACAGTACTATAGCACTACAGTTCTACAGTACTACAGCACTATAGTACTACATCACTACAGTACTACAGTACTACAGCAGTACAGTTCTACAACACTACAGTACTACAACACTACAGTACTACAGTACTACAGCACTACAGAACTACAGTACTACAGCACTACAGAACTACAATACTACAACACTACAGTACTACAGCACTACAGTACTACAGCACTACAGCACTACAGTACTACAGCACTACAGTTCTATAGCACAACAGTACTACAGCACTACAGTACTACAGCACTACAGCACTACAGAACTACAGCACTACAGCACTACAGCACTACAGTACTACAGTACTACAGCACTACAGCACTACAGTACTGCAGCACTACAGAACTACAGCACTACAGCACTACAGTTCTACAGTACTACAGCACTACAGCACTACAGTACTACAGCAATACAGCACTACAGTTCTACAGCACTACAGTACCACAGTACTACAGTACTACAGTACTACAGTACTACAGCACTACAGCACTACAGTTCTACAGCACTACAGTACCACAGTACTACAGCACTACAGTTCTACAGCACTACAGTACCACAGCACTACAGTACTACAGTACTACAGTTCTACAGCACTACAGTACTACAGCACTACAGCACCACAGTACTACAGCACTACAGTACTACAGCACTACAGTTCTACAGCACTACAGTACTACAGTACTACAGCACTACAGTACCACAGCACTACAGCACTACAGCACTATAGTACTACAGAACTACGGCACTACAGCACTACAGTACTACACACTGCACACTGATGATACAATAGAGTCACGCTTCACAACAACACACACACACTGATTATTTAAAAGAGTCACACATCACAACAACACACACAAACACTGATGATACAATAGAGTCACACATCACAACAACACACACACACACACACACACACACACACACACGCACACGCACACGCACACGCACACGCACACGCACACGCACACGCACACGCACACGCACACACACTGATGATACAATATAGTCACACATCACAACACACACACACACACACTGATGATACAATAGAGTCACACATCACAACACACACACACACACACAGATGATTCAATAGAGGCACACATCACAACAACAAACACACTGATGATACAATAGAGTCACACACCACAACACACACACACACATACTGATGAGTACAATAGAGTCACACATCACAACAACACACACTGCTACAATAGAGTCACATGTCACAACACACGCACGCACGCACACACACACACACACACACATACACACACACACACATATTTAATTGTAGCACTGGAGCTCAGTTCCATAGTTTTAGTCTTTGCTAACAAGCCCACCAGAGTTTCCCAATTATTACAAGTCAAGACTATTTCTCAAGGGCTCTGAGCTTTTGGGGGGAAAGTGTGTATGTGCATGTGTGCGTGTGTGTGCATGTGCGTGTGTGTGTGTGTGCATGTGTGTGTGTGTGTGTGTGTGCATGTGTGTAGGGCTGAAGAAGCTCAGGGAAGGCTGTTGACAATCCTGGACCTCATTAGTCTGAGGCTGTGATACGTAGACACAGTGAAGGAATCTGAAGACAAAGAGTCCTTACACATGTATCACCAACACACCTGCTCTATGAACTACCTGAGGGATATTTATGGCTTATCAAGAGCTTCACAGTCATCAGTTTCTTACACAATTCTTGACAAGCGTCTTCACATCAGAGACACCGAAAAGGTAGTTGGGTAGGTAGGTAGGAAGGAAGGAAGGAAAGAAGGAAGGAAGGAAGGTAGGTAGGTAGGTATATAGGTAGGTGGGTAGAAAGGTAGTTAGGAAGGTAGGTAGGTAGGTAGGTAGGTAGGTAGGTAGGTAGGTAGGTAGGTAGGTAGGCAGGCAGGCAGGTAGGCAGGCAGGCAGGCAGGCAGGCAGGCAGGCAGGCAGTAAGGAAGGTAGGAGGGAGGCAGGCAGGCAGGTAGGCAGGTAGGTAGGTTACATAGTTAGGTAGGTAGGTAGGTAGGTAGGAAGGTAGATAGGTAGGAAGGTAGGTAGGTAGGTAGGAAGGAAAGTAAGGTAGGTAGGTAGGCAGGTAGGTAGAAAGGAATAAAAGTAGGTAGGTAGGCAGGAAGGTAGGTGAGTTGAGCGGGTGGGTGGGTGGGTAGGTAGGTAGGAAGGAAGGAAAGTAGGGTAGGTAGGTAGGTAGGAAGGAAGGAAGGAAGGAAGGTAGGTAGGGGAGGTGGGTACGTAGGAAGGTAGGAAGGAGGGAGGGAGGGAGGGACACGGTAGGTAGGTGGCAGGGTTAGGTAGGTAGGTAGGAAGGAAGGAAGGTAGGTAGGTAGGCAGGCAGGCAGGAAGGCAGGCAGGCAGGCAGGCAGGCAGGCAGGCAGGCAGGCAGGTAGGTAGGTAGTAGGTAGGTAGGTAGTTGTGGGTAGGTAGGTAGGAAGGTAGGAAGAGTAGGTAGGTAGGTAGGGGAGGAGGGAGTGGGGGAGGCAGGAAGGCAGGCAACAGTCCAGGCAGGCAGGCAGGCAGGCAGGCAGGCAGGTCAGGCAGGCAGGCAGGCAGGCAGGCAGGCAGGCAGGCAGGCAGGCAGGCAGGCAGGCAGGCAGGGACCGCAGGCAGGCAGGCAGCGCGCCCAGCGCAGTGCGGAGGAGCCCCCGAGCGCAGGCAGGGCAGGCAGGCAGGCAGGCAGGCAGGCAGGCAGGCAGGCAGGAGTCGGCAGGCAGGCAGCAGGCAGGCAGGCAGGCAGGCAGGAAGGAGGCAAGAGGCAGGGAGGCAGGCAGAAGCAGGCAAGAAGAGGCAAGCAGGCAGGCAGGGAGGAAGCAGGCAAAGAAGAGAGGCAGCCAGGGAGCAGCGCGCAGCAAGGCAGAGGCAGAGAGGAGGAGGAGGAAAGGAGGAGGGGCAGAGCAGGGCGCAGGCAGCAGGCAGGAGCAGCAGGGTGGCAGGCAGGCAGGAAGGTGGCAGCAGGTGAGTAGAGGCGGCAGGAGGCAGAAGCCCCCAATTGGGAGCCAGGGCGAGGGCCGATGGAGGCAGGTAGAGCAGGCAGGCAGCAGGCAGCAAGGGGCAGGCAGGCAGGCAGGCAGGCAGGCAGGTGGGTCGGCAGGCAGGCAGGTACGGTAGGCGGGTGGGCAGGTAGGCGGCAGGAGAAGCAGAAGGTAGGAAGGCAGGTAGGGAGGAAAGAGGAGGCAGGCGGGCAGGAGGAGGCAGGGCAGGTAGGCAGTTACGCAGGCAGGCAGGCAGGCAGGCAGGCAGGCAGGCAGGCACGTGTGTCGGCCGGCGCTGGCTGCAGCGCGCCCCCCCAGTAGGTAGTTAGGTGGGTAGACAAGGGTTGGTGGCGGTGAGTAGAAGAAGGGCAGGATCCAAGTTGGTAAAGTAGGTGGTAGGGCGGTAGGGAGTGAGGGGTAGAGTAGGTGGTAAGTTAAAAGTAAGTGAGTTAGCGGTGGGTGGAGGAGGTAGGAGGAAGGAAGGAAAGTAGGTAGGTAGGTAGGTAGGTAGGAAGAAGTAAGGAAGGTAGGTAGGCAGGTAGAGTGCGTAGGAAGGGGAAGGGAGGAAGGAGGGAGGTAGGTAGTTACGTAATGAGAGTAGGTAGGTAGGTAAGTTAGGTAAGAATGTAATGAAGGAAGAGTAGTAGAGTAAGTGGGGAAAATGTGTGGGTGGTGGAAGTGTAAGTAGTACAGTAGGTAAGTATAGAGTAGGTAAGTAGGAAGGTAGGTAGATAGAATAGGTTAATAGGAGGTAGGGAGGAGGGAGTGGGGGAGGGAGGAGGAGGTGGTAGGTAGGTGAATAGATAAGCTAGGTAGGAAGGAAGTTAGGTTAAGGTAGGTAGGTAGGTAGGTAGGTGGGTAGGTGGGGGTAAGGTAGGTAGGTAGGTGGGTAGGTAGGCAGGAAGGTAGGAAGGTAGGTAGGGAGGTAGGGAGGGGAGGGGGGGGAGGGAGGGAGGTAGGTAGGTAGGTAGTTACGTAGTCAGGTAGGCAGGTAGTTAGTAGTTAGGCAGGTAGAGTAGGCAGGTAGGTAGGTGGCAGGCAGGCAGGCAGGCAGGCAGGCAGGGGCAGGCAGGCAGGCAGGCAAGCAGGCAAGCAGGCAGGCAAGCAGGCAAGCAGGCAAGCAGGCAGGCAGGCAGGCAGGC
>JACEEU010000636.1:27662687-27687687 GCA_016630915.1 Callionymus lyra | reverse complement strand
TGCTCTAGTCTTCCACGACTGTTGTTGGTCTCGGTCGTAAGATCTCGTCGTGACAAACGCGACGAGATCATGTTTGAAAAAAGACATAAAGAAACAGAGTTTCAAGTGAAACTCATTGTCTGGACAAATAAACGTCTCATGCAATGATGGTGAAGCTTCGTGAAACAGTGTCTATTATTGAAACCTCATAAAGAACTCACCAGCATGTGGAGCTCCTGGAAAGTCACGCTCTAAGTATTTGTCTGTCAATCTGAGGGTGAAAGAAAAGAGAAACGGAATATGTTGTCAGAGAAACTCAACCATGTCGTTGGGAAAATGTGCTTCAAACTGTGTTCAGGCTGGCAGTCTTGAGATCAACGGCAAAAACGAGGGCGGATCAGTTGAGATAAATGAGGGAAGATCATGTTTGACTTCAGGACCAGACCTGGAGCTCAGACCTGGAGCTCAGACCTGGAGCTCAGACCTGGAGCTCAGACCTGGAGCTCAGACCTGGAGCTCAGACCTGGTCGTGAAGATGAACAATCTTCAGTGTTACCAAGTAAACCTTCACTCTTGATCCAAAACTGATGTCATTCATGAGTCTGACTTCACAATGTAAATAAAGCAAATCAAAAACTTGTCAGTTTTGATCCAGTTTGACTGTTACTTTTCTCCCATTTATATTTTATTATGTCTCCATGAAAATAGAAATGTTGCTTTAAACAGTTTTACTTCACAAACTGAGATAAAAAGAGGAAAATACTTTGAGGCAAACAAGACCAAATCTGACCAACTTCTTCTCCTGATGTCGTCACGTTGACAAAATCAACAAAGATAAACAAAGTTCCTAAATATATAATTCCAGGTTTCAATGGCTGCAAGAAAGACAGTGAGTAAAAAAGTCATTGAGTATCAACACTATGTGTTTCTTTAAACATATTAACGTGAAGAAAGTCCATGTATTGACTGAAGCAGCACAAACATTTGATCTAGAGAAGATCCACCACCTTCATTTCAAGCCCTCTGAGCTCGACCATTCCTCGTCGTCTGTTGTCGTCTGTTGTCGTCTGTCGTCGTCTGTCGTCGTCTGTCGTCGTCTGTCGTCGTTGTCCTTGTTGTCGTCTGTTGTTGTCTTTGTTGTCCTCCTTGTTGTCGTCCTTGTTGTCTTCTGTTGTCGTCTGTTGTCGCCTGTCTCTGTCTGTTGTTGTCCTTGTTGTCGTCTGTTTTCACCCTTGTTGTTGTCCTTTTCTCGTCTGTTGTCGTCCTTGTTGTCGTCTGTTGTTGTCCTTGTTGTTGTCTGTTGTCGTCCTTGTTCTCATCTGTTGTCGTCCTTGTTGTGGTCTGTTGTCGTCCTTGTTGTGGTCTGTTGTCGTCCTTGTTCTCATCTGTTGTCGTCCTTGTTGTGGTCTGTTGTCGTCCTTGTTCTCATCTGTTGTCGTCCTTGTTGTCGTCTGTTGTCATCCTTTTTCCCGTCTGTTGTCGTCCTTGTTCTCATCTGTTGTCGTCCTTGTTGTCGTCTGTTGTCATCCTTTTTCCCGTCTGTTGTCGTCCTTATTGTCGCCTGTCTCTGTCTGTTGTTGTCCTTGTTGTCGTCTGTTGTCGTCCTTGTTCTTGTCTGTTGTCGTCCTTGTTGTGGTCTGTTGTCGTACTCGTTGTCGTCTGTTGTCGTCTGTTGTCATCCTTGTTCTCGTCTGTTGTCGTCTGTTGTCATCCTTGTTCTCGTCTGTTGTCGTCCTTGTTGTGGTCTGTTGTCGTCCTTGTTGTGGTCTCTTGTCATCCTTTTTCCAGTCTGTTGTTGTCCTTGTTGTCGTCTGTTGTCGTCCTTATTGTCGTCTGTTGTTGGCCTTGTTGTCATCTGTTGTCGTCCTTGTTGTCGTCTTTTGTAGTCCCTGTTGTCGTCTGTTGTTGTCCTTGTTGTCGTTTGTTGTCGTCCTTGTTCTTGTCTGTTGTCCTCCTTGTTGTGGTCTATTGTCGTCCTCGTTGTCGTCTGTTGTCGTCTGTTGTCGTCCTTGTTCTGGTCTGTTGTCGTCCTTGTTGTCGTCTGTTGTCGTCTGTTGTTGTCCTTGTTGTCGTCCTTGTTCTTGTCTGTTGTCCTCCTCGTTGTCGTCTGTTGTCGTCTGTTTTCACCCTTGTTGTCGTCCTTTTTCTCGTCCGTTGTCGTCCTTGTTGTCGTCTGTTATCCTTGTCAACTTTCCCTGTTAGCCTCTTCATTTATATAATATAGAATAATAAAATAATGATCGTCAGTCGAAGCAAAGACAACATTGTACAAAGATAGAATACAATACAATACAATATTCTGAATGGTAGAAGCTGATACTCTGGCCATTGAAAAGTCACTTCCTGAGCATCACATGGACATTGTGTTTCTGCATTTGTGGAGAGAGAATAAATAAGTATAATAAATAATAAATATCCTGCTCTCAGTTTCTTGGACATCCATACTCACCATTACCGTCGAGCAAGGCTGTCTTTGTTACACTTAAAGCAGCGTTTGAAGCCACATGTCACAACAACATGTCAGGTTTATCCAGAGACTGGAACCAGAATCTGCAGACGTGGAATAATGTGTTTTGTCTCATGTTTAACATTATATTCTCCAGTCTTGGTGATTTTAAACAACCACCTGAACGAGGTCAATGTAGAGCATTATTACTATTGATGTGTTGATGAAGCTTCATGAAGCACCACTAGATGTCACTCTCTGGATTCTATTGCCTTGAACAACTATTCTTTTAAAACCTCACATCATTTAAAAACTGAGGGCGCCACCTGCTGACCGGGAAACATGACGTGAATCTTCATCAAACCGTCACTGGCTATAATGAATGAATCAATGAAGTTCAAGCTAACCTAACCTAATGGCTCTTAAATGTGTTTGCGCTGCACAGTAGGATTTAAGGATAAAACAGATCAAAGAGGAACATATTCTAGTGGAGGGTGGAGCTCACGGGTCAGACGTGGAAGGACAGATCTGAAAGAAAAGGGTGAGGAGGTGTTGCTGAGCTGAAGGCAGAAGCCACAGTTTAATGGTGGAAGAAGTTGTTACAAATTCAGGGATTAAGACAAAGATTTTCAAAGAAAAATGTTTCAAAGGATTAGAGAAGGTGGAAAAGAAAGAAGGGAACGGAGACATGGTGGCAGAATGAAGAGCTTGAACTAAGAGAGAGAGAGAGAGAGAGAGAGAGAGAGAGAGTCAGTCTGGAAGGATTTCTCTCCTCTGGTCCTGAACCGTGTGCGTGGAACCATCAGTAGATTCTGATCCACAGACCTCAGATCCCGAGCTGGGGTGTAAGTCTGGATCAGATCATGAAGGTCTGACCATGAATAGATCTGAAAGTAAGAACCAGAATTTTAAAATGATCCTGAAAGAAACTAGTGAAGAGTTTAAAGGAGAAATGTGAGTTCTTCTACTAGAGCGGCTCAGAAGAGTTTTGTATGAACTGCAGGCGAAACACATCCTTCTTGTTTAGACACAAAATAAAATGTTGTAATTGTGTAAACGAGAAGAAAGAGAGGAAGAAACAACGATACAAAAACAAGTGTTTTCAGAACAGAGTCTCACGCTGGTATTAAAAGAGTAAAAGAGTGAAAGCATTTCACTCTTCATTCCTACAGTCGGGAGAAACTCATGTATTCTCGATGAAAGATGTTATTTTCTTGCAGCTCATGTTCGAACGTTTCAACCCGACTTTGATCATCTTCATTAGCTGCTCATCCGACTCTCTGAGATTCATCACTTAACTTCTCTTTACATCGACGAGTCTCGACTGGACCTAATGGTTCACAGCAGGAGGTCTGAGCATGACTTGATCTAAGTGGGATTAGAGTTAGTCTTATATTTCTATTTGCTCAATTGTTGTGTCACTGTTTTCTGTGAGTTCTTTGCATCAGAGTTTTATTTAATGAGCGAGATCTTATTTAATATTAATATGATATGTTATAGGATGAGTTCAAGTGACAACATTCTGCAAATGAGACGAGAAACATTTTGTTTTTGTCTTTCAATGACTTAAATAAGATATTATTTTATAGGTAACCATGTGACTCCAGTTAAGTCGACTTCAGTTTTCCCAGTTGATAAAAGCACTCAGAGAGATCGACTTCCACCAGCAGCTCCAAATATACTGAACATATTCCTGTGAATCTTGGTGGCCAATGAGAGAGAGGGTTGCATCACACTAGGAACACGTATGTAACGTACCTTATTCTCAACAAGATTCAATCATTGGGATAGAACATATAAAGATGTATATATAGAACACATTTGAAACCACAGTTGATTCACTTGTTTCTTCAGGAGAAAAGTCAAGTCAGATCTTTAAAGGATTACTATGTTCTCAACACAATATTTTATGATCAGTTCGAGTTGTTAACAAACACAAATGTTGAGTCAGCATCTAGAACCAAATAACACCCTTTGGGATCCGAACCCATCACCTACTTTTCCATAGGACTGATAACTACTTTGTATGTTTGTAACAACATGTGAAAGCCTTCATGTCAGCAGCTGCTCTTTCAAAATGGACGTTTTTCACCCTTTAGACACACTTTGAGCCTTTTCAGCTGCAACAATACTGTCATTACTGCTGCTATTACTGACACGTCTGTCCTGAGAGTCTGCTCTCGCTGCTCTCCTGATGTCCTTTGACATGGCCACCATCAGGTGTTGATCCAAACATCTCCGTGTGATGCTGTGGCTCGTGGAGAGAACATCTTCAGCGAGAGCTTCTCAAGAGGATCATCGATACAACGGAGCCTCGACAGCTGGAGTCGATCATTAGAACATGTTTTCACATCAACTTTTAGAGTCTTGCTCAAGATACATGTGTTTGTTTTCCATGCAGGGTCTTGATCCTCCAGGGTCGCCTCAGTGGCTCCAACAGTGGATGTGACTTTAGTGTAACCCATTAAATCAAAGGGACTAAAGAAAAAAAATGGAAGTAACATGAACAAAAAATGATATATATTTCACATTCTAAAAAAATCACTGTGTGTGTAGGTTCGCAACATCATGTTTTCTCTTCTAATCACCCGTAATGAGACCAATAACACATTAAGACATTGAGGTCTTCAACATGTAATTCTGAGATTTAAAACAAACTGATTTGAAGATCTTTATTCATCCTCTGGTATTTTGAACCAATCAAAGAGTTGAATAGTCACAAGTTGAATCAAACTAGTTCACTAGTAAGAACTTCCTGGACCACCGTCACTGAGGACCTCAGACCCTCAGCTCCCTCACCAAGAACACCAAGAGGACCTTCTTCCTGCGGCAGCTAAAGAAACAGAGATGTTGGTGCAGATTTATACGACTGTCAATGATTCCGTGGCACGCCAGCGCCACCTCCAGGGACAGCAACAGACTGCAGTGTATCGTGCTGCTGAGGAAGTGATCGGCTGTGAACTACCATCTAGTCCAGAACCAGGAGACGTGCAGGTCGGATCACAGCCGACCTTCTCACCTGGACACACCTGTGCCATCAGGACCAGAAACTCCCGCCACAACAATTCTTTCTTCCCTCTCGCATCAAGACTCAAACATTAACACAAACTTGTTTTAAACGTCCACACTTGTTACTAATTGTAACTGCACTGTGTAAATATATCAATTGTACTTGTATTTATGTTCAACAGGTTCTTATCTTTGATGTTGCACAATATGCCAAAAGAATTTCCAAATCAATGGAGCCTGATCCGTTCATAATGACATTAATAAAGAATTCTGGTTCTTATTCTGGGATTCATTTACCAAAACTAAAGTCAAAGAATAAGGTTAATTTGGAGAAAATGTAAAAAAGAAACAGCTTTCACAGTGAAAATAAATACCAGAAGAAGTTCAATGGTTTATTTTGGTGTGTCCTGTTAACAACGATGGAGCCTTAACTGAACTGTCATTAAATACAAAAGCTCTCTAAAGGTTCTCATTTAATATCCAGATCAGTGATTCATCTGCAGACTCTGAAAGCAAGAGACGAATAAAAGATAAATTCTTACTTTGATGTTGTAATTATTTCTCATGAATACAGATGTCAATGTTATTCCATTAACTTGTGTTAAATAATAACACTTTTCAATTTAAATATCGGTCTTCATTTCTTTGTCAACATAAAAGATTTTTTTGTATATCAGAGTCGTTTTATTGGCATCTAGAGACTCGTGAACTTTTGAACTTCTTTGAATTCAGTTCAAGCACCTTTGACATTCATTCGACGAGTAAAGAAGAAACGCCTTCATAATAATTTCATTTCATTTGTTGTGATGAATATTCTGATGCCTGACTAAGAACATGGTGATCTCGCCGTTTCCATCGTGACGACGGTGGATCTGCATCGAGGTCTTTCAGCAGCTGTCGTGTGTCTCGTGATGTTAAAGTTAAACCTGTGATCACACGTCGGAGAGAAGGTTCCACCATTTTGTGTTTCCCTGATAATTAACTGTCGCTCTCGTAACATGGCTGGAGTTGGTGGTTCATTGAAGTTTGAAGATCAACTTCTGAAGCCAGTATCTTCCAGCACATCTTTGAACATCTCGAGCAACAACACAAGGTACAGACGAGTGGAAGACTTGTCATGGAAGCAGAGACAGAAGTGATTCTCTCTGGGAAGGGAAGAAAAAAGTCAATCAGCTCATGTGACTCAAGACTCTTGTCACAATTGAGTTCATTCGACCACATTAACTCTCTTGACTCCAAACTCTCTACCGTAATATATAATCAATAAATAACATATAAATAATCCTGGTCAGAAGCATGTTGAGTGAATTAGATACATTTCCTAGAAAAAACAAGGTCAATACTCACGATCAAAATGTGTATTTTCTTCTACAAAACACATTAATTACATTAATTACACATTAATTCAACCACATTTTTGTTCTTCGTTGTATAAACGCTGACGTCACTCGTCTGTTACTGAACTTCAATTCACAGTCGCCTCGTAGATGCTCGTCCAGGAGGAGAGAGATCTCGTCCATCTAGTGGTTGTTCCTTCAATGTGTGTCACTCGTGTATAAAA
Source organism: Callionymus lyra (assembly GCA_016630915.1). Lineage (NCBI taxonomy): Eukaryota > Metazoa > Chordata > Actinopteri > Syngnathiformes > Callionymidae > Callionymus > Callionymus lyra. The sequence continues at coordinate 27,680,692 of JACEEU010000636.1, read as the reverse complement.
CACAACTAGATTCACTTTATTTCACACAAACTTTTTTCTATTTTTTTCTAATGTATTTGTGATTTTTCTTTAAGAACAGACGTTTATGAGTTGGACTCATATGTTGTTGATGAATTCACCAGATGTCTTGATGTCCAGTCACCTCCAAGGGACTCCTTGTATAAACAAAGCAGTGAAGCCATTATTATGTCATAATGGTTAAATGTGACCTAACGACTTAAACAGGAACCCTTGATGAAAAGTGTTAACATTTCTATTTTCCTGTTCTTTCTTCAAATCAAATTAAATTATTCTATAATAAAGTTAAGTTTAAGTTCTTGACAGAAAACAACAACAAAAGAAAGAGAGAAGAAAGTGAACGAGTACTAAAAAGCATCATTAAACATCATATGATGGTAGCATTAAGGAGGTCAGGGGCCTCTCGGGCCCTCGAACCTTCATCCCAGGAGAGCATCAGCTGAAGATCGTCTGTTGCCATGAGCTCGGGAGTTATTTCGGGGCCCTGGAGGACAGCAGTGGAACTGGCAACCTGCCACGAGGGGTCGGCCCGACAACTTCAGACGAGGCCCCGGGGCGGAGGAAACAGGGCAGGGAGGATACTGGGCCGGGGCCAACTCTCTGAAGTGGTCCCACAAGGACGGCAGATGGAGGATGACAGAGCTGGAGCCGTGTTCCCTCGACTCCCTCGCTCAGGACTGATCGTCCAACTTTGAATCTCCCAGAATCCTCTGCTGTCAGTCACTGCAGGTCACACTCCAGTTAAGTACGAAAAGGAGAAGTTGTGAAGAGACCCGGGAGTTAAACCCGGTCAACAATCAGAGCAACTCACGGTCAGTAGGAGGATTCAGAAGGAATTCATTACGAGTCTGATAATTATTACTAACTACCGTATGTTCTGGACTATAAGTGTCTCCGGAGCACAAGTCGCTCCAGACATAAAATGCATAATAAAGAAGTAAAAAACATATATAAGTCGCACTGGAGTATAAGTCACATGTTTGGGTTAAATTGGGTTAAAACCTGGTATGTTAACATAACATATGAAGAGTTATTCAGAGAACAATAGCATCAATAACTAAAAAGTTTACCAAACCATCCGTGTAACTCCAAATAACTCTAATGAAATCTTGTGGTTTAGTGTGAAAATAATGATATACCGCTAATAATGTGTTAATAATTTCACACATAAGTCGCTCCAGAGTATAAATCGCACCCCTGGACAAACTATGAAAAAAACTGCCACTTATAGTCCGGAAACTACGGTAGACTAACTAGAACTAACTAGAACTAACTAGAACTAACTAGAACTAACTAGAACTAACTAGAACTAACTGTTTTTGTTAGTGTGGCTTCAAATGTGCTGCTGTAGAAGTCTTTTGCTGTGATTCCTGCTGTTGAAACTCTGAGGATCTTCTGCTGCTCGACGTGTCTTTTCACACCAGCGTCAAACTTTCATGAATATGTTGAACATCAATTAAAGCCTCTGCAGGATCACGTTCACACCCGCGAGTGCTTCTGAAGAACGAGTGTCATTAACGTCTGACTCACAAGTGAACGAGTGACTTTTGTTTGCTCTCACTTCCGTGCACACATGCACGTCCGTGCACGTCCGTGCACATCCGTGCATGTGTGCACGTCAGGTCTGGCAGAAGCGCCGCACATTTAATGAGGCGCACCTGCTCCCACCACTGAATATTTCCTATTTATTCCCCGTCGAGAGTCCGGCTGATGTGCAGCAGCTGCAGAGACAGATTCTTCAGCTGCTTATCTTACATTCATTTCAACAGTGAAGTCTTCATTGTCTGCTGGAAACAAAAGCCTCCGTTTAATTAAACCCTTCATGAAAAAAACAACTTTCAAAACTGACAGCTTGACACGCGACAAGACAAAAACATGTTTTTGCATTATAGTCGACGACACGTCTGCCGACGTTACTGAGGATATCCAGAGATGGAAACACTTGTTTGAAGGTTTTATTTACAAACTTTATCGTCCATGTTCCTTTAATATCTACTCGTTTGTAAACAGATGACTTTGAGCTTTAGCTACGTTAGCTTAGCTTCTGACATAAGTCATCATGTGAGATTGACGTGGAAGATATTTTCTCTTCTAACCTTTCATCATATATGGAAATCACAACTTTAAACATTATTCTGAAACTAAATCAATCATGAATAAAGCAACACTCCTCAAAGGTATCTTCACGATTCCTAATAGAAAAGGTGTTAAAGCTGAAACTGTCATGTCTGTGAAGTATGTAAATATTGCTGATTCAAACATGTGACTTCAAGCTGAGAAATAAGAAGGTGTGATTGTGTCTTTATTCTACAATCCTGCTGATTTATTCGGTTTTTCACAAACACGCAAATACATTGAACAGTATTTCAGCTACACTCTGACTTGACTTTGTACAAATCATGGATAATTAAGATGGTGTCAGGAAAATGGATATTTTCGTGTGACTCTCATTTAAATATACTTGTAACTTTGAACAGCAAACTATCTGCATTTTCCTTCCGAAACATCACCTGAAAAAGCTGAATGAAACAATGTCACGATGCCCATGAAACGCCCACGGCTGCAGACGAGGAGCTGCTCGACTCGTTTGCATTAAAGTAAGTAAAAGAAGGAACTCTCTTAAAACGTCGATTAAGGTTAAAGGAGAAAAACATTGAAAGGAAAAAAACTTCTTTACAGAAGATGACACTGAACTGAACATTTAGCGACTGATATTCCTCCCGACGAGCTCAGAGTGCATCGTCTTGTTTTTGAAATCTTTGCAAATATTAATCAACAAAGGCCTTGAACGCCCACAGAACGTTTCAGGATGTTCTCCGAGGTTCACCTTCTGTGTTGATGTGGAATTACTTTGTTCCATCTCTGCATGATTTGCTTTTATTTATCACCTCAAATGAAAGACATTCACACAGTGTGAGGTACTTTTGAAATTCTTTCTCATGGATGTGTTTTCTTAGAGTAGAAAGTTCTTGTTAAACTTCGTTTCAATTTACTTCATTGTTTAACATGTTGAACATCTTGTCTGGATTCTAACGTCAGGTATAATGTTGCTTCATATCATGAACTTATTGATCGCTGGTAAATTTAATGACCAGAGACTCGAGGCAAAGAACGTAGAAATGATGCACAAATAATCCAGATTCATGTTGTCAAATATCAACAGTGTTGTAGACGTTAATAACAATTTAATAATGTTATTCACTCACATTTCAACTTTGCCTAAAAGCCTCTGCAAACATCTCTTTGGCCCGACCTGGGGCCCCATGAAGCCACTGTTTAGTTAGAAAATACGAAACGCTGGAATTTTCTGAGGAACAACTCAACATTGCTGACTCAGCAGAACTTCTTTTTAATTTTCCTCTTGTTCTTCTTCAAGTCCGGGAGGACGGTCGGCGAGTTGAACCCGATCTTCCAGGTTTAGCCTCACGTGCCTGATTTAAATCCTTCTTTCCTCGATCCTGAACCACAGCGCAGGTTGGACTCCTTGGATTCCTCACTTCCCTGGACATGATCCCAGTGTTTGTGTCAAACTCACAAAAGCACAGAAATAATGAGGAGAACTTTTAATTCGATGAGCTCAAACTACGTGGAAACAAATAAAAACATTGAACAAACTATTAGAATGTTTTCTCATAGTTCTGAGAGCTTGAGGAGGATCTGGTTTGTTCTTGCTCAGGTTATCTCTGGTTTCCTCCTCAAATCCATACAAGGGTTGATTGATTATTTGTCATTTTCTTTATGGTTGTATGATTGTTTATGTTAATGAATCCAATCCTAAAATGTGAAATAGTGTTTCTGTCTCCCCCTGGTGTTGATATACTGTACCTGCAACATCAAACATGTTTTTGTGTTGCTAATTACACATGTTTACACAACAAAAGAAAGGTTGTTGTTGTGTCACATTTTCGTTTCTATCACTTTAGAATCTTTAAAAGCCTCACAGACACCTCTTCTTCTGGGTCATCAACGTTTCATCTTTAAGATCGTTGAAAATCTAAAGTAACAGCTTCTAATGCAAGAGGGTTTGAAACATCATTTAAAAAGTCACCTATTGTTGAGACAAAAGGACATGGAAGTAACTCGGGTAAATGGAACGGTCGTAACATGGAGCTATCACTTCTACCATAGACGACCGTGACCCCATTAGAAGAATCCCATCATTTGTTCATCCAGACCTTTCCTGCAGCGTCACTGTGGCTCAGACCCATGAGTTGAGCTGAAGCTCCGACCGACCACATCACCGTGGCTGCACTCGAGTGGAAATCCCATTATTAACGCTGGCTCACTATAGATTTCTCAAGACCTGCAGGAGTGTTGGAAATCTTTCATGTCATTAGTTCCACCTGTTTTAGGTTAAGGACGGAGCCGAGTAATAGCGAGAATATTTTCTTTATCAATCTGCTAGACTCTCACCTTCAGCTCACGCATGTGTTCAAGATCTCCCTGTGTTCCATTCACTGTCACACTGCAGCTGAAAAATGTATTTTGTTGATTTTACATTTGGTTCCTGCAGCCAGAGACGGTTGATGAATTACACGAGCGACTGAAACGACGAAACACTTCTCTCTGTGAAGTACGATCGTGATTGGTCGGTTGATGAGCCTCAAATACTTTAACACGTTAAAGCAAAATTGATTCTTTCAGATAATAAAGGTTTGAGATTCCTGGCGAGAGGTTAACAGATCATGGATCTCCCTCGAGTAAATAATATTTATGGGTGATAATAACTTTGTTATATCTTCAGGGTTTTTATGACAATGATGCAAAATAAGTTATGAAATATTATGATAGCACATAAAATACTTTTTCCTTCCAAATCCACAAGGTTGAGAACAGCCTGGTTTTCTCTCCCTGAGGCAGACATGCATCAGTATAGAAATGGAAATCAAAGCATTCAAAATAAAGTAGCTCTTACCACTGTGAAGAAGAAACAACCAAAGACTGAGACAAAACCCGAACTTGTTTCTTTGCAGGGATCGTGAAATAAGGAGGAAACGAGACGAGTCAGCAGGTCATGATAACATGGAAACAACTGCTCGTGGTTGAACATCATAGCGAGCGAACACAGTAGCTCTTGAAGAGTTTAATCAACAAAGACTTCACACATGAAACTCATCACTAAAGTTAGACATGTTGTCTCTTAGTGAATAACTTTATTTAAACACAACCTTCGTCTGATATATAGTTTTAATTCATCAATATTATTTTTTTAGGACGACTTCTTGACTAGTTTGGTCTCCCATAGGAACGACTGATGATGCTTCAAGCAGCCGTATCTTTACTTTAACTGGCCACTAGATGGCACTCTTTAATGCGATGCACGTTCAGTTTGAAAACGTTGTTGGGTTACTTTTGGATTTTCTTCCACGACCTTATCAGGAAACACACTTTAGAAGAAGCTCCTAAATAAATGAACACCAGAAGATGTCGTTGCTCTACTGTTGTGATTAATGAGTCTTCGTTCGTTCGTTGTTGTTCATTGTACTGTGAAGGCAGAAGTCCTGTGAAACCACCGGAAAATAACTCATTCATTCCTGTTTTTTAAAGCCAAATAGACACATCCAGCAACTCACCAGGAAACGGATCCAGAGAAACTCTTTACATCGAAAGTCAATTATGCTCATTCAGCATTCACGGGTTGATAAATCAATCACCACTTAACTGTTAATCAATCACAAGTCGTCGACCACTCCTGCTGTACTCGAGCGTTAACACTGTCAGGGGAGGCAGTGAACTCTATGAGGAATGTGTCTGCAGAATTATCAGGGAGTTGCGATGAACTAGATGTTAATTAATTACAGCTTTAATTGATTGGAGCTAGCTTGTGCGCCATAGCCTCCTAGCTGCATGTGTCAAAGTGATATTTCTCCAGACGTGCTGACAGGACAAGCCGTCGTTGTGGAAGTGACTCAGAGCGTCAGACGAGCAGCATCTGTCCTTTTCTGTCCTTAATCTTGTTAAAGTCTGTCACAAATCAGTGAGCCTGGTAATTGCTATTTGTTTTCTCTCATGCTCGGCATCAGCTTCAAGCTACTCACGTTTGTATTCTCTGATACAATCGATCATCTTTGATCATCATTCGTTTGAAGCCGAATAAATCCCTCATCAATATCTAATTTAGAAAACAACGACAGTTGAAGTATGTGCTCAAGATGTATACAAAACTAAAGTGTTATCTTTCAGATATCTGTTGTGTTGTGTCGATGAAGCTTCATGAAGCATCGACTTTATTTCCAGAATCCTCTCGATGTCTCTCTCTGTTCTATTATCTATAGTTTAAAAAGTTATTCCATCCTCGAACCAGCCATACCTGACTCGAACATTACCAGGAGAAGTCGTTCACCGCAGCAGTTTGTTATTACGATGTCAGCTGGTATTTGATCAACAACCTTAATCCTTTTCCTCAGAGCAAGGTCGGCATATTACGTTTATCTTTGAGCAGTAGAGCAGGTGAATAGGCTGATGCATTATGGGAGTCTAACTCGACTCTTCGTGCTTCTTATCAGGCCTCCAGTGATGAGATCGGCAGAGAATTTGATCCACATTTTCGTTGAGCAACTTCATCCCCCAGAAGACTTTCGGCAGATTCAGTTGGTTTAGAAAAGTGTTGTTTGACGATCGATTCTCTTGTGTCTCCTGCTCCTCAAATCACACTTGTCTTCTGTGAAGCTGACATCAATGCTTTGTTGAAATTTTTCACAAAATGACAAAATTAAATTGATCAAAGAGAAAATCGCTTCCCTTCTTCGTGGAACCCCTGCCATCACTGAGCCTGTCTCGACCTTGTGGTCCTCCTTTAACATTGTAACGCTGGCTGATATTTCAGCACCGGTGAACAAGATGAAACCCTCCTCTTGCTCGTCAGACGTCTTACTGAAAGTGTCCAGTGATATCATGATGTTCTGGTTCTCTTGGATCTGTCGTCAGTCTTTGACACAGTTGATCACTAGATCCTGCTGAGAAGACTGAGGGATGAAGACTGTCTGGGTCTGTGGTACAGTGGTTCTCCTCATAACTTTCTGTAAAGTTTCAGTGTATCTGTCAATCAAATGAGGTCTGAATCATCTGTTGTGTGGAGTCCCTCAAGGTTCTGTTCTGGGTCCTTTATTGTTTTTGCTGTACATGATTCCTCTGGTCAAATCATGATGTTTCTTCCACGTGTTTGCTGATGACATCCAGCTCTACTGCTCTGTTGATCCAAATGAGCCCCAGAGGCTGAACTTAGTCAAGTGTTGTTTGAAGCTAAATGTTGACAAAAGTGAAACTCTGGTTATTGCTGATGATAATGTTCAGGGTTTAGTCAGTACCTGGGTGACTTAGGTCTGTCTGTCAAACTGAGATACCTGGTGTTGTATTTGATAAATGTCTCTAGTTCAACACTGAACAAAACTGACCAGAAACTGTTTCCTTCAACTGAGAACATCTCTAAACTAATCAAAATGATGTCACAACACGATCTTGATCTTAAAATGTGTTTGTGTCGTTTACACTATTGTAATAGTTAATTATTTTATGTCTAAACAAGAAGGATCTGTCTTGCCTGCAGTTCATACAAAACTCTGAATGGAATTCTTCTCTAGTAGAAGAACTAACATTTCCCCTTCAAACTCTTCACTGGCTGCAAGTTTCTTTCAGGATCATTTTAAAATTCTGGTTCTTACTTTCAGATCTATTCATGGTCAAACCGTCATGATCTGATCCAGACTTACACCTCAGCTCGGGCTCTGAGGTCTGTGGATCAGAATCTACTGATGGTTCCTGAACTTCCGGACCATAGGAGAGAGAGAGGACCAGTGTTTGATTATCTACTGACTCCCCAAGAAACATCTCAACACACTTTTATTTGAGCTCTTCCCTGATTTTCTGAAACTTCTGTTTTTTTCTTATGTGTCTTGAACGAACTAACTTACTTACTTACTTACTTTTTAACTTTTTTACTTATTACTTACTTACTTTTGGACCCTACTTACTTTACTTACTTACTTACTTACTTACTTACTTACTTACTTACTTACTTACTTACTTACTTACTTACTTACTTACTTACTTACTTACTTACTTACTTACTTACTTACTTACTTACTTTACTTACTTACTTACTTACTAACTTACTTACTTACTTACTTACTTACTTACTTACTTGCTTACTTACTTACTTACTTACTTACTTACTTACTTACTTACTTACTTACTTACTTACTTGCTTACTTACTTACTTACTTACTTACTTACTTACTTACTTACTTACTTACTTACTTACTTACTTACACGCTTACTTACTTACTTACTTACTTACTTACTTACTTACTTACTTACTTACTTACTTACTTACTTACTTACTTACACCCGCGAGCTCCGGCTGAACTTGTTTCTCAGCATCTATTGAGGACTGAAGAGTACTCGTGGTGGTACCGAGTTGTTTATCAGAGATATTTTGCTAGAACTTCAGTGGAGTGGCATCTGCTGCAAGTACTCTACAACAAGTCACAGTGGAGTCCAAACAAGCAATTTCATCCTCAGCCTGAACCTGCAATCAGATAATTGTTTCTCGGAGCAACCGTTAGCGGCTGCACAAGCATGTAATCCCCTGCGTCGCTCTGACGCTGCTACAAAAGCTCAGATTCAAAGCATCGCATTGTGTGGCCGTGCAGAGAAGAAACTCTTAAGAAATGTGTCGGAGAATCAGCTTAGTTCAAGATCTGAACCACAAATATTTGAGGCAATGAGAACGAATCATAGAGACAATACTTTTCCAAGCAAATGTTCTAGTTTCCTCTCCTTGGATTCTTTCAGAGCAGCATCAGACCCAACGGTTGCCATAGCGGCAACTAAAGGCTTGGAAGTGGTTTTTGATTCATTTGGTGGAAAAAAACATCATTTTTTCATTTTAGAACTATCATTTCATTGCCAGGTGTGTTTATTGACAACATATTCACCTGTCATGACAGTTTCCACTGAGGCAGAAACAAACAGATTAACTACTGTCGTGGAAGACAGTGAGAGAATGAGAATCAAGTTAAAAACAAACGTATCAGCTGATGTATCTAGAGACGCACAGGACTTCAAGTCGATAAACAGTCTGAACAATAAATGACAGAGTCTGGCTAAACCGGAAGTCTGCAGTTCCAAGATGGCTGTGACCGCGAGTTAGCAATAAAAGCATTTGTTCAGAAACAGTTGATGAAACGAACAAAGAGTCTATGACTGGGACCAACGGAGCAGCTGAAGACGACGATATCTTCCCACATTTTATACTCTCCCATGTTTATCTTATGTGTCTTGAACTTTTAAAGTATACATGTTAACTGTGTGTTGTTTGTGATTGTTAAAGCGACTTGTGACCCTGGTCTAGAAAGATATTTACAAATAACTATTACTTACTTACATTATATGTAAAACTTCTAAACAGGGAAGAATGGACGTGATGGGATAAAGGAGGATGTTTTTGCTTCAAAGCCTCTTTTAAAGGCAGATAATAATTACAATAGTTTTAGTCACAAAGGATAAAAACACATAGTGTATATTCATAGGTTGGGAATCAAGAAAGATTTGAGCAGCGCTTGAGGAAATCTGAGGATAACTCTGGTGTGAAGAAGGTCTGCTTGAAGCCAGATCTCTTAGCAACATAATGACAAGAGAAACCTTCAGAACCTGCTTCACTTGCATATCGACACACTATCGTTTCTCTGGTATGTTGCTCTTTGTGCTGAATGTACATCTGCTGATATTTATTTATTAATGTTTACCTAATTAAAGTGACGGCAGTGAACAACAAGTTCAGTGTCAGCTGTCTTCTCGGTGCTACCAGAGCCTCCACTGCAGATTTGTAGCCTCCAGCTCTCCACCCACACACGGATGCAGCGCCATTCCTTGACCTGACAATAAGAAACTAGCAACCACAGCGAGAATGACATGAATATTTGAGTTTGTAACTTTGAAAAAAGTTCACTCGTTTTTTTCTTCATCCTGCTGTTTATCAAGGTCGGATCATCGTCTCATTGGCTGTTCCAAGTGTGGTGACTAAAGTTCTTCACCATATTGTGACAAAAAAACACAAAGGTAAGGTATCAAAAAAAAACCTTATTCAAACTCTACATCCATTCGTTCTTCTGTTTTAAAACTGTTTCTTCACTGTCATCAGTGAACAGAGAAGCAGGCAGAGCTCGAATGCTCCTCCCATGATGCAACACTAATAGACTCAGGGACACATTCATTCATTGTGTTATTAGACTTTATAACGCTGAGTTTGGGGGCAGTAGCGTCTGTCCGTCTGTCCGTCTGTCCGTCTGTCCGTCTGTCCGTCTGTCCGTCTGTCCGTCTGTCCGTCTGTCCGTCCGTCCGTCCGTCTGACAGTAAATGAAGCATCATCTGATGAACGACAATTAAATCAAGCAACATTAACAAAGCTAAATAAGAAGATGTTAAGAGGTTCCTCTAAAATGTAAGTGATGAACTTTACAACTGTTTTACATTCTTGTGCTACTTCCTATTTGCTCATGTTTTCTTCTTTAGTTTCTTGAGAAGTTGCCTATTCATGGATCATTTTCCGTCCTGAAATAACTTTTTAAACCTTTCCTTTTATCTTTAATCCGTGGGTTTGGTCTTTTTCATTTTTTAATTATTTTTTTTTTTTTGAAAGGCTCTCATTGAAAAGGTAATGACAAACTTGTCCACAACTTCTCTGTCCCTTTAACTTCTCACTTCCATTTAAGCTTAAGCTTTGGAACCATCTCTGTGTTTGATGATCTACTGACTCCTTCAAGAAACATCTATGTTTGATGATCTACTGACTCCTTCAAGAAACATCTGTGTTTGATGATCTACTGACTCCTTCAAGAAACATCTGTGTTTGATGATCTACTGACTCCTTCAAGAAACATCTGTGTTTGATGATCTACAGACTCCTTCAAGAAACATCTGTGTTTGATGATCTACTGACTCCTTTAAGAAACATCTGTGTTTGATGATCTACTGACTCCTTCAAGAAACATGTGTGTTTGATGATCTACTGACTCCTTCAAGAAACATGTGTGTTTGATGATCTACTGACTCCTTCAAGAACCATCTCTATGTTTGATGATCTACTGACTCCTTCAAGAAACATCTGTGTTTGATGATCTACTGACTCCTTCAAGAAACATCTGTGTTTGATGATCTACTGACTCCTTCAAGAACCATCTCTGTGTTTGATGATCTACTGACTCCTTCAAGAAACATCTGTGTTTGATGATCTACTGACTCCTTCAAGAAACATCTGTGTTTGATGATCTACTGACTCCTTCAAGAAAAATCTGTGTTTGATGATCTACTGACTCCTTCAAGAAAAATCTGTTTTTGGTGATCTACTGACTCCTTCAAGAAACATCTGTGTGTTTGATGATCTACTGACTCCTTCAAGAAACATCTGTGTTTGATGATCTACTGACTCCTTCAAGAAACATCTGTGTTTGATGATCTACTGACTCCTTCAAGAAACATCTGTGTTTGATGATCTACTGACTCCTTCAAGAAACATGTGTGTTTGATGATCTACTGACTCCTTCAAGAAACATCTCTATGTTTGATGATCTACTGACTCCTTCAAGAAACATCTGAGTTTGATGATCTACTGACTCCTTCAAGAAACATCTGTGTTTGATGATCTACTGACTCCTTCAAGAAACATCTGTGTTTGATGATCTACTGACTCCTTCAAGAACCATCTCTGTGTTTGATGATCTACTGACTCCTTCAAGAAACATCTGTGTTTGATGATCTACTGACTCCTTAAAGAAATATCTGTGTTTGATGATCTACTGACTCCTTCAAGAAACATCTGTATTTGATGATCTACTGACTCCTTCAAGAAACATCTGTGTTTGATGATCTACTGACTCCTTCAAGAAACATCTGTGTTTGATGATCTACTGACTCCTTCAAGAAACAGCTCTGTGTTTGATGATCTACTGACTCCTTCAAGAAACATCTGTGTTTGATGATCTACTGACTCCTTCAAGAAACATCTGTGTTTGATGATCTTCTGACTCCTTCAAGAAACATCTCTATGTTTGATGATCTACTGACTCCTTCAAGAAACATCTGTGTTTGATGATCTACTGACTCCTTCAAGAAACATCTGTGTTTGATGATCTACTGACTCCTTCAAGAAACATCTGTGTTTGATGATCTACTGACTCCTTCAAGAAACATCTGTGTTTGATGATCTACTGACTCCTTCAAGAAACATGTGTGTTTGATGATCTACTGACTCCTTCAAGAAACATCTGAAGCTTTTGTGTGTTTGTCTTATGTGTCTTGATCTTTTAAAGTACATATTTTAACTGTGTATTGTTTATGATTGTTCAATTTATTTGTGACCCTGGACTACAAAAAATGCTTTAAAAATAACATTACTATTTAAATCTCCCCCTCTAATCACTCTGCAGGGTTTATTAAACATACTAATCTAATCTCCAACTCGAGGATCCGATTTTATTACATTAAAAAAGGCAGAAACCGGATTTATAACTATTTCTTTCTGGAGGTTCTCACCTGCTGTCAGGGGTTTCCAATCTTATTTGGCTTATTGTCGACAATATTTTCGTGGACTGGAACTCAAATAAAACACATATAAAAAACATGAAAACTACATGTCAAACTGCTGGTTTCTGTGCAGGATGATGACATATGAAGTTAGTGTTTTACTAATATTTGCTGGTTTACAGACAGACTTTTGACCTAATCAAGCATCTGGAAGTGTAAAGAGTCTGAGGCTATTGTTTCTTAACACACTTTTATTGAAAATAACCTTTTCGACAGTAATAATCAATACATCAGAAAATAAATCATTTATTTGTTAGTTCTGTGTCGCCCGGTGACAAATCTCTAATGGACTGGTTCTGGATGATGAGGGTAGAGCAACAAGATATATGAGGTCCTGATTGAAGCCATTAAGACAGTGTCTAGTCTTTCCTCCCTTGAAACCTTTGCTGAAACAAATGTATTCCAGTGACACAAGGATTCTTCTCAACTTTCTTCCCGCAAAGATGAAGTGAGAGAGAGAAGTACAACATTTTCACTGACCTTTGGAAAGAACCAGGGTGAAAGAAACCCAGTGGTGTTTGAGTTAATCCAAATCAAGTATGAAATAATTAATTGCTACAGAGAGAATCAAATCCCGTCCCTCATTTATTCCGGCTAAACTGTAGCTTGGAGCTCAGAGGTGATTTCAATGTATCAGGTATTTATACTTTCCTCAGACAGCTCCCAATTTATTCTGTGTGGTACAGTTGTTGCTTCTCTTATTAGTTGTAGAATGAAAAATGACAGTTGTGTTTGATTTTTTTTCTTCAGCAGCCGTCGGTTCTTTCTGCAGCGAGGAAACACACAAACCACTTTTCAGCTCTTTCTTCAGTGAAAGTGTTTTTTATTCCCTGTGGATATTCCATTTTTTATGAGGGACATTGGTTAGCGCTCACAATGCTTTTAAATCGGACAAAAGCTTTTTTGTTTTTCTGCTGTTCTTTTAATAATTGAATTCAAGGATATTTGCAGCATACAAACAAAACTTCCTCAAATCCCGGAGATACTGCTCGTCTCTACAGAAATGGACTTTGATCGTCGTCTGAATGACCTATTTAGAGTGATGTGATCTTGTTAAATACAAAACTATGTTTGGCTTCATTTTTAATCTGCTGAACCTCCAGCCTTTTTAAAGAAGTGCTTGGCTTGCTCTTTCTTTTCAAGCAAAAACTGCTGTTTCCCTGAGAATGATTGACATTTATTGGACTTATTTTTCTATTCATTGTGTCGTGCTGTTCCTGAAAATGTCAATTATCGTGAAATTGGTGAAGATAATCTAGTTTCATTGTGAATGTGATTCCAAAGTTCCTTCACGTCGAACTAATGCTCAGAATACGAAGTCAGACGAATCAAACAAACGTCACACTTTTTTTCACACTTGGTAGAAACATCAAATGTGTCAGAGATTAAAAAATAAAATATTTTTTTGCACAGGTTTGAAGGAAGTCCCTTTAGAACATGAGCAGACGAGATCCACTGCCTGAAATAGATCGACTGCTGCATGAAGGACATGATCCGACCGTGAGACTGAATTAAGAATGAAATATTAAATTATTATTATTATTATGTAAAATAAACACCACGATACCATCCAAAGAATCAGACTTACTTAGATTAAGTCAAGAATTTAGACAAAGCAAAGTTTCATTTTGTATCAAACATTAGCAAACAGTGAATGTCTTTGTAAAAATATATGCATTTGTTGGGAAATCATTGAAGCTGAATCTTAACATTGACCTCATGATGACCTTCGTCCGGTTCAGATAAATGTATGAAAACATGAATGATTCTCTGGTTCACGCTGTCACTAGAAGCATCTTTCAACACGTGGTTGAGACGTGTGTTAAGAAGATTTATCTGAAGTGTTTTGCGCCGCACGTCACCTTCCAATCTTGTTCCGCTCGTTGAAGTGTATTCATCAGAGTCTGATTCTTCATCGCTCCACTGCACAAATTCTTATTTTCCAACGCTGACTCAAATACTCTCTGGGGCTTCGATCTCATTTTCAAGTCTCTCACGCTTGTTGTCAGTGAGTTATGAAATTTACAGACGATAATGATTGTTGAGATCAGAACACAGTGACATTCAAAAGCCAGACGCATTGTTATCTGCCACTTCACTGGCTGTTCCAGAGCAATATCCGCTCACCGTGACAGGAGCGTGATGAATGTGTGTTCTCCTGGTGTTTAGTCACCTCAAAGCGCTTGGTCACGGAGGGAATGGATATTTATTAGGCATTGTTTAATTAAAACCTTTGTCTTCATCTCAGCGCTGGGTCGACTCTCGCCCTCCAGTTCAACACCGTAGAAGCAGTGAAGGTCCTGCCAACCAGGCTTCGTGCTCATTTTCTTTCAATATTAAAAAGAATCACCTGGGATTGATCGCTAGTCTGGACCATGTTTCACAAACAGAAATTTCACAAAAAGTATATAAAAAGAAAGACATGACAAATCTTTCTTCTTTTTCTCACGAGAAACACATGATTTGTTTCAATGAACACATATATACGACATACGATATAAATGATGACCAAAACATCATCGTACAAGTTTTGATCAAACGTGACGATGAACATCATAACAACAGTTTTTGAGCAGAAATAAGTCAAAACAATGTTCAAGTGTGTTGACGAGCTCAGGGCCGATGTTACCATGAACCTGACATGCAACAAACTCAGGGATTACATCATGTTTTGAGCAGGTTTTAAAAGTTTAGTTGACCTAAATTGCGCCACGAGACATAATCGAGCGACCACTGTGAGTCTTGAAGAAACCATTGAATAACGTGACACACCTGAGGATTTCTCACGACACACTTGGATGTCGCGCAGCAGTGTTTGGAAAAGACTGGCCTAGACCATGATGTTGTGATGTGTTGTTTACGTGTGAGTCATTATATCCATTAAACTAATGTGACTCAATGAACCGGGTCATTTAAACGATCCGATTCTCTCAGCACTGAGCTCGTCTCCAGGGATGGACCTGAAAGTAGGACAAGAACGCTGCATGAAAGTCTTCACGATCCCTGTGACTTCTTCTTTCAAACGCCGGCACAGCAGGTGGTCATGGAAGATTTCAAGGCGTCGACCTTCAACTCTCACTGGTGTGAAGTGAAGAGAATAAGAATCTGGCTCGTCCGGGTGGGATTGTCTCTGTGGCCTTGAATAAGGTTGAAAATCTGACGTCTGTGGATGATCACGAGCGCTGAAGTGAATTTGAAGTGAACAAAAGCGTTTGGTTTTCTGACCAGTTCTTATTACGAGCCGCTACCATTCACAGTTATTAACTGAGGGATACGCTGGGGAAATTGAAAAGCCAGACACAGAGAGCGCTTTATGAAACCCCTCCTCGTCCTGACTCGTGCAGGAGGATAAGAAGCTCCAGAGAAGAAACTTCACACAGACATTTAACACAATAACTATGCAGGAGGAAATGTATGTGATGGAATTCATCAGCTGCCATTAGCATGAATGAACTATTGTGTTGTTACCAAGAATAGGGTTGGAACAAACATGTTCAGTAAAGACAGTAGAACAAGTTTCGACTCGTCAGATACGTTAAAACCAAAGTCATTTAAGACTCATGCGACACATGTATGATCCAATGAACAAGTTATAAAAATAGTTTCTCAACACACGCATATTTAGCAAGAATAAAACGCAAAGAAGAAACTCAACAAACTGACTGATGCAGAGATGGTGACGACTTCTTGTTGCCTCCACACCTCAGCAGTCCAGACAGAAGATAGTGATGCGTTGATGAAGCTTCAAGAAACAGTAGTCAAATGCAAACCTGTTTGCAGAGCACAGCGCCGTCTAGTGGGCTCTGAAAACAAGGATACTGCTTCATGGAGTGTCAATCAAACAAGCAAAAGTGCTGACTTTCCACTAAATGTAGACCCGTACACCGGGTTCTTCAAAGCTGCAACTTGAGAGAAGCTGAAGGTCTGTGAGGAACTGATCCTAGAGAAGTTCTTGCTTTTAAGTGAAGAGACTCATTGAAGCTAAATGATGAAGCTTCTTGAATAAAATAGGAGAGATTACTTTTTAAATAAGCATTAATAGATGTATTTAATAAATAAAATAAAACTGATGATCATCCATGATAGACTTGAATAGTTTTAGTTTAGTATAAATGCCACCAGCGCTCGCTGAGACACCAAAGCTTCTCCGATACTGTGACATACTTTTCATCATTGGATGGGATCTTTGTTTTCACAAGGGGGTCAAATATTTTATGATCCGACCACGAAAACACGTTTAATTCTTCCCTCTTGAAAACGACTCTTAAAGCCTCCTTGTTCAACTGATCAATGAAATCATGGTGAAAGGAATGTTGTGAAGTCGCTCCACAGACGTAGAACATGTCGAGTCTCAGTGGATGTGATGTAAAACTATCCTCCTGGAATATGTGAATCTTTCTTCCTGCTTCTTCTAATGCATGCGCATAGATCAGGAGGCGATCCGGCCACTCTCAGGTTCCACAGTCGTCCTGCACATCCCATCCAAGGCACTGCGTTTGGGAGGCAAGAATAATGAGCAGATTCTTGGCTGACGCTGCGAGCACGCCTTAGGCAAATGTGCCTCCACGTGTCTCGCCGAGCATGAACACTGGGAACACAGAAGTTGACTGAGGGCACAGAGGGATGGAGCACATGAGGGAGAATGATTACATACGGCTTATGGCGTGTTTGTGTTGAGGAAGCTGCTGGTGGACGGTTGGCAGGAACACAGTCACATGTTAGACAACAAAGTCTGGTTGGAATGAAGATATATGTTATAATTGTAGTATATATATATATATTCAAGTTGTATCAGACATAATTAATATGGATATAATATTTAGGTAACTTGTTTTAACTTTAACTTTTAGATGAGATAAACATGTATTTATTTACATTATTTTAGCTGAACAACCTATATTTACCCACTGAGGTTTTATAATGTCCATGAATATAAATAACTTACTTACTAACTTTATATTGTTTCATCCCAAACCATTTCCAAACCAGTACTTTTGTACTGTGGAGGCTCTTAAATGTATCTGGAAACAATGCTTTGAGCGTTAAAGTGGTTTGTGTTTCAACGTGTTTTCGTAGACTTTGAGTTTTCTTCTGTTGGTTTAATCTTTGGGCCAAATGTTGTCCATTGAAATTGTTAAGTCATAAAATGTGTTAATTGTCATAGAATCTGATTTACCTTTGAATCACTGAAATGACAATGTTTTATAAAAATCATGTTGATTGTTTGTGTTTTAAACAAGTTTTCATCTCGATGAAGCCGAAACCACGTCGAGGCAGAAACATCAAGCAAAAATAATATCAGTGTCGAAACTCAGTTCTTCTGGTTAATTCAAGCGTTTTCACGACTTGAGAATTTGAGCAGCTACGAAAACCTTCTTATTATTTCACACATGCATCATGTATGA
>JACEEU010000636.1:27645187-27657687 GCA_016630915.1 Callionymus lyra | reverse complement strand
ACATGAAGGAAAGTTGTTTAAAAAAGAAATCGACCTCCTGATGAGAAGCTTCATCTCCACAAACTTCGAGTTGGTTCACAAAAGAGTGAGTTGATGACGACGGTTCTCTTCGTGACACATTCCGTCCGATTGATTTGGACGCTTTTCTAAACTTTGTGTCTATTGTATAAGTGTTTGATGTTGTGTGAGGAGGATTGTCCACGAAACCAAGATGGTTTGGACACAGAGACGGAGACAGAACCAGGAAATAAAGTGATTATCTGGAGGCAGAGACACAAGACTGTTCAATATTTATTTACTATTATTTATTTAATAATTGAATTGCAATTATAAAACTACAAACAAATTAAAACATAGAACAAATAAAATAAATAAAATAATAAATAATGTGGAATAAACTTGAAAAGTTACCAGTGAGAAAATACAATGAGGAACTAGAAGGAGGTGAACTTTAGCTGCATGAGAATGAGGTCGATCTGACACCACGGACTGGAACCAGGAAACCTAAGGAGAGACTGCAGGGGTGATTTTAATTTAATAAGCTGAGTGTTATTGAGGGACCCACAGAACTGAGGTGCACAGAAACATTTATTTGAAATATCTTCAATAACGACACAAAATGTTTTTTTCTGTTGGAAAATAACGACTGTAGCTGTTTAACGGTTTGATATCATGTGACGTAAAACAATTGATAACGAAGCTGAATTAAATCTTTCACAACTTGTTGTTGGAACTTTTATCAGTTTACAGTCAAAACAACTTTAACTAGTTGAGGTTTAACTGAGATGCTCTGTGGAGAATGATTTTATTAAGGCTTTAAAAGGTTGTTTATTGTGGCGCCTGATGTCGCTTCAGGTCGCGCTGACAGGTCGCTGTGACAGCTTCACACTTTCAGTTTGGAGTTCAAGTGTCACTCAGAAGAAGAGACGCCATGTGTAACTTCAGCACTGTTGGGTCAAAGTTCAAACCTAAAAATGAGAATCATTTGTAGGAAAGTAAGGAAAACAAAAATGTTTTTTTTGGCTCCTAAGACCGACATCTGTTTGTCGTGTTTTATAAATATTGTTAAATAAACTCAAAGAAATGGATTCATTCATATTCTTTAATTCAGTAGATTTAATCTTCATAAATATGACTTTCTTTGCAACCATGGTTTGCTCATGAAACAGATTTAACCCAAAACAAAATAGTTGAATCTCTAATGATTATCGCTAATGGATTTAAAATCGAGGTTTTGAAAAACAAGAAACACATCGTCAGCGACGCACATGTCAGCGTCAAACTAATGTAAACATCATCCAGGAGGTAAATGTCGCTCTTTGAAAATGTATGAGTTCCTGAGAAGAAAAACATATTCCAGCGATGACGCTCACGTTTGTATGAATTATTAAACAATCAAAAAGAGAATCTAAAACCTAATCGTAACGTGAACGTAGGACGACACTTCAAGGTCTCATTGAGTTTCACATCCGGCGTGTGTTTCAGTGGAAAACTGCCCGAACAAGTCCAGGAAGAAACACCAGCCAGGTGAAGGAATAGTTGCAGGCGTCAACAACATCCCTCTGGAAAACCAGCCAACACCTGAGGAAGAGACTCAAGGAAACATCCCGGCTGTCGAGGCTCAGGTGCGACCCTGAACAACAAGGTTAACATCAGCAGCAGAAACATAAGAACGTAGAGAAACATTTGAGTAAAATATTTGACATTACAACATGGATCAGGAGGAACCTGGAGGTCCAGATGATCCTCATGACCTCACAGACGTATTCAGGGGTCGATAGGTCGACATCATTTGTGATCATCAAGTGCCATTCACAAGATCAGAATCTACCTATGGTTCCTCGCACACGTTTCAGGACCAGAGGAGAGAAATCTTTTCAGGCTGTTGCTCCTAAGCTTTGGAACGATCTTCTCTCTCTTTGTGTTTGATGATCTACTGACTCCTTCAAGAAACATCTGTGTTTGATGATCTACTGACTCCTTCAAGAAACATCTGTGTTTGATGATCTACTGACTCCTTCAAGAAACATCTGTGTTTGATGATCTACTGACTCCTTCAAGAAACATCTGTGTTTGATGATCTACTGACTCCTTCAAGAAACATCTGTGTTTGATGATCTACTGACTCCTTCAAGAAACATCTGTGTTTGATGATCTACTGACTCCTTCAAGAAACATCTGTGTTTGATGATCTACTGACTCCTTCAAGAAACATCTGTGTTTGATGATCTACTGACTCCTTCAAGAAACATCTGTGTTTGATGATCTACTGACTCCTTTAAGAAACATCTTAAGACATTTCTATTTGTTCAGGCTTTTCCTTGATTTTCTGGAACTCCTGTGTTGTTATCAGTTTTATCTTGATCTTTAAAGTATATACTTTATTGAATATTGTTTTGATTGTTTAAGCGCTTTGTGACCCTGGTCTGGAAAAGCTCTATACAAATAAAAATACTTACTTACTTACATTCATCCCTGGATTGATTGACAGCTAGTCAGTGTAGCACAAAACCTGTAATAAACATATTAACTCCTCAAACCTCCTGCAGACTGTTTGCTATGGTTGTTAAAATACAAATGTAATAATAAATAAGAGGCAAATTATGATAAATATTTTTCATTGATGTGAAACTTTGAAATATGAATTTTAACTCATTTATTTGGCCTTATGAGAGTTAACGACAAGAAGGAAATATTTGACAGTTTTTAATGTTCAGTTTTATTAAAGGCTCAAAGAAGCTGATTCTGTCAGAAACACATTTATTGACGGATGAGAACATAAAAATCCAAAGAAATATTCTGGTCTGTAGATGATTCATCTGAAAGTATAACATATTAAAAGTGATCTGGGAAGTTAAGAATCGTGATCTAGAAATAAAACAATGAAAACAAATACAAATATCCCTTAAAATGAATCATTTTTATATTAATAAAAAGTTAAAAATAGAAAATGACTCTGTTCATTTTAATAAACGTATGCAGTCTTTTGTGAAGAGTTTGAATGTGACGCTCAATATTAAAGCATGACCTTAAAACAGGGTCAGCAAAGGTCAAGGATCCTGAGGCCAGAATCTCTGACTCAAAAGTTCCAGGACAAGAGACAAGACTCTGACGAGAACGGAGTCTCAGCTTAGTTTGAAATAAAATAAGCACTTAACAAGATAGTTTTCATTTTTGCTGGGCACGTCAAAACCTCGAGTCCTTTCATGGAGCTTTGTTCTTGTATTTGCCTAATAAGTTAATCCTTTATCAGCGTTTCTTCATTTGCTACACGTTTAAGATGCATGTTTTACTAAAGCCAGGAGAAGCAACTAAGCTATAAAATCAAACAGCACTTTATTCCAGGCAAAAGTTCAGAGCTAAGGTTAAATAATGGAAATTAATGACGTGGTCTGAGGTTTCATTTGCATTTCAGCATAATTTAGTCCCGAAGCTACGAAGAAAACAGCATGAAAGGACATTTTAAATCCAGCAGGAAGTTTGGAGTGATGCCACGAACTGAGATTTGAGTAAATGTGAGAATGGTTTCTTCAAACTTCTTCCCCTGCAACGATGAATCCAGGAGGTGAGTCTGAGCACATGTATGTGATCTTTAGCGCCGCGTGGACCAGAACCTCCCCGGGGTCCCCGAGAATCATCCCTTTACACATGGCTGGAGCCAGATTGCCAGTGGATCCAGATTATTTGTGGCAAACTACTCTTCGTCTGCTTCGATGCCAAGAAGTTGAAACTTGCTTAACTTTAAACAAACAACTTGCTGATGTATTCCCGAGTAAACCGAAGCCTTAAGCGGAGTCTGGCTGCCAAATGTGAAGGAAGACTCGAACATCTGCATTTATGAATTCAGAGTCTGTGGGGAGGAGGCTTTAAATGCAACATGGGAATACGACGTGTTCTGATTACACATGGCTACACATTACCTAGAATAACCTTCCGAAGCGACGTGGACGTGAGCGGCCTGGAATATCTCTGCAGGAATGTTAATAAATGGAAATACAACGTCAACATTTCACTATTTTCAACCGTGGAGATGAAAAAAAACGGATTCAAAGCCAAACAAATAAGTGAATAAAACTTGAAAGAAATGTGACTAAAATGACTAATTTTTATTTGACAATAATCTATAATAAGTCTTTGATCAAGAAAACATTGATTGAAGGAATGATGAAGAAGTTTTTTTTATTTCCAACGCCGACTGGACGTCACTCTGTTATTACCTGTGAGTGCGCCACCTAGTGAGCTCTGAAAACAAGGCATCGTTCCTTCATCATCACTTTTGAAGGTGATTTGTTCTCAAATTGCTCTTACAGATCAAACTTGAACTTAATAATTTCATTTCCTTCAAATATATATTTTTATTTGTTACCATTGCTTTTCTCTGTGGCTTGAAACAAATCAGTCCCAAAATATTTATTTAAGAGTAAAACTAAAATCATGTAGAAACATATGTAAGAATTTATCATTGTATTTACTTTTTGTTTTTGCCATTTTATATACAAACTGAATTTATTCAACATTTTAAATTGAAGTTCAACTGTTAATCTAAATGTTTTATCTTTCTTAAATACAATTTAATTCTTTCTTAAATACAAATAAATTAAACTCTCTCGAAAATCTGTTATATAGAAAATAAAAAATATAGAGTTCAACTAATAGGGATGGATTGTTCAGAGCGATGGAGAGAGGCGAAGAAAAGAGTGCAGGCTTGGTGGAGCAGGTGAGTTTGAGTTGACCTCATGTAGTGAGTGTGACCCTTTATTATTGGGACCCCCCCGACCAGGAAGTAGTTGATTGTTATCACAGTAGACGACAGCACAGCTCTGAGCTCGACGGGTCAATCATTGGCTTCTGGTACTTCTGGTAACTTCTGGTAACTTCTGGTAACTTCCTGAACCACCAGGTCTGCTGCCGTGTTTTTTGAGTTTCTTCAGCCGATTATGCCTCAATGTGTCTCATTGGACTGCTCTGTGTAGAGTGTGTTGCTGGTGTTTCTGGTGAGTGTGAAGCGACTCCTTGAGGTTTGAGAGCCTGTCAGTCAAGCGGAAGTTCTGGGATTATTTTCAATTTATTGTTTGTATGTTTTTGAGTTTGTTTTGCATGTTTATTTTCTCCACCTTTTATGGACCTAAATGTTTGGTGGTTTTGCTTTATATTCAATTGTAATCTGTCATTATTTTGTTTGCAAAATGATAAATATTTATGAAAAGATCCCATACGCTTGATTTTTGTTGATCTCATGAACAGACTAATTGTAATTTGACTGAATGAGTGTCAGGAGCGTCTCCTCCTGCATGTTCGCTGCGTCGTTCACATGGTGGTTTATCAAGATCACGCGGTAAGATGTTTTTTTTAGTATTTTTGGTTGGTAAATAAAATATATACATTTATTTATAATCACATCTGGTTGTCTTGTTGTATTAACAAACCTACTTTTTATTAATTGCATATATCCTGGGCCTAAACCTCAGGTGGCGTCGTCTGATCATAAATCAAATGAGAAAACTGTCGCCACATTTATTTTAAACCTTATAATGTCAACCTTGTGATGCTCAGATGAAGGAGCTTCAGAAGGATTGCTTATATTTCATATTATTATTATTGTGTCATAATAACAATAATCCGGGACAACGTTCCTTCAGGTGAGTCGTGCAGGTGTTTGAGGATCTGATTCTTGTCACAGAGTCTTCAGGAGGTTCGATGGATGCTGTTGGACCTCAGGAGACCTGCAGGACCTCACACTCCTCTGGGTGTTCGTATCCTGGTCCAACGTTCTCGTCTCAGAGCTCGGTGTCAGACGCTGGTTATCTTCTGATGGATTGCATAATTGAACAAACTCGTTTCCCTAATTACTGCTGAGTCTGAAGCATTTATCTGCCGTGGCTTCTTCGTGGTCTTCACGAGGTCTCGGAGCAGACGAATGTGCCAGTCAGCCTCTCATTAGCTGCTGTTATTGAGATTAATGCTGCAGGGCTGGAACCTGTGGCTGCAGGAGAGGCGACGGCGTCGGATCCAACAAACGTGTCGGACTCTATTCTCAGAGTTAAGTTAACTAGACTAGTTAACTCTTCGTTGGCGTCCAGCTGTGAGCACCACCACCTACAATGTTTTGTTGAATTTGAACTCCTTCCATCCGTCCTTTCTCTAATGACCTGCTCTTAGGACTTTGTTCTTCACTGAAACTTTAATTTCCTGGATTCTGCCGGATCAGCATCGAACCGACTCGTCTCAGCGGGACCGCGGTTGAAGAAGAATCTGATTTATTGAACGTTCAGTGTCTTTATTAGAATCGATGACGAGGTGGTTCGGACGAGTGTTCGCCGACGGATAGAGTCATGTGAGGAGCAACTATGAGATGATCAGAGTTAGTGTCACGAGGATCAGAAGGAGTTCAAGCGGATGAGACAGACTTTCTCTGGACAAGGCTCTTGGATGATTGTCAGGCTTTAAGATACAGAAAGTTTCAACGTTACAAGCATTTGTTGCTTTTTTCTCTTTTAATCTTCTTCACAATCATAACCTTATAAGAAAGTATTTAGAACTTCTTACAACAACTTTCCTTCAACATGTCAACTGTGTACCTACACTTCTGTAAGTTAGTGACGCTTGTTGCTTCTTTTTTTCTTCCTGCTCTGTTCATCTCTCTGTCTGAAGATGTTTAAGAGATTATTTTTCAAACTCTGCTAAATAAACCCAAATCTTCCACTTCAAGAAGTTAAACCCGGTGAACGTCCTGAGCAACAACAATGTAGGAAGTTTGTCTGACAAGGTTTGGTGCATAAGTTTATCTTATCTTATCTTATTTCTTCTGGATAACTTTTTTTCCTTAATCCTTTCTATGTTGCTGTTGTGTGTTTGTGTTAACATCTATGTGTCAGTTTTGTGTACTTTACCCCTAACAAGTCTAGTTTTAATGACGTCTTCTTTCAGCCTTATTTTGTTGTGACGTTATCGATCAGACGATTGTTTGTTTGTGGGGTTTGGTTTTTTTGGGGAATTTTTTTGTTTTTCATTTTTGAACTTTAGCTTTATGAAACGAAATACAAGTCATTGTGTGTTCATGAAAGAACTTCAACTGCAAAGAAATGAAAGGGTAAAAATAAAGTATTGGATTCTGACAGAACATACACGACATCTTTAATTGGTGAGAGACATTAGTCTGAGTGTTCGTTCTGACCTTTAACAAGAGCTGAAAATGCCAGATGGAAGGATGTGGCCTCGACTGATGAGTCTTCTTCACATTGATCCGACGGTTGGTTACTTACCTGGGAGACTGATGTCAGCTTCACCTCTATGTTTGGACTCTGTTACACATCTGTGTCGTTATACGTTCGCGGTTCAAGAGAACATCGTCGCGACGAGCGTTTCTGTGGTTGAATTAGTAGATATTTTTAGACGTGAAATGATCGATTAACTACTTTTGTTTGAATCAAAAGAGCGATTACAGATTGTTGTTTAATCTTCTTGGCTTTTTGAGATTTGGATCCATAATTGACTTTTGGAGTAAGTTTTTAATGCTATTGATTTTATATTATTATGAGATTGTTTTGGTGGATCACGCTGCTCACTTTCTTTGAATAATATGCATTTTTCTCATTAAAAAAGTGTCAGTTAGACTCAGATGTTGCTTTTCATTTTGCATGGATGTGATTTAATGATAGTGAGATAAAAATATAAAACACTTCAGTTCAGATTAAAACCCAAAGTCACAGAACGTCAGTTCCTGCCATTAACACAATGTTTGATCTAAATATCTATCAAACAGATATTTAGATCAAACATTTACACTTTATTAATCTCAGAAGATTTTTTTGGCACATTAATGGAACCAGTAACAATTGAGCTTCTACTTAAAGTCTGAAACAATATTCAATCAAAGGTTTGATGATTAAAAATGTAACTTTAAATCCAAGAGTCAGAATCTCAGATTTCTCCAACTAGACTCTGGAAAAAGGCCTTTTGGAAATAATTAAACTGTTCACTTATTTATGTTTACTGTAAACATTGATACACGACATGTGAGGAGACCCAGGACCTGCTGGAGAGATTTGGTTCGGGAACACCTCGGGAAGAGCTGGACGACAAAGACCTTTTGCTCGTACTAAATGAAAATCAATCAATCAGGATTTGAAGGTTCTGAGCTGCAGGTCGGCTGCACCTCCAGGTCCAGTTCTTGTTGCTGCTCAGGAAAGTAAACAGGATTCTTCTCAAAGTTTCCTGCCAGAGCAACAAACACGCAGCAGAATGAGTTGAAGGATAAATGAGTCACGAGTTTGAAAACTTCACAGCTGCTCTTGACAGCAGATCTTCACTTCCTGCGACTCTCGAATGAATCCGACTTGTCGATCAAACAAATGAATGGGAAATGACACGGTTGCGCCGGCTGTGGTTTGTGCAACCGAAGCAACTGAAATTGAGCGAAGAAAGTTTGCAGGTAGTAAAAAAGCAGCTGTGCTCATTTACAGCCATAGAAACGACGGCCTCACAGCTGTCGGGCGCTGAGTGGATCTCACCAATTAATGTCCTCATGATCCTTCCTTCCTGGCAGATCCAGATGAATGCCACCATCACTCATGCGTTGTAATTGCGATGGTCCCTGAATATCAGTGTATATTGAGCAAAGGGCTCGTGTAATTACCCAGAGACTCTCACTTTCATGCTCTATTTCCAAACTGCTGCGTAGACATCAGCACTTCCTTAGCATTCATCCACTTTGTTTTCAGTTCCACGTGAGGAACCACTTGTCAAGTTTTGTTCGTTCATCATGTTGAGAGCGACTATAGAAGAGAAGGTTCAAGTAGCTTCTGAAAGAAAACTCCAACATGTGTTGAGTAAATAACTCAAACAAAAATGAATCTTCATTACTTTTAGAGAAGCTGAGATGATCTTATTTACTTTCATCTTATCATGAGTTACAATGAACCCAAGTCACTAAACCTGATGGTTACACACTGATCTACTCCAACATGTCCACTGCCTAAAAAAACATTTTCTTATTTCTTTATCCAGAAAGTCCAGTGAAAACCCCTCGTGTTCAAAGCAAATCAAAAATAAAATGTATCGTTTTTTTTATGTTGATTTGTTTCTGGTACTTTGGTCTCGTCTCGATGGGTTTTTAGGTTTTGTTTTCAATGTTCTTGTAATGTTTAAGTCTGTCGAGTCGTCTTGAACAGAATTAAAATTAGAGGATTCATATATGATCATCATATCAACTTTAACCTTGACTCTGAGATAACACGAGGGTCAGTGACTTGAAGAAAGGACTTTTTTTTCTAGTTTAAATTGAATCTAAACTGGAGCAAAAACATTGAGTCAAATACAAGAAAGTTTTTAAATTGTGGCCAGATAAGAAAATCAAAGAATATCCAAATATATGGTTCACATGTTGTAGAAGTTTTGAGATGATAGACATCCTAAAAATAAATCAATATAAATTATAGACAAGGAAGTAATGGAAGCGAGTTGTTTAAGTGGTTCTTCAAGAATACAGTGAATAGAACTTGAAATGATGATTGTTTTGCTGTAAATGTCTTCTCAGTTGATTCATACTTAACTACAGATGTGTCATCTTTCATCAAACTCAGCTCGTTAGAAGCTCTTTTGCATCAAAACTTTCTTTTAGAGCAATTTACTGAGACGTTCTCACAACCTGAGCTAAAGCTCAAGGTGTTTCATGTTCTGCACTGATTCTAATTTGATGGTGTTTCTCTCGTCTTCATGATCCTTCGTTCCTCCTTCGCTTCCGGCTCTAATAAGGATGCAGTGTTTTAATGAAACAGTGGTTTCAGCTTCAATAGTACTTTGTTACGTAAGGTCAGCAGCAGTTCACCAGCAGGAAAACTCAGCGTTAACTTTGGTTTAATGAGGTCAAATCTAAGAAAAATACTTCAAGTGTTTGAGTCTCTTCGCTGAAAGAGTTTTCAGATTTGAATCTTTGACATTGAAACCAAATTATTCAGTGAATGTTCTTTTGTCCACACAAGACAAATATGTTTCTCTCCTTTAACTGTGATGTTCAGGAATGTTTGTCGTGTATGTTTTATCCAATACTTTCGACAAAACTTAACTTGATACAAAAGTAAATTAATAATATAAAAAGACTCGTGTGGACATAAATGTTGTTGTTTTTTGTAACAAATCTTGCTTTAAATGACCGTCAAGACTCTTCTTTTAAATACAATATTTGTAATTTATTTAAAAATAACTGAATAAAAATTACAAAATGGTTGCCTTGGTAACCCTTGTTGCTAAAAGATTTTTGAGCGGCATTTTGATTCTACAACTGTGAGATCAGATCAAGTTTTCTCCTCGATATACTTTTGTATTTTTACCACCAGCAAGTGCAAGTACAACAATCTGGCCCTTAAATAAGTAGGAGTGAGTTTACTTGTGAGAGACATGCTGTCGAATCCTCTTCTGGACCAGCAGACATATCTTTACATTCAGGTCCTGAAGCACATTTTCATCATTTCTGCTGCTTCCATCTCGAGGGCGTCTTCAAACCACAGAACCTGAATCTCACGTCATCTTCTGCACCTGAACTCAAGAATCTACCAGCCACGTCTATTAATGCTCGTCTTTTTAATAAAGTCAATGTTGATGTTAGTAATATTTTCAAAACAAACTAAAGTGTTAAAAAAGCGAGACTCAAACACACGCCTAAAACTCAATGTAATTTTCCTCATCAGAGTTGAAACGTCATGTTCCAGAAAGACTTTCCTTCAGCGAGATGTTTTACAAGACCTGCTGGATTCAACCCAGACTGCGTGGATGTTGGTGTCGCAGAGTAACGTGGGCGCCTGACGCCTGCAGCCACAGATGGAAATTGAAAGACGGAAATTCAAATAAAGTGTCTGAACACGATCAGTGTTTCTCACGGGGATTCGTTTTACATGCTTGACTTGAGCTTGAGCTGGTGGATCTACAGTGTTTTATTATCACGTGATCATGTTTGTGTGTCAAACACTTTCACTCTTTCTAAGAAAACCTGAAACATCCGAGACACATTATAAAAATAATGTATAAAATGCATTAAAGTAAATATTCTCCTAATTAAGTCGAGTAAATTATACAGAAGTAAATCTCTCTCTGAATCCGACACATCGAAGGTGAAAATATATGCAAATCTTTGACACGTTTAGAGAAGAGTTTGAACTTTATTTTCTTTGTTAGTTCAGTGAAATGTTTATTAAACGTCAAATTTATAAAACATATATGATCTGAAAGATGAGAAGAAAATGATAAAATCATCTTACAGTTGAATTATTAGCATAACTCTGTCCTGACTTTCAACTAGTATCAACTCTGGTGTCATTAAACATCAACTAGTATCAACTCTGGTGTCATTAAACATCAACTAGTATCAACTCTGGTGTCATTAAACATCAACTAGTATCAACTCTGGTGTCATTAAACATCAACTAGTATCAACTCTGGTGTCATTAAACATCAACTAGTATCAACTCTGGTGTCATTAAACATCAACTAGTATCAACTCTGGTGTCATTAAACATCAACTAGTATCAACTCTGGTGTCATTAAACATCAACTAGTATCAACTCTGGTGTCATTAAACAGCAACTAGTATCAACTCTGGTGTCATTAAACATCAACTAGTATCAACTCTGGTGTCATTAAACATCAACTAGTATCAACTCTGGTGTCATTAAACATCAACTAGTATCAACTCTGGTGTCATTAAACATCAACTAGTATCAACTCTGGTGTCATTAAACATCAACTAGTATCAATCTCTGGTGTCATTAAACATCAACTAGTATCAACTCTGGTGTCATTAAACATCAATTAAACATCAACTAGTATCAACTCTGGTGTCATTAAACATCAACTAGTATCAACTCTGGTGTCATTAAACATCAACTAGTATAATCTCTGGTGTCATTAAACATCAACTAGTATCAACTCTGGTGTCATTAAACATCAACTAGTATCAACTCTGGTGTCATTAAACATCAACTAGTATCAACTCTGGTGTCATTAAACATCAACTAGTATCAACTCTGGTGTCATTAAACATCAACTAGTATCAACTCTGGTGTCATTAAACATCAACTAGTATCAACTCTGGTGTCATTAAACATCAACTAGTATCAACTCTGGTGTCATTAAACATCAACTAGTATCAACTCTGGTGTCATTAAACATCAACTAGTATCAACTCTGGTGTCATTAAACATCAACTAGTATCAACTCTGGTGTCATTAAACATCAACTAGTATCAACTCTGGTGTCATTAAACATCAACTAGTATCAACTCTGGTGTCATTAAACATCAACTAGTATCAACTCTGGTGTCATTAAACATCAACTAGTATCAACTCTGGTGTCATTAAACATCAACTAGTATCAACTCTGGTGTCATTAAACATCAACTAGTATCAACTCTGGTGTCATTAAACATCAACTAGTATCAACTCTGGTGTCATTAAACATCAACTAGTATCAACTCTGGTGTCATTAAACATCAACTCAGTATCAACTTC
>JACEEU010000636.1:27604965-27645087 GCA_016630915.1 Callionymus lyra | reverse complement strand
GGTGTCATTAAAAATCAACTAGTATCAACTCTGGTGTCATTAAACATCAACTAGTATCAACTCTGGTAAATTAAACATCAACTAGTATCAACTCTGGTGTCATTAAACATCAACTAGTATCAACTCTGGTAAATTAAACATCAACTAGTATCATCTCTGGTGTCATTAAACATCAACTAGTATCAACTCTGGTGTCATTAAACATCAACTAGTATCAACTCTGGTGTCATTAAACATCAACTAGTATCAACTCTGGTGTCATTAAACATCAACTAGTATCAACTCTGGTGTCATTAAACATCAACTAGTATCAACTCTGGTGTCATGTAGTGAATGTTCTTCAAGATCCAGTAACTTCTCATCATGAACATGTTTTAAACTCATTACTTTATAAAGTTGCTCTGAAATCTGGATGAACAATGGTTACGAGAGTCCATGATGACGTCATAATGTCTTCACTCCTCCTCCAGCTGTAATCACACTTTGTTTATACAAAGAGCCCCTTAGACGTGGATACCATTGATGACTCACATACACACTGTTATTCTAAATGATATCACCGTCTCAACTAAAGGTGCCACCTAGTGGGCCAAAAGAAACATGACATTGTTTCATGAAGCTTCATTTGTCCATCACTATCACAGGACTTTTGAAATGTTTGACTCAGAGACGAGTGACTCGTGTTTAATGAAGCTTCTGTGAAACAACAATAGAACATAAGGCAGAAACAACAATAGAACATGAGGCAGTAACAACAATAGAACACGAGGCAGTAACAACAATAGAACATGGGGCAGTAACAACAATAGAACACGAGGCAGTAACAACAATAGAACACGAGGCAGTAACAACAATAGAACACGAGGCAGTAACAACAATAGAACATGAGGCAGAAACAACAATAGAACACGAGGCAGTAACAACAATAGAACATGAGGCAGTAACAACAATAGAACATGAGGCAGAAACAACAATAGAACACGAGGCAGTAACAACAATAGAACACGAGGCAGTAACAACAATAGAACACGAGGCAGTAACAACAATAGAACACGAGGCAGTAACAACAATAGAACACGAGGCAGTAACAACAATAGAACACGAGGCAGTAACAACAATAGAACATGAGGCAGAAACAACAATAGAACACGAGGCAGTAACAACAATAGAACATGAGGCAGTAACAACAATAGAACACGAGGCAGTAACAACAATAGAACACGAGGCAGTAACAACAATAGAACACGAGGCAGTAACAACAATAGAACATGAGGCAGTAACAACAATAGAACACGAGGCAGAAACAACAATAGAACACGAGGCAGTAACAACAATAGAACATGAGGCAGTAACAACAATAGAACACGAGGCAGTAACAACAATAGAACATGAGGCAGTAACAACAATAGAACATGAGGCAGTAACAACAATAGAACATGAGGCAGTAACAACAATAGAACATGGGGCAGTAACAACAATAGAACATGAGGCAGTAACAACAATAGAACACGAGGCAGAAACAACAATAGAACACGAGGCAGTAACAACAATAGAACATGAGGCAGTAACAACAATAGAACACGAGGCAGTAACAACAATAGAACACGAGGCAGTAACAACAATAGAACATGAGGCAGTAACAACAATAGAACACGAGGCAGTAACAACAATAGAACACGAGGCAGAAACAACAATAGAACATGAGGCAGAAACAACAATAGAACATGAGGCAGTAACAACAATAGAACACGAGGCAGTAACAACAATAGAACACGAGGCAGTAACAACAATAGAACATGAGGCAGAAACAACAATAGAACATGAGGCAGAAACAACAATAGAACATGAGGCAGTAACAACAATAGAACACGAGGCAGTAACAACAATAGAACACGAGGCAGTAACAACAATAGAACATGAGGCAGTAACAACAATAGAACATGAGGCAGTAACAACAATAGAACATGAGGCAGTAACAGCAATAGAACATGGGGCAGTAACAACAATAGAACATGAGGCAGTAACAACAATAGAACATGAGGCAGTAACAACAATAGAACATGAGGCAGTAACAACAATAGAACATGAGGCAGTAACAACAATAGAACACGAGGCAGTAACAACAATAGAACATGAGGCAGTAACAACAATAGAACATGAGGCAGTAACAACAATAGAACATGAGGCAGTAACAACAATAGAACATGAGGCAGTAACAACAATGGAACATGAGGCAGAAACAACAATAGAACACGAGGCAGTAACAACAATAGAACACAAGGCAGTAACAACAATAGAACACGAGGCAGTAACAACAATAGAACACGAGGCAGTAACAACAATAGAACACGAGGCAGTAACAACAATAGAACACGAGGCAGTAACAACAATAGAACACAAGGCAGTAACAACAATAGAACACGAGGCAGTAACAACAATAGAACACGAGGCAGTAACAAGAATAGAACACAAGGCAGTAACAACAATAGAACACAAGGCAGTTACAACAATAGAACATGAGGCAGTAACAACAATAGAAAACGAGGCAGTAACAACAATAGAACACGAGGCAGTAACAACAATAGAACACGAGGCAGTAACAACAATAGAACACGAGGCAGTAACAACAATAGAACACGAGGCAGTAACAACAATAGAACATGAGGCAGTAACAACAATAGAACACGAGAACATGAGGCAGAAACAACAATAGAACACGAGGCAGTAACAACAATAGAACACAAGGCAGTAACAACAATAGAATACGAGGCAGTAACAACAATAGAACATGGGGCAGTAACAACAATAGAACATGAGGCAGTAACAACAATAGAACATGAGGCAGTAACAACAATAGAACACAAGGCAGTAACAACAATAGAACACGAGGCAGTAACAACAATAGAACACAAGGCAGTAACAACAATAGAACACGAGGCAGTAACAACAATAGAACACAAGGCAGTAACAACAATAGAACATGAGGCAGTAACAACAATAGAACACAAGGCAGTAACAACAATAGAACATGAGGCAGTAACAACAATAGAACACGAGGCAGTAACAACAATAGAACATGAGGCAGTAACAACAATAGAACATGAGGCAGTAACAACAATAGAACACGAGGCAGTAACAACAATAGAACATGAGGCAGTAACAACAATAGAACATGAGGCAGTAACAACAATAGAACACCAGGCAGTAACAACAATAGAACACGAGGCAGTAACAACAATAGAACATGAGGCAGTAACAACAATAGAACACGAGGCAGTAACAACAATAGAACACGAGGCAGTAACAACAATAGAACATGAGGCAGTAACAACAATAGAACACGAGGCAGTAACAACAATAGAACACGAGGCAGTAACAACAATAGAACATGAGGCAGTAACAACAATAGAACACGAGGCAGTAACAACAATAGAACACGAGGCAGTAACAACAATAGAACATGAGGCAGTAACAACAATAGAACACGAGGCAGTAACAACAATAGAACACGAGGCAGTAACAACAATAGAACATGAGGCAGTAACAACAATAGAACACGAGGCAGTAACAACAATAGAACACGAGGCAGTAACAACAATAGAACATGAGGCAGTAACAACAATAGAACATGAGGCAGTAACAACAATAGAACACGAGGCAGTAACAACAATAGAACATGAGGCAGTAACAACAATAGAACACGAGGCAGTAACAACAATAGAACATGAGGCAGTAACAACAATAGAACACGAGGCAGTAACAACAATAGAACATGAGGCAGTAACAACAATAGAACACGAGGCAGTAACAACAATAGAACATGAGGCAGTAACAACAATAGAACACGAGGCAGTAACAACAATAGAACACGAGGCAGTAACAACAATAGAACATGAGGCAGTAACAACAATAGAACACGAGGCAGTAACAACAATAGAACACGAGGCAGTAACAACAATAGAACATGAGGCAGTAACAACAATAGAACACGAGGCAGTAACAACAATAGAACACGAGGCAGTAACAACAATAGAACATGAGGCAGTAACAACAATAGAACACGAGGCAGTAACAACAATAGAACACGAGGCAGTAACAACAATAGAACATGAGGCAGTAACAACAATAGAACATGAGGCAGTAACAACAATAGAACACGAGGCAGTAACAACAATAGAACACAAGGCAGTAACAACAATAGAACACGAGGCAGTAACAACAATAGAACACGAGGCAGTAACAACAATAGAACATGAGGCAGTAACAACAATAGAACACGAGGCAGTAACAACAATAGAACACGAGGCAGTAACAACAATAGAACATGAGGCAGTAACAACAATAGAACATGAGGCAGTAACAACAATAGAACACAAGGCAGTAACAACAATAGAACACGAGGCAGTAACAACAATAGAACACGAGGCAGTAACAACAATAGAACACGAGGCAGTAACAACAATAGAACATGAGGCAGTAACAACAATAGAACACGAGGCAGTAACAACAATAGAACACGAGGCAGTAACAACAATAGAACACGAGGCAGTAACAACAATAGAACATGAGGCAGTAACAACAATAGAACACGAGGCAGTAACAACAATAGAACATGAGGCAGTAACAACAATAGAACACGAGGCAGTAACAACAATAGAACACGAGGCAGTAACAACAATAGAACACGAGGCAGTAACAACAATAGAACATGAGGCAGTAACAACAATAGAACACGAGGCAGTAACAACAATAGAACACGAGGCAGTAACAACAATAGAACATGAGGCAGTAACAACAATAGAACATGAGGCAGTAACAGCAATAGAACACGAGGCAGTAACAACAATAGAACATGAGGCAGTAACAACAATAGAACACGAGGCAGTAACAACAATAGAACATGAGGCAGTAACAACAATAGAACACGAGGCAGTAACAACAATAGAACATGAGGCAGTAACAACAATAGAACACGAGGCAGTAACAACAATAGAACATGAGGCAGTAACAACAATAGAACATGAGGCAGTAACAAC
This sequence comes from Callionymus lyra, assembly GCA_016630915.1. Lineage (NCBI taxonomy): Eukaryota > Metazoa > Chordata > Actinopteri > Syngnathiformes > Callionymidae > Callionymus > Callionymus lyra. Next base: position 27,640,051 of record JACEEU010000636.1, on the reverse strand, counting down.
AATCCAACATGAGGCAGTAACAACAATAGAACACGAGGCAGTAACAACAATAGAACATGAGGCAGTAACAACAATAGAACACGAGGCAGTAACAACAATAGAACATGAGGCAGTAACAACAATAGAACACGAGGCAGTAACAACAATAGAACACGAGGCAGTAACAACAATAGAACATGAGGCAGTAACAACAATAGAACACGATGCAGTAACAACAATAGAACACGAGGCAGTAACAACAATAGAACATGAGGCAGTAACAACAATAGAACACGAGGCAGTAACAACAATAGAACACGAGGCAGTAACAACAATAGAACACGAGGCAGTAACAACAATAGAACACGAGGCAGTAACAACAATAGAACACGAGGCAGTAACAACAATAGAACACGAGGCAGTAACAACAATAGAACACGAGGCAGTAACAACAATAGAACATGAGGCAGTAACAACAATAGAACACGAGGCAGTAACAACAATAGAACACGAGGCAGTAACAACAATAGAACACGAGGCAGTAACAACAATAGAACACGAGGCAGTAACAACAACAGAACACGAGGCAGTAACAACAATAGAACATGAGGCAGTAACAACAATAGAACACGAGGCAGAAACAACAATAGAACACGAGGCAGTAACAACAACAGAACACGAGGCAGTAACAACAATAGAACATGAGGCAGTAACAACAATAGAACACGAGGCAGTAACAACAATAGAACATGAGGCAGTAACAACAATAGAACACGATGCAGTAACAACAATAGAACACGAGGCAGTAACAACAATAGAACACGAGGCAGTAACAACAATAGAACACGAGGCAGTAACAACAATAGAACACGAGGCAGAAACAACAATAGAACACGAGGCAGTAACAACAACAGAACACGAGGCAGTAACAACAATAGAACATGAGGCAGTAACAACAATAGAATACGAGGCAGTAACAACAATAGAACACGAGGCAGAAACAACAATAGAACATGAGGCAGTAACAACAATAGAACATGAGGCAGTAACAACAATAGAACACGAGGCAGTAACAACAATAGAACACGAGGCAGTAACAACAATAGAACATGAGGCAGTAACAACAATAGAACATGAGGCAGTAACAACAATAGAACATGAGGCAGTAACAACAATAGAACATGAGGCAGTAACAACAATAGAACACGAGGCAGTAACAACAATAGAACACGAGGCAGTAACAACAATAGAACACGAGGCAGTAACAACAACAGAATCCAAACACTTACCTGCAGAGTTCTCTGTCTCTTTCTTCTCCCGTCTTTGAAAAAGTTTCTTTTAAAAGTAGAAAATCCAGAATTTCTTTAACCTTTGGACATTTCTCCACGAGACGAGACCCTCGGCTCACATTGTGTTGTTTCTCCTCCACACAGCAAACCTTTAGTGCGAACGATAAAACCCGACTTGTTATTCTCACCGGGCCGTGCTCAACCCACAAGTTTACACAACTGGCAGCAACAACAAGGACGAGCTGCAGCTTCTGCCAAGACTGCCAGAAAACTGCTGAACTCACTGAGGAGGACCAGACATCTGCAGGTGCATCACAGTCCACCTGTGTTTCTTCAGGTTTCACAGGATTCTTCCTCCTCCGCACCTGGATCCAGTTTGTTCGGGAACCGGATGGTTGTCGGGTGTTTCTCGTGTCCCAGAGTCACTGCAGCAGGAACTCACTTCTTCATGTTCATGACTCGTGTTTCATGACGAAAAATACATGTTGATGTTTTTCTTAAACCAGCAGCTGTTGAATGACTTGTTTATAAGATGGTGTGACACGTTCTCCTCCTCATCTGGTCCCTCACGAGTCTTCAGGTTCCTAACTTTGATGGTCTGTCTCGTCGCACCTTCACAAATGTGCAAACAAATCATTAATGACTCACTGTGAGGAAAGAACAACTTACTGTATCCTTCATGGAAAGGTTGAAATATAGAAAAACTCAAATAAACCTGTTTTCAGTGAAGAAATGAAGTTTTGTCAGAAGCAGTTTTTTCTCGAGCTGAGCTTGAAAAGTGAATTTATAAAAATAAAACAATGTTGTTCAAAATGAATTGTAAAAGACATTCCTAAGTGAAATAGTCACATCTATTTTTTTGTTATTAATCACATTAAATGACTTCAACCCCGACAATAGTGTGTGACTTACACACTTGAGCGTTACACACAGTATTCAACAATTACACTGATTGTAAAGAAAGTAAATAAAGCAGAAATAATTTAAACATGTGAAGATATAATTTATTGCAACATTTTGCTTTTCCTCCTCTATTTTTATACATTTGATTGAAGTTTGATTGACGGGTGTCTTTTTGCACCTTCACACCTTTTTCTCTCAAGTTTATTTTGATTCAGTTCTGATCAACGTCAGGTGGATCCACGTTATATGACTATTATACTGTAAACATCAGCTACAGATCATAAACCAGCAAATCCAAGAGACATGAGTAAAAAACTGCTCGTTCACTCGAGGTTCTGGTTTCATCAGCTGAGACCATGAGAGTCTAGAGTAGAAAATGAATCCAAACATTTCAACGTCGTGGAGCTCATAGAGTGATGGACTTGTTGCTCTTTGAACCTTCAGTCCGGCTCCTGCACTCGATCACGCTTCAGGTGGCGTCGATTAACTCCACGAGGGTCGTCGGATCCGAGCCCGAGGCGGAGAAGCTTCTCTGGACCAGGAGACGGAGAAGAGACAATTACGTGGATCCAACCGTCGCTGTAACCGAATGAACGACGACCTGCTGAGGAACATGTGGAGAAACAGCCTGACAAACAAACACATGCAGGTCGAGAAACATCCGTCATGGAGGAGATGATCCAATAAGAAGTTACTCAGCAGAAGTTTCTTTTCATCAGAAGGTTTGTTGCTGTTTGTTGAGATGAGATGAGATCCTAATCAATCAACCTGCATGTTATGTTTTACTATTATTGTGGTTTTATTTTGTAACCTCCTCTCTCCCCTGGGCTTGACTGACGGCTGGAACTGATCCATCAACTGCACGTCATCTGCCTCCAGACCAGTGACACAAGTTTCCCAAAGTTGGTTATTGGCTGCAAATTCTCATGTTTTTTCCCTCGTCCTTGGATTTTGGATGTTGGACTTCATGGAATCTTTCCTGCGTATTTAAGTTGTTTTTGAGACTGTTTTCTTCTTGGTTATCCTGCCTCCATGTATCTTGATCCAATAAAGTGGGATATGTTTTAAAATCACTTCTGTGAAGCTGCTCCAGACCAGCCTCAGATCCAGGATCTGTATGATCCTTTATCTCAGTCAGAAGTCAAACCAATATTTATTACACTTCACACTCTGTAATTATTCAAATACATATGATCATTAGTTTACATCATTTAACTGATTATCTTTGATTATTTTGTTATTTACACTTTTCCACAGACTATATACACAAACATATAGATACGCGAAGACAAACATGATGTAACTTTATTTAAGGATAAACCAAAGCAAAAAAAAAACACAGATTTGTGAACAGTTTATTCAAATGTCAAAACTGAAGTCCCTCATTATGCCTAACATTTATGTAACAATGATACTAACATGTATACAATGATACTAACATGTATACAATGATACTAACATGTATACAATGATACTAACATGTATACAATGATACTAACATGTATACAATGATACTAACATGTATACAATGATACTAACATGTATACAATGACTAACATGTATACAATGATACTAACATGTATACAATGATACTAACATGTATACAATGATACTAACATGTATACAATGATACTAACATGTATACAATGATACTAACATGTATACAATGTACTAACATGTATACAATGATACTATATATGTATACAATGATACTAACATGTATACAATGATACTAACATGTATACAATGATACTAACATGTATACAATGATACTAACATGTATACAATGATACTAACATGTATACAATGATACTAACATGTATACAATGATACTAACATGTATACAATGATACTAACATGTAGACTAACATGTATACAATGATACTAACATGTATACAATGATACTAACATGTATACAATGATACTAACATGTATACAATGATACTAACATGTATACAATGATACTAACATGTATACAATGATACTAACATGTATACAATGATACTAACATGTATACAATGATACTAACATGTATACAATGATACTAACATGTATACAATGATACTAACATGTATACAATGATACTAACATGTATACAATGATACTAACATGTACTAACATGTATACAATGATACTAACATGTATACAATGATACTAACATGTATACAATGATACTAACATGTAGACAATGATACTAACATGTATACAATGATACTAACATGTATACAATGATACTAACATGTATACAATGATACTAACATGTAGACAATGATACTAACATGTATACAATGATACTAACATGTAGACAATGATACTAACATGTATACAATGATACTAACATGTATACATGTATACAATGATACTAACATGTATACAATGATACTAACATGTATACAATGATACTAACATGTATACAATGATACAACATGTAAAATGAATTAACATGTAGACAATGATACTAACATGTATACAATGATACTAACATGTATACAATGATACTAATTACTAACATGTATACAATGATACTAACATGTATACAATGATAACTAACATGTATACAATGATACTAACATGTATACAATGATACTAACATGTATACAATGATACTAACATGTATACAATGATACTAACATGTATACAATGATACTAACATGTATACAATGATACTAACATGTATACAATGATACTAACATGTATACAATGATACTAACATGTATACAATGATACTAACATGTATACAATGATACTAACATGTATACAATGATACTAACATGTATACAATGATACTAACATGTATACAATGATACTAACATGTATACAATGATACTAACATGTATACAATGATACTAACATGTATACAATGATACTAACATGTATACAATGATACTAACATGTATACAATGATACTAACATGTATACAATGATACTAACATGTATACAATGATACTAACATGTATACAATGATACTAACATGTATACAATGATACTAACATGTATACAATGATACTAACATGTATACAATGATACTAACATGTATACAATGATACTAACATGTATACAAGTACATGATACAATGTACTAACATGTATACAATGATACTAACATGTATACAATGATACTAACATGTATACAATGATACTAACATGTATACAATGATACTAACATGTATACAATGATACTAACATGTATACAATGATACTAACATGTATACAATGATACTAACATGTATACAATGATACTAACATGTATACAATGATACTAACATGTATACAATGATACTAACATGTATACAATGATACTAAAGAACATGTATGTATACAATGATACTAACATGTATACAATGATACTAACATGTATACAATGATACTAACATGTATACAATGATACTAACATGTATACAATGATACTAACATGTATACAATGATACTAATACATATACTAACATGTATACAATGATACTAACATGTATACAATGATACTAACATGTATACAATGATACTAACATGTATACAATGATACTAACATGTATACAATGATACTAACATGTATACAATGATACTAACATGTATACAATGATACCAATGATACTAACATGTATACAATGATACTAACATGTATACAATGATACTAACATGTATACAATGATACTAACATGTATACAATGATACTAACATGTATACAATGATACTAACATGTCATGATACTAACATGTATACAATGATACTAACATGTATACAATGATACTAACATGTATACAATGATACTAACATGTATACAATGATACTAACATGTATACAATGATACTAACATGTATACAATGATACTAACATGTATAAATGATACTAACATGTTATACATGATACTAACATGTATACAATGATACTAACATGTATAAATGTACAATGATACTAACATGTATACAATGATACTAACATGTATACAATGATACTAACATGTATACAATGATACTAACATGTATACAATGATACTAACATGTATACAATGATACTAACATGTATACAATGATACTAACATGTATACAATGATACTACTTAACATGTACAATACACATGATACTAACATGTATACAATGATACTAACATGTATACAATGATACTAACATGTATACAATGATACTAACATGTATACAATGATACTAACATGTATACAATGATACTAACATGTATACAATGATACTAACATGTATACAATGATACTAACATGTATACAATGATACTAACATGTATACAATGATACTAACATGTATACAATGATACTAACATGTATACAATGATACTAACATGTAGACAATGATACTAACATGTATACAATGATACTAACATGTATACAATGATACTAATGTAATACTAACATGTATACAATGATACTAACATGTATACAATGATATGTACAATGATACTAACATGTATACAATGATACTAACATGTAGACAATGATACTAACATGTATACAATGATACTAACATGTATACAATGATACTTACATGTATACAATGATACTAACATGTATACAATGATACTAACATGTATACAATGATACTAACATGTATACAATGATACTAACATGTATACAATGATACTAACATGTATACAATGATACTAACATGTATACAATGATACTAACATGTATACAATGATACTAACATGTATACAATGATACTAACATGTATACAATGATACTAACATGTATACAATGATACTAACATGTATACAATGATACTAACATGTATACAATGATACTAACATGTATACACATGTATACAATGATACTAACATGTATACAATGATACTAACATGTATACAATGATACTAACATGTATAAATAACAATGATACTAACATGTATACAATGATACTAACATGTATACAATGATACTAACATGTATACAATGATACTAACATGTATACAATGATACTAACATGTATACAATGATACTAACAACTCAATCAAATCAATGAAAAATAACACAAATTCATTCACCATTGCAGATCTTATTCTACTTAAGTTCAACGAACATTATTAAAAACATACTGGTCTCAGACCAGCCAAGCACTGTCATCATCTGAGAATACAGATCAGTGATAGCACTGTAGGGGGCGCTCTTCTTCTTCATGCAGGCCACATGGTTCAGGACACTAACAATTATATCACGTCAGAGCTAACACTCAATGGTTTTATGCCAAATCTCTAGGTAGTGCAAAAGAAATCATGTCACCTCTGGGATTTGAACCCAAGACCTCGAGCACCAAGAGCGAGGATAAAACCACGAGACCATCAAACCATGAAGGAAAAATGATCATTTTTGAAATCCTTAAAAGTGAGTTTAGAAGCAGGAGACAAATAGAACACTAAGCATTACACTGAGCAATGTTTCCTTTTTTTATTTTGTCTTTGAGTTCTTCAAAGGTTCTAAAGGGAATTGTTGTCAGTGAATGTGTGATTCTAGTTGAGGAAGCATGTGTTGCATTGAGCCAGGAGTGGTTTCACCTGATGAATCCATGTCTGCTCATCCTGGACGCTTCAACCAAGTGAGACCTTCTCGTTTTGGATTCATCCAACCAGCTCACTTATCCTGGATGTTTCTGGTTTTTCCTTCTTCTGTTTATTCCCCGAGTCGGTGGTTTTTTGGACTTTTCTTTTGAGATTCAGACTCTCGTTAGTTTCTGAACCTCGTGTTATTAAACTTACTTTACTTGAGACTCGCACTTCGTTCCGTTTCATATCGATCGTGAAACTGCAACGATTTCACTCAGACTTTAGAGATAGTTGTGGAAGTTTTCAAACCTGTGACTTATTATTGGAACAAGTTAAGAATTGTTTTAAGAAGTTTTCAGGATTGTTTGATTATTGAAGAGTTTTCGTGTCACTGATATAGTTTCTACAATTCAATCAACGAGTGATTTTATGAGTCAAGATCTCACTCATGTCATGTTAGTATTTAACAGAATAGTTGTTAAAGAAAAGATGTCAGAGCAGGGAGTGACATCGATACATGATTATTATATTGATCTGTTCTTTACTAATTTTATAATCATTTGATCAAATGTGTCTTTGCTGTTACGTCAAGTATTTTAATTGATTATTTTAAAATAAGAAATTCAACACAACTGTTTTTTTTTCCGTTTCTGCTCACAGCTTAAACAGTTTTTCATTATTCTCATGTATTTGTGACTTAAACTCTTTCTGGAGATGAAATCTTGTTGACCATAACCACTCCCACTCTGCTGTGATTGGTCAACCGTGAAGGTTTGTCACCGCGCATCATCAATGGTCTCCGCCTCCAAGGGACTCGTTGTATAAACAAAGCGTGATTACAGCTGGAGGAGGAGTGAAGCCATTACTATGTCATAATGGGCTCTCGTAACCTCTCGTTCGTCCAGATTTCAGAGCAACTTTATAAAGTAACAAGTTCAAAGGTCATGAACATTACTGAACACCTAACATTTCAAACTTGTGAGAGAGTCACGAGAGTTGAGTTTCCATATTAGTTGCTATTTATAGAAAAAAGTTCAAGAATGTTATTGACGTTAATGTTGCTCTTACTAAATGTTAATACTTTGTTAAAGATTTTCTCATCTGCCTGCTTAGTATTTCAACCTGATGCGTCAACTTGTTGGATTGACTGTAGGCTTGTCGGCATGAAACTAGTCCTTCACTACGATACGTGACGAGATGATTGTTTTCTGAAAACAAGAAAATAACAACAACTCAAGTCTGATAATTTACCCAGAACTCAAATTTTAAAATCTATTACTTTCTGATCAATTCTTCATGTGGAGCTTCAACAACAGACGTTACAGTCGAGCAGTTTGAAGGTGTTTAGATGTTGTTAAGACTTTCTGGACGAAGACAACTGAGCTCCAGTCGCTACATTAAAATGAACTAACATTTGTGTCTCTTAAAAGAACCGATCATACTAAAATAATATGAGAACATGAGAGAAGTTTGTCTGAACTAACACTTTAACTGCAGTAAAATTCCTTCGTGATCAAGCGACGACGGGGAAAAGTTGTGCCCCCTGTGGTGAAGACAGGAAGAGGCTCCTCAGTGAAGTCCTGCTGCTCCTCAGAGGGAAGATAATAAAAGATGAACTCGAAGCTTTATGACCAGAAATATCAGCTGCGTGAGCGAAACATGAAATTCTATTAATAAACAGGAAATAAAGTTATATTTATGAGCTGCTAAGAAAGTATGAACGAGAAATCAAAAGATTTCATCAGCAGGAACAACCTTCAACTCCAGGTTCTTCTTCTTCTCTCTTCTTCATCCCTCGCTCGTAAGACAGTGACCTTCATTCCTAACATGGCACCTCAGCTGTACCCCCTTCACTCCCTGAACCCCCACAGTTCTCCTCTGCCCAGAGACATGAAATATTCATCTCCTCATCACTGGAATATCAGAGTCAATCGCACAGATCGAGTCAACAGCAACTTTCAGCGACGAGTGAAGAAGAGTCGCTGGCGCAGCAGTCGAAGATTTGGAAAAGAAAAAAAGTCTCTTTTCCTGCGAGTGACGAGATAAGAGTTCCTCGGTTAAGTGCTGCGAGATGCTGCAGATAAAGACGAGTGTCGAGCTATTTCTGGAGCGATGGAAGGATAATGAGGTTCATGTGTCGACTCCTTCTCTTCGTGGCTTTAACCACACGTTCATCACCAGTTACGAAGGATTGTTGGGACTTTCAAGTTTTGACAAACGTAGAGAATTGTTGCTGAAGAAACAGTGATATTTGAGAATGATTTCAACGTTTCAAATACAAATAAAAGAGGTTCAGGTCGCCAGTCAGTGACGGAGACGTTCCTGACGTTCACTTCCTGGGTCTCATCATCGCTCGTCCTGGAAGTTCAATCCTTTAACTCTGTTTGTAAATAATATAACTTTAACTTTGTTTTTCTTTGTAAATAATATAACTTTAACTTTGTTTTTCTTTGTAAATAATATAACTTTAACTTTGTTTTTCTTTGTAAATAATATAACTTTAACTTTATTTTTCTTTGTAAATAATATAACTTTAACTTTGTTTTTCTTTGTAAATAATATAACACAAGACTATTAAAAGCACGACAGACAAATTACAACTTCATCAACTTCATCAACACAACAACACAACTACCAACCGAAAAGAAACATGAACTTTCAAGAACAAATATTATTATTTTCCACTTGTATAAACTTATAAATGTATTTTCTGAAGTAAACATGAATAAATACTCTTGGTCTTCATCATTATCTAAGCTAAGAAGTCATTGTTTGTGTCTATCTTGTGAAAAATAACTTAAGAACTGACTGTGATGTTTGCTCTAGTGTTGATACGACGTTAAAGTCAGTTCTGATGACGATACATCGAGTCAAACAGTCACAATGTTTGTGTGAAGTTCAGGGTTTGTTGTGAGTAAATATGTGACGAGTGTGAATGAAAATAGTGAATTATCAAAAGTAGAAACAGATGAAATGTGACATTCATCAGGAGGAGTGAGAAGAAACTCGTGACATTGACAGAAGAATCACAGGAAAAGTTCCTGGAACTGAAGTATAAACATATTTAAACTGAAAAAGACGTGCGAGACAAACTCTTCCAGAGTTGGACACGTTTCACAATCTTGCATCACGTAAACAAACCTGAGTGAGCAGCAAACCTACTGAGAGGCAGAAGCTCACGTGCCTCACGTTCTTATATATAAACATGTTCAGTTGATCGTTAAATCTAATTGAGTTTGTTGAACGTATATTAAAGTTGAATACCTCTGCCAAGGACGTCACACAATTGTTACTAAGTATTTATTTTTATATTTTCATTTATCCGAGTTAGTATCTGAGTTATTATCTGAGTTATTATCTGAGTTATTATCTGAGTTATTACCCAAGTAATTATCCGATTTATTATCTGAGTTATTACCAGATATTATCTAAATATTATCTTAGTCATTATCTGAGTTATTACCCGAGTTATTACGAGTTATTACCCGAGTTATTATCTGAGTTATTCTCCAAGTTATTATCTGATTTATTACCAGTTATTACCTGAGTTGATACTAGGTATAATCTGAGTTATTAACCAAGTTTTTATCTGATTCATTACCAGTTATTTTCTGCGTTATTACGAGTTTTTACTCAAGTTATTATCCAAGTTATTATCTTAGTTATTATTTGAGTTATTATTTGAGTTATTATTTGAGTTATAACCAGTTATTATCTGAATATTATCTTTGTCATTATCTGAGTTTTTATCTGAGTTATTTACCAAGTTTTTATCTGATTCATTAACTTTATTAATTTTATTACCTGAGTTCATACGAGTTATTACCCAAGTTATTACCCGAGTTATTACCCGAGTTATTATCTGAGTTATTACGAGTTATTACCTGTGTTATTACCCGAGTTATTATGAGTTATTATCTGAGTTATTACCCGAGTTATTATCCGAGTTTTTACCTGAGTTATAACGAGTTATTACCCGTGTTATTACCCGAGTTATTACGCAAGTTATTATCCGAGTTATTACCCGAGTTATTATCCGAGTTATTACCCGAGTTATAACGAGTTATTACGCAAGTTATTATCTGAGTTATTACCTGAGTTATAACGAGTTATTACCCGTGTTATTCCCTGAGTTATTACGAGTTATTATCTGAGTTATTACCCGTGTTATTACCTGAGTTATTACGAGTTATTACCCGTGTTATTCCCTGAGTTATTACGAGTTATTATCTGAGTTATTACCCGAGTTATTATCTGAGTTATTATGAATTATTACCCGTGTTATTACCCGAGTTATTATCTGAGTTATTACGAGTTATTACCCAAGTTATTATCTGAGTTATTACCTGAGTTATTACGAGTTATTACCCGTGTTATTACCCGAGTTATTATCTGAGTTATTACGAGTTATTACCCATGTTATTACCCGAGTTATTCCGAGTTATTCCGAGTTATTATCTGAGTTATTACCCGAGTTATTATCCGAGTTATTACCTGAGTTATAACGAGTTATTACCCGAGTTATTACGAGTTATTATCTGAGTTATTACCAGAGTTATTACCTGAGTTATTACGAGTTATTACACGTGTTATTACCCGAGTTATTACACGTGTTATTACCCGAGTTATTATGAGTTATTATCTGAGTTATTACCCGAGTTATTATCCGAGTTATTACCTGAGTTATAACGAGTTATTACCTGAGTTATTACGAGTTATTACCTGAGTTATTATCTGAGTTATTACCCGAGTTATTTATTACGAGTTATTACCTGAGTTATTACGAGTTATTATCTGAGTTATTACCTGAGTTATTATCCGAGTTATTACCGGGTTATTTCGAGTTATTACCTGAGTTATTACCCGAGTTATTACCTGAGTTATTACCTGAGTTATTACCTGAGTTATTACGAGTTATTATCTGAGTTATTACCCGAGTTATTATCCGAGTTATTACCTGAGTTATTACGAGTTATTACCTGAGTTATTACCCGAGTTATTACCCGAGTTATTACGAGTTATTATCCGAGTTATTACCCGAGTTATTATCCGAGTTATTATCTGAGTTATAACGAGTTATTACCCGTGTTATTATCGTGTTATTACCCGAGTTATTACCGGTTATTATCCGAGTTATTATCTGAGTTATTACCTGAGTTATTACGAGTTATTATCTGAGTTATTACCTGAGTTATTACCTGAGTTATTATCCGAGTTATTACCTGAGTTATAACGAGTTATTACACGTGTTATTACCCGAGTTATTACGAGTTATTATCCGAGTTATTACCCGAGTTATTATCCGAGTTATTATCTGAGTTATAACGAGTTATTACCTGTGTTATTACCCGAGTTATACGTGAGTTATTATCTGAGTTATTACGAGTTATTATCTGAGTTATTACCCGAGTTATTATCCGAGTTATTACCTGAGTTATAACTAGTTATTACCCGTGTTATTACCTGAGTTATTACGTGAGTTATTATCTGAGTTATTACCCGAGTTATTATCCGAGTTATTACCTGAGTTATTATCCGAGTTATTACCTGAGTTATAACGAGTTATTACCCGTGTTATTACCCGAGTTATTACACGTGTTATTACCCGAGTTATTACGAGTTATTATCTGAGTTATTACCCGAGTTATTATCTGAGTTATTACCCGAGTTATTATCCGAGTTATTACCTGAGTTATAACGAGTTATTACCTGAGTTATAACGAGTTAATACCCGTGTTATTACCCGAGTTATTACACGTGTTATTACCCGAGTTATTACGAGTTATTATCTGAGTTATTACCCGGTTATTACCCGAGTTATTATCCGAGTTATTACCTGAGTTATAACGAGTTATTACCTGAGTTATAACGAGTTATTACCCGTGTTATTACCCGAGTTATTACACGTGTTATTACCCGAGTTATTACGAGTTATTATCTGAGTTATTACGCGAGTTATTATCCGAGTTATTACCTGAGTTATAACGAGTTATTACCCGTGTTATTACTCGAGTTATTACCTGAGTTATAACGAGTTATTACCCGTGTTATTACTCGAGTTATTACGCGAGTTATTATCCGAGTTATTACCTGAGTTATAACGAGTTATTACCCGTGTTATTACCCGAGTTATTACGCGAGTTATTATCTGAGCTAATACGATTTATTACCCGAGTTATTACGAGTTATTACCTGAGTTATTATCTGAATTATCATCTGAGTTATAACATTACATTAATCGTTTTGTTCGGTTCAAACTCGGGACAAACGTGTCCAGTTCTGAGAGCAGGTCAGCGGTTGCTGGTGCAATTCTCCGTCAGTGCCGCAGCAGAGCCGCGGACTGTGACGCGTCACTGGACGGTTCTGCGCACAAAGAGCGAGTTCAGCCCGAGGAGGATCATAGTGAGAGTGAGCTCAGCTCGGAGAGAGACGTGCTGCTCTTCCTCTCTGGAGTACGAGGGCAGAAACAGCGACGATCATCATCTTCATCATCATCTTCATCATCGTCGTCGTCGTCGTGCGAGGATTTAAGCTGCAGCCTCACGTGACCCGCGGAGTTAAAGTGAAGAACAAGACCTTCTTTTCTTTCTGTTTGTCCTCCTGCGGTTCAGCCTGGGATCCAATGGATGCTGGATTTACGCTCCGCTGTGTTTAGAGAAGAAGAAGAAGCATCTTTTCTCCAGTAAGTACCTGAATCTTAACCTTTTTTCTGCAGGTGAAGTTTTGAGAATTCGATCTGAAACAAGATCATTTCATGGAAGGAGAAGATAAACGAGATAGTTTAATGGAAGGAGAAGATGATGAGCTTCTGTCTGTCTCACTCAAGAGTCAACTCACAGGATTTTTGCTCCATTTGTTGGGATTTCCCTCATGGGTTGATCTCTCTCAGGAAAGTCATTTGAATGTTCAGTCACGAGTCACAGCATCACTAACTAGTTGAAGGTAATTCACAGAAGAGACCTTTAGATCAGACCCTGATGTGTGTTTTCATGGTGAAGCGTTTTCCAAACATCCTCCCGGGATTGAACCCAAGCCTGGAGTGTTTTATGGAAGAGTGTAAATCCAGCAGTGGTACACAACTGTTAGTGTGGTCGCACACTGACACACCAGGAGCTGAGGAAATCTAGTCTGGTGCATCTTCAAAGTAGCCCAAGACTCTCCCGGGATCACAACCCTCTCCCCACCATTCATGTTTATTTATAGGTTCTGCAGCAACATATTTGGAGGAAAACAAGGGATGAGAGGTGAAGACGTGCAGAGGATCGTTGAGCACCAGCCGGGCTGGACTCAGCTCCATTTTCTTCGGGAGGAATGAAGAGCTGCCGGGAAACATGGCTGTGAAAGCGATTGTGTGGAATAACCCCCGAAATAAGAAGGTCCGTCGAGCCTCTCCTGGACCCGCAGGCGTGTGTTCTGAGGCTGCATCTGGACGGAGGGTCTGGATGATGATGGAGAAATGATGCTCAAGTGCACTTCCCTGCCCGGCAGCAGCCGAGGACTGTGTGGCACGAGAGCTTTCACTCGCGTCCACCTTCTTCCAGGGATTCACAGATTCTTCATTTGAGAATCATCAACCTAAAAAAATATATCAAACTCAAGTTGTAAATGCTGCAACTCCATCACACCAACGGACCTCACAAGAAATCTCATTTAGGAATAATAACCTTTGAGCTTTTATGAAGCACATTTCAGGAGTAAAAGAGATGGAAATTAAATATTGAAATCTTCATTATATAGTTAATTGTTCATCTTCTTCTCATATCTACACCAAGAGCCTTTTAACAATCTCTGATCTCTGTCTTTTTTATATAACCTACCCAATTTTATTACATCTTAAATCCCATTTAATAACTGAATTAAAACGACTTTTACCTTCTTACGAACCTCAGGATGAACACAGTCGTGCGTCTCTCATCTAATGCTGTGCAAAAGCTTCTCTCACAGTCGTCATGTTGGTCACGAGAACTCATGCAAACAGGTTCTTAACTCTTTCAAACACATGGCGATGGATTGTGAGTCTTCTTTCATTGGTGGAGCCGGAGAGCAGCTGTGTATTCAGATGGCATCGTTCCCTGTGGCTTCGACCCGCGTCCCCCCGGCTTCTGTTGCAGAATCGTTCAATAGAGACGCATCGTATGAATCACAAATGCATCAATTGAAGAAGAATCTGATTTTAATCTTCACTTGTGTTCGCTCCGCTGCCATGTGATCGCAATATTGCGCCTGAATCTGAAAGTCTTATTCTCACCGAGTCATTAGATAGTTCTGCAGTTGCGCTGCCCCCGGAGGTGAAGGTGGAGAGAACAGACACCTTTAACCAGCTCTCCTATCAATTATGGGCCGAACAAAAGCCCACCGACCAAGAAACCGTCTCATTGACTTTGGAATGTGTTCAAGCAATGACTTCCATTAGGTTCAGCTCGGGCAGAGGTGAAAGTGTGACGCCTCATTACATTTGGCAGCAAAATCTCTCACACATCATTCCAGCTGAGAAAGCCAAGAAGAGAAAAGTCCATCATCCTGCTGCAGCTTCCTCTGGGTGCACAAGTATCCACAAGTACTGGAGCAAGTATCAATGAGTACTGGAGCGAGTATCCAACAGTAATGGAGAAAGTATCCAAGAGTACTGGAGCAAGTATCCACAAGTACTGGAGCAAGTATCAATGAGTACTGGAGCGAGTATCCAACAGTAATGGAGCAAGTATCCAAGAGTACTGGAGCAAGTATCAATGAGTACTGGAGCAAGAATCCACAAGTACTGCAGCAAGTATCAATGAGTACTGGAGCAAGTATCCAAGAGTACTGGAGCAAGTATCAATGAGTACTGGAGCAAGTATCCAAGAGTACTGGAGCAAGTATCCACGAGTACTGGAGCAAGTATCAATGAGTACTGGAGCAAGTATCCACAAGTACTGTAGCAAGTATCAATGAGTACTGGAGCAAGTATCCACGAGTACTGTAGCAAGTATCAATGAGTACTGGAGCAAGTATCCACGAGTACTGGAGCAAGTATCAATGAGTACTGGAGCAAGTATCCACGAGTACTGTAGCAAGTATCAATGAGTACTGGAGCAAGTATCCACGAGTACTGGAGCAAGTATCAATGAGTACTGGAGCAAGTATCCACGAGTACTGGAGCAAGAATCAATGAGTACTGGAGCAAGTATCCACAAGTACTGTAGCAAGTATCAATGAGTACTGGAGCAAGTATCCACGAGTACTGGAGCAAGTATCAATGAGTACTGGAGCGAGTATCCACGAGTACTGGAGCAAGTATCAATGAGTACTGGAGCAAGTATCAATGAGTACTGGAGCGAGTATCCACGAGTACTGGAGCAAGTATCAATGAGTACTGGAGCAAGTATCAATGAGTACTGGAGCGAGTATCCACGAGTACTGGAGCAAGTATCAATGAGTACTGGAGCAAGTATCAATGAGTACTGGAGCGAGTATCCACGAGTACTGGAGCAAGTATCAATGAGTACTGGAGCAAGTATCAATGAGTACTGGAGCGAGTATCCACGAGTACTGGAGCAAGTATCAATGAGTACTGGAGCAAGTATCAATGAGTACTGGAGCGAGTATCCACGAGTACTGGAGCAAGTATCAATGAGTACTGGAGCTAGTATCAATGACTTAAATTGATGATATACTGTATATGTATAAGAGTCAGTAAGAAAGTGGTAAGAAAGGAAAAGAAACAATTCTAAAAGTGACTGTAGTGTAAATATTGTTGCATCGACTCAAATCATAGTTTGGAATAAAACCTTTGGTTCGATCTGTAGATCGAGAGTAAAAATGTGAGAACAACACGTCTGATGAATGTTTTAAACCAATTAAAGCGTCTCAGTTTAAAGTGCAGCTCATGAACAAGTTTGCAACAGAGAGAGGAAATAAAAATATCGATTGAAAGGAGGTAAAAGGATAAAAGCAACAAAATGAACCTTTAAATAGTTTAACAGTTTTGTAATGAATTGTACTTGAGTATTACACCTTCGTTCCTTGAAAGACTCGTGCGGAGACATCGATGGGGGTTAAAGTCTTCCACGTATCATCTCGGATTCTTCTCTTTCAAGATAACACAGTCGCTAACAAGCAATCCTTCTTAAGAGGATTAATAACGTCTTATCGCTGCGAGAGCCGGAGCCGTGCCCTCCAGTCTGAGGGAAGCGTTCAAAACTCACCCAAGAACAACCGTTGTAGTCAAAATCTCATTCATGGAATCAACGTTTAACTTCAGTTGATGTCATGTTGAAGCTCGTGAAAGCAGCGTCTATTAAACGTCTGGAAACTGAAAGACAATCGAGGCTTTTCTTCCGACGACACGTCGTGAACTCTCTCTCACCCGATGTGCGAGAAAAGTCTTTCTGGAGATTTTTCCTCTAAGTATCAGCGATTTCAACTGATGAGCTGAAGAGGTTTAGATCCTCCAGTTAATTCAGCACTCAGACAGAAAACACACTCTTGTCTCTCCTTCACTGGAAACTTAAAGGTTGTAATCCAGCGTGATGGACCTGTGAAGAAAGTGTTGAAGGACCGAGCCGATGCCTTCTGTCTCGCTCGCACCTGACGCGGGACCTCGTTGTGGACCCGTGGTCGACTCAAAATACATCAATACTTCCGTTCTGTTGGAAAGGATTGCACAGAAACTCAAAGGTACAGAAACGATGTCAAAGCTCAGCAACTGTCCAACAATGGGAGACAAAGAATCGAGGTCTGTCTAATAATCCCGACGCCAGGGTTAATCCAAACACCAGTGTTGTGTTGTGCGAGGAGGCTGCGGCTCCTAATCCTGAAAGACATATCAGTTTCCACTGATGTAGGTCAGAGCTAAACCTTCCTGTGCCACTGATACCACAATTACTGTCTTAGAGCTGCTGACCTTGAACCAGGAACTCCATCATGACGTTGATTCTTGAAGCTGGTGCTGGAATATTCAAGAGTCTTCTCTGAAATATCTCTTAAGAATATTGAGAAGAAACAATATTAATGTCATGCTAATCTACTTCCTGTTTCTGCAGCGGCGACGAGAACGCTTCTGTGTAAACACTTTTTATGATCTTCAAAGTAGACGCTCATAAAAAAAGTGTATTTTATGTAGTAGTCAATTTTATTATCTCACTGGGTCCACTTCAGGTCTCTCACCCTCCAAGGAGCCAGGAAACGTTTGCAAACCTAGATCCGTACATGTTCACCAGCACCACACGTGTCACAATTTAGCTTCAACAGTGTCAAATGTTGCAGTGCATTATGGGATTTTGTGGCACTCTTTTCACGAGTGAGGGGACGAGTGTGTTTGCGAGCATGTTCACGAGTGATGGGACGAGTGTGTTCACCAGTGTGTTCACGAGTATGTTCACAAGTGTGTTCACGAGTATGTTCACAAGTGTGTTCACGAGTGTTTTCACGAGTATGATCACGATTATGTTCACGAGTGTGTTCACGAGTATGTTCACAAGTGTGTTCACGAGTATGTTCACAAGTGTGTTCACGAGTGTGTTCACGAGTATGTTCATGAGTGTGTTTATGAGTGTGTTCACAAGTGTGTTCACAAGTGTTTTCACGAGTGTTCACGGTTATGTTCACGAGTGTGTTTATGAGTGTGTTCACGAGTATGTTCACAAGTGTGTTCACGAGTGTGTTCACGAGTATGTTCACAAGTGTGTTCACGAGTGTGTTCACGAGTATGTTCATGAGTGTGTTTATGAGTGTGTTCACAAGTGTGTTCACAAGTGTTTTCACGAGTGTTCACGGTTATGTTCACGAGTGTGTTTATGAGTGTGTTCACGAGTATGTTCACAAGTGTGTTCACGAGTGTGTTCACGAGTATGATCACGAGTATGTTCATAAGTGTGTTCACGAGTATGATCACGATTATGTTCACGAGTGTGTTCATGAGTGTGTTCACGAGTATGTTCACGAGTGTGTTCATGAGTGTGTTCACGAGTATGTTCACGAGTGTGTTCACGAATTTTTTCACAAGTGTGTTCACGAGTGTGTTCATGAGTGTGTTCATGAGTGTGTTCACAAGTGTGTTCACGAGTGTGTTCACGTGTGTGTTCACGAGTGTGTTCCCGAGTGTGTTCATGAGTGTGTTCACGAGTATGTTCACGAGTGTGTTCATGAGTGTGTTCACGAGTATGTTCACGAAAGTGTGTTCACGGAGGGGGTTTTTCACGAGTGTGTTCACGAGTGTGTTCATGAGTGTGTTCATGAGTGTGTTCACAAGTGTGTTCACGAGTGTTTTCACGAGTGTTCATGATTATTTTCATGAGTGTGTTCATGAGTGTGTTCATGAGTATGATCACGATTATGTTCACGAGTGTGTTTATGAGTGTGTTCACGAGTATGTTCACGAGTGTGTTCATGAGTATGATCACGATTATGTTCACAAGTGTGTTCACGAGTATGATCGCGATTATGTTTACGAGTGTGTTCATGAGTGTGTTCACGAGTGTGTTCACAAGTGTGTTCACAAGTGTGTTCACGAGTGTGTTCACGAGTGTGTTCACGATAATGTTCACGAGTGTGTTCACGAGTATGATCGCGATTATGTTTACGAGTGTATTCATGAGTGTGTTCACGAGTGTGTTCACAAGTGTGTTCACAAGTGTGTTCACGAGTGTGTTCACGAGTGTGTTCACGATAATGTTCACGAGTGTGTTCACGAGTATGATCAAGATTATGTTCACAAGTGTGTTCACGAGTATGTTCACAAGTATGATCACGATTATGTTCACAAGTGTGTTCACGAGTATGTTCACAAGTATGATCACGATTATGTTTACGAGTGTGTTCATGAGTGTGTTCACGAGTATGTTCACGAGGGTGTTCACAAGTGTGTTCACGAGTGTGTTCACGAGTATGTTCACGAGTATGATCACGATTATGTTCACAAGTGTGTTCACAAGTGTGTTCACGATAATGTTCACGAGTATGTTCACGAGTGTGTTCACGAGTATGATCAAGATTATGTTCACAAGTGTGTTCACGAGTATGTTCACAAGTATGATCACGATTATGTTCACAAGTGTGTTCACGAGTGTGTTCACGAGTATGATCAAGATTATGTTCACGAGTGTGTTCACGAGTTTTTTCACGAGTGTGTTCACGAGTGTGTTCATGAGTGTGTTCATGAGTGTGTTCACAAGTGTGTTCACGAGTGTTTTCACGAGTGTTCATGATTATTTTCATGAGTGTGTTCATGAGTGTGTTCATGAGTATGATCACGATTATGTTCACGAGTGTGTTTATGAGTGTGTTCACGAGTATGTTCACGAGTGTGTTCATGAGTATGATCACGATTATGTTCACAAGTGTGTTCACGAGTATGATCGCGATTATGTTTACGAGTGTATTCATGAGTGTGTTCACGAGTGTGTTCACAGTGTGTTCACAGTGTGTTCACGAGTGTTCACGAGTGTGTTCAGCGAGTGTGTTCACGAGTAATGTTCACGAGTGATGTTCACAAGTGTGTTCACGAGTATGTTCACAAGTGTGTGTTCACGAGTATGTTCACAAGTGTGTTCACGAGTATGTTCACGAGTGTGTTCACGAGTATGTTCACGAGTGTGTTCACAGTGTGTTCACGAGTATGTTCATGTGTGTTCAAGTGTTCACGAGTGTGTTCACAAGTGTGTTCACGAGTGTGTTCACAGTATGATCAGATTATGTTCATGAGTGTGTAGAGGTGTTAGAGTGCATGAGTGGTAGAGAAGTCCGAGGTGAGTATGTCAGAGTATGATAGAGAGAGTGTTTCACGAGTGTCATGAGTGTTCACACGAGTAGATCACGTTCACGAGTGTGTTCACGAGTGTGTTCATGAGTGTTTTCACGAGTATGATCACGATTATGTTCACAAGTGTGTTCACCAGTGTGTTCACGAGTGTGTTCACGAGTGTGTTCACGAGTGTGTTCACGAGTGTGTTCACGAGTATGTTCACGAGTATGTTCACGAGTGTGTTCACCAGCGTGTTCACGATTATGTTCATGAGTGTGTTTATGAGTGTGTTCACAAGTGTGTTCACGAGTGTGTTCACGAGTATGTTCACGAGTGTGTTCACCAGCGTGTTCACGATTATGTTCATAAGTGTGTTCACTAGTGTGTTCACCAGCGTGTTCACGATTATGTTCATAAGTGTGTTCACTAGTGTGTTCACCAGCGTGTTCACGATTATGTTCATAAGTGTGTTCACGAGTGTGTTCACAATGTTAGATCACGAATGTTCATAAGTGTGTTCACGAGTGTGTTCACGGTATGTTCACGAGTGTGTTCACGAGTATGATCACGATTATGTCTCACGAAGTGTGTTCACGAAGTGTTTGTTCACGAGTATGTTCCATTCGAAGTGTGTTCCACGAAGAGTGTTCACGACACGCTCACGAGTGTGTTCACGAGTGTGTTCATGAGTGTGTTCACGAGTTTTTTCACGAGTGTGTTCATGATTGTGTTCACAAGTTTTTTCACGAGTGTGTTCACGAGTGTGTTCATGAGTGTGTTCACGAGTATGTTCACAAGTGTGTTCACAAGTTTTTTCACGATTATGTCCACGAGTGTGTTCACGAGTATGTTCACGAGTATGATCACGAGTGTGTTTATGTCCACGAGTGTGTTCACGAGTGTGTTCACGAGTATGTCCACGATAATGTTTACGAGTGTGTTCATGAGTGTGTTCACGAGTATGTTCATGAGTGTGTTCACGAGTGTGTTCACGAGTGTGTTCATGAGTATGATCACGAGTGTGTTTATGAGTGTGTCCACGAGTGTGTTCACGAGTGTGTTCACGAGTATGTCCACGAGTGTGTTCACGAGTATGTTCACGAGTATGATCACGATTATGTTTACGAGCATGTTCATGAGTGTGTTCACGAGTGTGTTCATGAGTGTGTTCACGAGTGTGTTCACGAGTGTGTTCATGAGTATGATCACGATTATGTTCACAAGTGTGTTCACGAGTATGATCACGATTATGTTCACAAGTGTGTTCACGAGTGTGTTCACAAGTATGATCACGATTATGTTCACAAGTGTGTTCACGAGTATGTTCACGAGTATGATCACGATTATGTTTACGAGTGTGTTCATGAGTGTGTTCACGAGTATGTTCACGAGTGTGTTCACAAGTGTGTTCACACTAATGTTCAAGAGTGTGTTCAAGAGTGTGTTCACGAGTTTTTTCACGAGTGTGTTCATGAGTGTGTTCACAAGTTTTTTCACGAGTGTGTCCATGAGTGTGTTCACGAGTGTGTTCATGAGTGTGTTCACGAGTGTGTTCATGAGTGTGTTCACGATAATGTTCACGAGTGTGTTCACGAGTGTGTTCACGAGTGTGTCCATGAGTGTGTTCACGAGTGTGTTCACGAGTGTGTTCACGATAATGTTCACGAGTGTGTCCATGAGTGTGTTCACGAGTGTGTTCACGAGTGTGTTCACGAGTGTGTTCACGAGTGTGTTCAGGAGTGTGTTCACGAGTGTGTTCAAGAGTGTGTCCACGAGTGTGTCCACGAGTGTGTTCACGAGTGTGTTCACGAGTGTGTTCAGGAGTGTGTTCAGGAGTGTGTTCAGGAGTGTGTTCACGAGTGTGTTCACGAGTGTGTTCACGAGTGTGTTCACGAGTGTGTTCACGAGTGTGTTCACGAGTGTGTTCAAGAGTGTGTCCACGAGTGTGTCCACGAGTGTGTTCACGAGTGTGTTCACGAGTGTGTTCAGGAGTGTGTTCACGAGTGTGTTCACGAGTGTGTTCACGAGTGTGTTCACGAGTGTGTTCAAGAGTGTGTTCACGAGTGTGTTCACGAGTGTGTTCACGAGTGTGTTCACGAGTGTGTTCATGAGTGAGGGGACAAGTGTGTTCACGAGTGTGTCCACGAGTGTGTTCACGAGTGTGTTCACGAGTGTGTTCAGGGGGGGCAAGTGTGTTCATGAGTGTGTTCACGAGTGTGTTCACGAGTGTGTTCACGAGTGTGTTCAAGAGTGTGTTCACGAGTGTGTTCAAGAGTGTGTTCACGAGTGTGTTCACGAGTGAGGGGACAAGTGTATTCACCAGCGTGTTCACAAGTGTGTTCACGAGTGTGTTCACGAGTATTTTCACGAGTGTGTTCATGAGTAAGGGTATGAGTGTGTTCATCAGTATGTTCACGAGTGTGTTCACGAGTAAGGGGACGAGTGTGTTCACCAGCGTGTTCACAAGTGTGTTCACGAGTGTGTTCACGAGTGTGTTCAAGAGTATGTTCTCAAGTGTGCTCATGAGTGAGGGGACAAGTGTGTTCACGAGTGTGTTCAAGAGTATGTTCACAAGTGTGTTCATGAGTGAGGGGACAAGTGTCATCATGAGTGTGTTCACAAGTGTGTTCATGAGTGTGTTCACGAGTAAGGGTATGAGTGTGTTCATCAGTATGTTCACGAGTGTGTTCACGAGTAAGGGGACGAGTGTGTTCACCAGCGTGTTCACAAGTGTGTTCACGAGTGTGTTCAAGAGTATGTTCACAAGTGTGTTCATGAGTGAGGGGACAAGTGTGTTCACGAGTGTGTTCACGAGTGTGTTCACGAGTGTGTTCACGAGTGTGTTCACCAGCGTGTTCACAAGTGTGTTCACGAGTGTGTTCACCAGCGTGTTCACAAGTGTGTTCACGAGTGTGTTCACAAGTATGTTCACAAGTGTGTTCATGAGTGAGGGGACAAGTGTGTTCACAAGCGTGTTCACAAGTGTGTTCACGAGTGTGTTCACGAGTATGTTCACAAGTGTGTTCATGAGGTGAGGGGACAAGTGTGTTCATGAGTGTGTTCACGAGTGTGTTGATGAGTGTGTTCACGAGTGTGTTCATGAGTGTGTTCACGAGTGAGGGGACAAGTGTGTTCATGAGTGTGTTCATGAGTGTGTTCACGAGTGTGTTCACGAGTGTTTTCATGAGTGTGTTCACGAGTGTGTTCACGAGTGTTTTAACGAGTGTATTCAGGAGTGTGTTCAGGAGTGTGTTCAGGAGCGTGTTCACGAGTGTGTTCACGAGTGTGTTCACGAGTGTGTCCATGAGTGTGTCCATGAGTGTGTTCACGAGTGTGTTCACGAGTGTGTTCACGAGTGTGTTCGCGAGTGTTTTCACGAGTGTGTTCACGAGTGTGTTCACGAGTGTGTTCACGAGTGTGTTCAAGAGTGTGTTCACGAGTGTGTTCAAGAGTGTGTTCACGAGTGTGTTCACGAGTGTGTTCACGAGTGTGTCCACGAGTGTGTCCACGAGTGTGTTCACGAGTGTGTTCACGAGTGTGTTCAAGAGTGTGTCCACGAGTGTGTTCACGAGTGTGTTCACGAGTGTGTTCAAGAGTGTGTCCACGAGTGTGTTCAAGAGTGTGTTCACTAGTCTTTTGGCTCTTGATTGGCTCAGCATGTGTTTCCGATGCTTGTGTTTTCCTGCACAGAAGTCGAGCAAAAGAATCAAAGAGCAAAATGTTTTCATTAATTCAAGGATCTTCCTTCTCTTCTCATGTACGAGCGTGACCTCACTGGTGTGATGGACCAGGATCTGTTGAAATGAGGCTCCATAGGTGGTTGTAAGATGGATTCTCTCATCCATCAGAGAAAACGTCTTATTTCTGCTGCACTTTGAAAGAAGGTGCTTTGAGCGATAGATTGGAAACTTTTGTTATTGTAGGACAATTTTACAACCTCAAAAAAATGTATAAAAAAAACGATTCTTGATTCGGTTCATTGATTTTCAGATCATCACCTTTAAAGGTCGATTCAGAGCAAGAATCCACCAACATACTGGAGTTTTTCATTCTCATCCACCTCTTCATCCACTTCATGACATAAGAATGAAATGAATGTGTACTTTGGCTGCTGCTGTGACTCATTTCAAATGACTCGCACCAAGTGAATTATGACTCGTCAAACTCATGGTAGACAACTGAACAGCAAGTCACATGTTTGTCTGATCGACACGTGTGTGTGTGTGTGAGTGTGTGTGTGTGTGTGTGTGTGAGTGTTCCCGTGATATCCCCTACATTATACATAATGTCACAACATTTTCTCCCTCTCTTTACATCATTTTTCATTGAGACACTTGACATTTTTATGTAAGATATTTATATATATATATATATATATATATATTTATTTAAAACCCTCACTTAAGCAAACCTGTGTGTTTCAGGCAATCTTCATCCATGGATGTCTTTTTATTTTCACACCCAGTATTGAAGCTCAGATGGTTCGATACTGTTGTTGTTTCCACCACTTCCTGCTCTGGATCCTCCGCACCATCGTTTCCTCAGCGATGCTGAAAACATGGCCAATTAGCCAAACATTCCCACCAGTGATCATTGTAACGGCATGAAGAGATCTTCTCAGATGAGTAATTGGATGAAGCCAGACTTGGTGAAGGTCAACGCGAGCGAAGGTGAAAACTCATGCAAATGAAAAAAATGCTGATTTCCATATCCTGAGCGTAACATTTAGTTGCTAATGTTTGAGAATCTCTCACGTCACTGTGGTCATGAAGGACATTGTTCTACTGAAGTCATGGAGCCTCTCAAGGATCGAGAGATTCTTCACACTTTTCTTGGTTAACCCTCCCTAAAGCCGCGATGTTTCTCAATCCCAGAGATTAGTGAGATCGAAGGTGCAGATTAAAGCAAGTGAGGAACAGATTCGCTCGTGACTCCTGCGGCACTGAAGTAGTGAATTCTAGTGTTTGGTTCATTGAATCAGAGAAGCTGGTGACTATTCTTCTTAAACCAGGATTTGCTTTCATTCATTCATTTCTTCAAAGACCTGTAGACGTCACGAGCGAGCAGGAGAGCCGAACTACAGATCATGGCAGTGACACGAGTCTAATAGCATCAAATGAACTATTGATTTTCAAGATCCACATCAATGTAATGATGATGGCGTTTTCATCCGGGATTAATGTGAGAAAATCAAAGCCAGCGATCAATAAATATCATCATCTAAATTTCCTGTCTAGTTTAATTTCTTGCTCCACTAGAAGAACTCACATTTCTCCGATCCTTAAAACTCTTGGCTTCCAGTTTCTTTCAAGATCAACTTTAAAATTCTGGTTCTTACTTTCAGATCTATTCATGGTCAGACCTTCCATCAGTGATCTGATCCAGACTTACACCCCAGCTCGGGCTCTGAGGTCTGTGGATCAGAATCTACTGATGGTTCCTGAACTTCAGGACCAGAGGAGAGAAATCCTTCCAGACTGTTGCTCCTAAGCTTTGGAATGATCTTCTCTCTCTTTGTGTTTGATGATCTACTGACTCCTTCAAGAAACATTTGTGTTTGATGATCTACTGACTCCTTCAAGAAACATCTGTGTTTGATGATCTACTGACTCCTTCAAGAAACATTTGTGTTTGATGATCTACTGACTCCTTCAAGAAACATTTGTGTTTGATGATCTACTGACTCCTTCAAGAAACATCTGTGTTTGATGATCTACTGACTCCTTCAAGAAACATCTGTGTTTGATGATCTACTGACTCCTTCAAGAAACATCTGTGTTTGATGATCTACTGACTCCTTTAAGAAACATCTGTGTTTGATGGTCTACTGACTCCTTCAAGAAACATCTGTGTTTGATGATCTACTGACTCCTTTAAGAAACATCTGTGTTTGATGATCTACTGACTCCTTCAAGAAACATGTGTGTTTGATGATCTACTGACTCCTTCAAGAAACATGTGTGTTTGATGATCTACTGACTCCTTTAAGAAACATCTGTGTTTGATGATCTACTGACTCCTTCAAGAAACATGTGTGTTTGATGATCTACTGACTCCTTCAAGAAACATCTGTGTTTGATGATCTACTGACTCCTTCAAGAAACATCTGTGTTTGATGATCTACTGACTCCTTCAAGAAACATCTTAAGACGTTTTTATTTGTTCAGGCTTTTCTTTGATTTTCATGAACTCCTGTTGTGTTATCAGTTTTATCTTGATCTTTAAAGTATATACTTTATTGAATATTGTTTTGATTGTTTAAGCGCTTTGTGACCCTGGTCTGGAAAAGCGCTATACAAATAAAAATTACATACTTACTTTTGGACACAAATCATGGAAAACATTGATATTTAGTTCAATAGTAACAATAGAACTTTGATTGTATTCGTGCAGTTTTATTTTAAACTAATATTTTCAATGAATATTTTAGTTGAAATAAAGTAATGGTTAATAAAGTCAAAAGTAAAATGTCACATTCAGCTAAAATAACTACCTCTGCCAAGGAGGTTTTGCTTTTGCCATCTTTCTCTTGGCAATAACAGGTTTTAATGTGGATGAGTTTATTTAATTTTTGTTTCAAATTAGCTTCTAAACCCTGAAGAAGTGAAGAACACTGGTGCCCGATACATCGATCGCGATATAGCGATCGATCGTGGAGCTGTTGAAGCTGTTGAGTAGATGACAAGATATATATGATATAATATAAGAAAATTAAGAACGAGCTCAGATTTGATTGACATGCAGAGCAGCCTATCTGAGCCCCCCAACTCTTTCAGTGGACGCACAGCAAAGTTTATACGGCTCAAGAATGAAGATGATGACGTGATCGGAAATACATCCTTAAAAACACACTTATATTAAAACATCACATGATGACTGTTTGTAAAATAATACGTGTTGCTCTGATGAGCCACAAAAGTCTGCAGTTCAAAGATGAACACGACCACAGATAAACACGACAGTTTAGTGACGGTGACATCACAGACTACCTCCATATCTGACACTTTATGTGCACCACAAGGTCAAGTCAGAAGGTGGAGCCATTAGAAAACATTCAGTTGCATGTCCCAGCTAGATAGGAGACTCTGGTGAGCTCGGGGAGAAGCTACAAACTCACAACATACCAGAGGTTTTCCTGCGTAACATTTGAAAACTATAACGCCTGAAAGTTCTGGAGATGATGGAACGGTGGACGATCAATAATGAATCTCTTCTCCTCGACAAGTGACGTCATCCTGGTCGAGAACGAGTCTTTACCGTCGGATTCTCTTTCAATCTAAACGAGCGTCAAACGTGCTGATCACAGCAAACGTGCAGAGACAAAAGATTTTCTGTCGAGCCTTTGTTGGAGCAGGAAGTTGCTGGTGTTCTCTCTCTCGCTGCTATTAATAGTCAAATGGAGGAAAGTATTTTTCAGGTCAATAATTTTTCACCTCAATTCTCTTTAAAAGCTGCTGATTTGGGATTGTGTGGTTTGACGCACACGTGGGAGAGAAATGACTTTCAGGTTCTTCATGTTCTTGATAAAATATGTAACACAAGTGTTGATGTTTGGCGACTGAAGTTCATGTTGTAACCACGTGTTCTCTCCTCAGATTCACTGCATTCAGGGGAGCAGCTTCCATTTATCGCAATTGGATGAGAGTCTAATTAGCCCCTGGCAACTAAAGATGACGTTACCATGGAAACAAATAGTTCTGCTATCAATCACCGGATGCCTTGCAGGTAAGATATTTTAACAGTTATTATTTGAAAGACATTCCTGCCTGTTGTCAACAACACCTCTGACAATCTCCTCATAAATGAATATTAATATCCTCTCGATACCTTTTCTGTGAAGCTTTTAATAGCTTTTTCGTGAGAGTTCATCAAACACTGTCTCTTTCATTGACGAGAACTCTTGTGAAAAACCTCTGACGGCATGAACTAGTTCATCTGTGGACGTGATCCGTGGACAGCAGGGCGTCCTGACTCTTCCCCTCGGCGGCGTCCTGTGCACACATTGACTTCTGAGTTTGTGGTCCGTCCAGATTATCGTCGGGATCCTGCTAATGAATCCTGCTCTCCGGCACGTCTTCTCACAGTCGAGGCTCTTGTGGCTCGAGGACATGAAGCATCATTTAAAGTTCAAAGAGCAACATTTAACATTCACGTTCGTCTAAATGTCTCGCTGCTGTAATTCATGTGACATTAGCTTTAAAAACATCTTTTCTTTGATCCATTTCTATGTCTCATCACACGACAGTAAAAGGCTTTCATGCCAGAGAGCTGCACCTACATCACGAAAGAAAGAAGACGCACCTAATAAATAGGTTTTAATGAGTATGTGTGAAAAATATTGTCTTTATCTGACAGAAGTTACAAAATTCACTCATGTTCTCATGTCGACCAGTGTTGATCCTTTTCAGAATAATGTGTTCTTTGTAGACAAACATGTTTGTTCATTTTAATGTAGCGACTGGAGCTCAGTTCGTCTTCATCTTCGTCCAAAAAGACACAAACAAAACACCTTCAAACGGCTCGACTGTAACGTCCCTCTTGGATTGAAGCTCCACATGAGAGGAATAGTTCAGAAATATGATAAATAAGTTTATATTTGTTTGTTGTTCTAAGATGTCAAGTGTGTTTGTGTCATAAATGATATGACGATGAACGTTGTTATTTGAGCGTAACATGGTGATGAGTGATGAGAAGGTGTTCACGTTGTTGTTCCACACAAACTTCTCACTCCAACTATCTAACAATAGACAACTTCTCACGGGGAAAACTTTCATTCTTTTTCTACCACCTTCGTGAAAAATGCTTCGAGCTAGAATTGAAGCTTCTCAAACCAACTGTGAGCGTCAGTTGGAAATAAATCCAATATTTGATTCACAGCTTCTGCTCGTAAATGAGGTGAAGAGGAAACGTATGGAATGTTCAGCAGTTCTTCAGAGTTAGTTCAGTTACATGATCATGAACATTGAAAGTACAAAGTATTGATGAGTCGACAAACTCTTGATAAACTGAACAACTTCTCGATGATTGCGATGGAAACTTGATCTTATCTTGAAAATGAACGTGAAGGTCATGCTAAGAAGAACAAATGAAAATATATAATAATCACGGTATTATTATGGTTTTAATAACATGAACAATCGTTCACTTCATTTGCCTCTTTCAGGCGTCTAAAATTCTCATCGCGATGATCATCTGATCAAATAACAATCATACTTTGATCACACTAATTTTGATCATGTGCTTTTTTCTCTGTGAACAGACTAATGTTAATGTTATATATTGATCTAATGATGACGTGCTAATGCTAAGATGCTACGAAACGTTGCAAAAAACATCAAAGTCCAGATGTTTGTAGCTGACGTGAGTCGCTCAAACTATTGACCAGGTTTAACACATAAACAAAGATTTGAGTTTGGGTATTCTCATACTTAACTTAGTTTAAATTGAATGAATGGGAAATAAAAATAAACTTTTACATACAAAGGTGAATAATTAAAGCGTTTTTATGATTTAATTTACAAACAAATTGTACAAATCTGAGGAAAATATAATAATTAGAATGAAGTGATAATGTTGTGAAAAGTAAAAACAACAAGTAGAAAATAAAGGAGTGAATAAATAAACTGGATGAAGGACCTGGAATATCTGCTTCTTCTTCTGCGACTTAACTCCAGTATTTAAAGTGACGCCGTGTTCGTCGACTGAGATCCAAAGAATGATCTGACGTGGAATGTTGGAGATGTTTATCTGCGGCTCGGCCCTGATGACGAGTCAACGAACGAATGAAAAACATGTAAAGAAATAGATGCTGACAAAGTCTTTACATGTTATGATGAATATAATCTACTGGTGTCTCGTCACCAGGTTGATGGTTTGATTCTGAACCGTGTCAAACGCTCGCGTCACAAATCTTTGTTTCCACCAGGAATAAAAGTCTCACATTATCTTCTCCACCTTCTCTTGCATTTCTTCATGGATTTTCACGGCACAATAAATCATTTCTCGCATCCGAGCGACAAGGTGACGATTCATCATGTGGATGAAGATGTTGTGGAAGCAGCGACGACTCATAAGAAGACGTGTTTTATCCTCCATGATGATGGTGTCGGAGCTCATTGAAGGAAGGTCTCATCGTACAGTGAAAGCAAACATGTCAGCAGAAGTGGCTTCACGGTCCTCGCAGCCAGACGAGCAAAGAAGCCGCACAATGTCACGCTTGTTAAATATTAATGTGTTCCTCAAAGAGATGCAGGATCTTAAAAGAAAGAACCAGCAGCTCATGATTTATTGATTGTTGCCAATACTTTGTGTGCTGAGGTCAGGAAGCTAATGTTTCCGTCTCTCTCTGCAGTCTGTTCGCAGGACGTGATCTTCCAGGGGCCGAGACTGAGGACGGAGCCCAGCGACCTCGTTCTCGCCGCCAACTCCCCGGAGCAGCGAGCGACCGTCTCGTGCGAAGCCGAAGGAATCCCGACGCCGCAGTACAGGTGAAGCGTTTGTTTGTCCTCAGGTCAAAATCATGGCTTTCACTCTTTCACTCGTGAACATGAGCTGCAAAGCAAACATTGCTGAGTCGTCACTTTGAGGAAAATAGATTCAGAAATAGAATAGAATAGAAAATAATCGTTACAGCTGATGATAACAAAGTGAAGCCTTTAGAAAGTTGTTTCTTTGTCCAACAGCGATTGTGTTTCCACACGCGCTCAGCAGCACAGACGCACAGCAGGAGGTCATGACCTTGTGGACGACCTTTCTCTTGATGTTGACTGTGTTTGTACGAGTGTGTTGTGGCTTCACACTTCAGTGTGTGTGTGTGTATGAGTATGTTGTGGCTTCACACTTCAGTGTGTGTGTGTATGAGTGTGTTGTGGCTTCACACTTCAGTGTGTGTGTGTGTAGTGTGTGTGTGTGTGTGTGTGTGTGTGTATGAGTGTGTTGTGGCTTCACAACTTCAGTGTGTGTGTGTATGAGTGTGTGTGTGTGTGTATGAGTGTGTGTGTGTGTGAGTGTGTTGTGGCTTCACACTTCAGTGTGTGTGTGTATGAGTGTGTTGTGGCTTCACACTTCAGTGTGTGTGTGTGTATGAGTGTGTGTGTGTGTGTGTGTGTGTATGAGTGTGTTGTGGCTTACACTTAGTGTGTGGTGGAGGTGTGTGTGTGTATGAGTGTGTGTGTGTGTGTACGAGTGTGTTGTGGCTTCACACTTCAAATCCAGCTGCATCTTGAATACAAACTCTTGTTATATCGTGGATAACATGTTTGTGTGTCTGTGTGTGTTTACTCAACACAAAGTTGTGTAGTTTGTTCAGAAGACACTTGGACAGTTTGAGGTCAACTGTGTTGTTCTGGTTGACATGATATGATATGTGTGTGTTTGACCCCCCCACTCTACCTGTGTATCAGCCTCTAGTGTACATGTGAGGTACTACACCCTGACTTCTGACTAGAATTGGTAACAATAGAATTGGCCAAGTCAACAATCTTGACTTCCGCTTCCGGTGAGCCTTTGATCGGCTGCTTGAACGTGAGCTCCTGCAATAATTGCCAAAAACAGTCGTTTTAACGACTACTTGTCCGGATTTTATGCTCATATCACTTAAGATATGTCTCAAGCATCTATGATCTATGATTGTGATGCTCTTTTCAACATCAGAGAGTCGATGGAGGATTATAATCGCGACAGTTACCAACGTCCGGTGAACGTGTTTCCGGCTCCGCTTCTCATCGACTCGGACTCTGTGGAATATCGTTTGATCTCTCGGGCGATTTCCACAAGCGATGGAGTCGGTCTGGAGTTCAGGTCAGGATGAGACGTGCAGTCGCTCGGAACAACTCTGACGTCATCGAACGTCATCGATGTTTGATCGACATTCCTCTCGCTGAAGAGCATGACGACACATCAGCGCTGCCGTCTGTCCAGACCTCAACGAAAGGTGGTAAGATTTTTTCATTTCCTCTCTTTAATTCGGCTTTTACTACGGAGTTGAACTTCAGTGACAGCTGGTACCCACGTGACATGTTCGCTTCAAAAGATCCCGCTCTGCTGTCAGTGACGTCGTCAGTGACGTCATCGGTGCTGAATGTAGGACTTCTTAATGTTCGCTCCATTACTAATAAATCCTTTATTCTTAATGATCTTTTCACAAGAGTTAATTTGGATTTATTATGTCTTTCTGAGACTTGGCAGAGAGAGGAAGAGTTTATTCATCTGAACCAACTCTGTCCAGTAGGGAGCGCTGTCCTGGGGAAGCCTTGCCTCTCTGGTCGTGGAGGAGGTCTTGCTACAGTTTTTAGGGAGAGTTGTTCTTGCAAAGTGATTCAGACACAGGAATTCACTTCTTTTGAATCTCAGATGATCTTGGTTCTACAAGACCTTTCTATTGTGTGTCAATCTACCGTCCGCCTGGTCCTGCGGCGGTGTTCTTGAAAGACTTTAGTGACTTCTTATCTTCCATTATTCAAATGGAATCTGTTCTTATTCTTGGAGACTTTAATCTTCATGTTGATGACGTCACATCTTGTTCTGCTAAAGAGCTTTTAACTTTAACTGAAGCATTTAATTTTGAGCAACATGTTTCTGAACCCACTCATCAAAAAGGCCACATTTTAGACTTAGTTTTTACTCTTGGCCTGAACATTTCTAATGTATCTGTACATGATGTCCATCTGAGTGATCATTCTCTTGTCTTGTTTAACCTGGACTTCATCCCTGAACCTAAGCCTTTGAAAGTTAGGTCTCAGAGGCGTGTCATCTCAGCCGATACTGCAGACAGTTTTTCTGCTATGTTTGACGCTCTTTCCTTTGATGACTGAACAGACGTGGACAGTTTGATTCACTGTTTCACTGATCATTGTGTTGAAATACTGGATCAAGTGGCACCTGTTAAATCGAACTTGAAAATTCAGAAAAAACGGTGCCCTTGGACAAATGAAGATCTCCTGAGTCTGAAGAGACTTTGTCGAAAGACTGAGCGTCTCTGGAAGTCTACTAAACTTGAGGTGCATAGACTTCACCTCAGGGATCTGTTGACTTCTTACAATGAGATGGTAGAAACTGCTAGATCTGATTACATCAGAAAACTGGTAGCAGCAAATAGGAAAAACCCCAAAGTTTTGTTTGACACGATTAATTCTCTTGCTTAAGTCTCCTGCTCCTCAAATCACGCCGGTCTTCTGTGAAGCTGACAGCAATGCATTGTTGAGATTTTTCATTGACAAAATTAAATTGATCAAAGAGAAAATCTCTCCCCCTTTGTTTGGAACCCCTACTGTCTCTGAGCCCCTCTCCTCCTCTTGGTCCTCCTTCACTGCTGTATCTTTGGGTGATATTTCAGCACTAGTGAACAAGATGAAACCCTCCTCTTGCTCAGATGACGTCCTTCCTTGTAGGCTTTTTATCAAAGTATTTGATGTAATTGGCCCCTGGGTTACCAATATGGTGAACCTCTCCCTTTCCACAGGGGTTTTTCCCAATGCATTTAAACATGTCATTGTGGAGCCTCTGCTCAAAAAACCAGGCTTAGACCCAACTGACCTCAGTAATTTCAGGCCTATTTCTAAGCTCCCTTTCTTGTCCAAGATCTTGGAGAAGGTGGTGTCTGAGCAGCTGTTCCTGGATCAGAGCGACATCCATGAGAAGTTTCAGTCTGGCTTCCGTAAACATCTACGGAGACAGCTTTATTGAAAGTGTCCAGTGACATC
>JACEEU010000636.1:27592465-27594965 GCA_016630915.1 Callionymus lyra | reverse complement strand
ACTCAGTTCCGGGAAGTCAGAGCGAGATTGATGGGATCATTTATGCCAGCGTTCCAACCTCCGAACCTGCCTCTTAAAGTCTAGACAAATATATATATTTAGAAGAAAAGTGAACTCAATCAATCGCTTCACTGTCTAGACGACGTCTTTAAATATTCACTTCATGGAGGAAACTATCGTAAAGGTTCACGATGGTGTCAGTGATCGTGATTTTTTCATTATTCACAAACAAATCGATTCCCCAGTGAAGAGAAAACGGTTTTTAATCTCATAAAGTTTCACGGAGGATACAGAACATGTTTTAATGAAGACTACATTCAATTATACGTTAACTAGATTAAAGTAATTATTCATTTGAACGGTTTCATGACATATTTTAACTTTTACTTTTATACTGATACCCTTTTTTTCACCATGTTCAATTTTTTTAATTTTTTTAATTTTAACATCCTCCATAAAACAAAATGTAATTTAAAAGTTCATGGATATAGTTTATTTCCACCATTCAATAATTATAGTTAATTAACTATTCACAGGCAAGTTCTTCTTTACCATTAAAAATGCATATTTATATGGACTATTTAAAAAATAAATTCTTATTACAAATGTGGTTAAAAAAATATGGCTATGGTTGAAATCAATAAATCATTCAAAAATATAATCAATATGGAATCAAAAAATAACATTTTTGAGCTGCATCCTTGTTATGAAGTCATAATCCACGTGAGATTAAATAAATGTTCAAAGGTTCTGAAGCATCTTTTGATGAATCAGCCGTGTTATGATGCTTTATAATATATTTTAATTTGCTGTTGGATTATGTCAGATATGTCCCCAGAATTTAGTCATGAATAAATGCATGCATTCGATTATTGACTCATAATAACTATGAGTGAATTTGTTTTACAATATCATCTGAATATAGATGTTGAGACACTGGCCTGGACCTCAGGCTCAACAGGTGAGGTGCAGGTGTCGTACAGAGGGATCAGCTTCAGTCTCAGATGTAAAGTGTGGTCAGTCTTCTCTCTCCGGCTCAGATCAGAGTCAAACCTTCTCCTCTGAGCCACAGATCTGGACTCATCGTCCACATTCTGCTGGTAGAACAGATCCTCGATGCACCACCCACGACTCTCTGCTCTCAGTGATTCCAAAGCCCATGTTAGGATCCAGTTAACACGAGCTCTTTTGAAGACGGGTCTGTAAGTCGGGCCCGGTGAGATCAGACGTCGCCTGTGTTGACGTTTCAAGTCGAGCGTCTCCTCCTGTGGCCTCGACGTGTCCTGCCGTGACTTGGCAGCGTTTGATTGGTCCGAGAGCGGCTCATTAATCTCACTGTCCCACTTCCCTCCATAATCTTCCCACGACCAATTTCCTCTTATCGGTCACACTGACTTTCTTTTGTTTGTTTGGAAGGCTCTCTCCAGGCGGTCGGCCAGAGGCTGCAGACGGTCCTGAGCCGACCGCGGCGTCTTCCTTCATCCGTCATGAAGCCAGAGGGCGCTTTATCATCCCAGGTTCAGGTCTGGTCTGCCAGGACCGGCTCGTTGGTTTGAGAGATTGTGCCGAGAGTATCGATGGGAGAGCGAAGGCTTTAAAGTGAGAGATTACACCACGTTTGATAACCAAGTCACTTCTTCCAACAATTGAGTTTCCACCTTCCAGCCTCGTCGCTCCCTCGCACAGAAGTGTGTTCGGGAAACATCACGTCAGATTCATCTTTTCCATCACAGCACCAGCTGTCATTGAAGGCATCGCGAGCTGTCAGTAGGCGTCCCAGGACGATCAATGATTTCCTATTAAAGTCCCGCGGCTCAGAATGCAACATGAAAACATGCCTCAGTGACTCGCGAGCGCAGCAGAGGGAAACTCCACGTCCGTCTGTCTCGCTGTCAAAGAAATATTTGACAAACATATTTGCAGGATATTTAAGATTCTCGCTGGATTCACTTCATCAAATGGTGTCACCGCTTGTATTTGGAGGAAATATTGATGTTTGTGTTACATATGCAACGTAACGTTGTTAAAGAAAAACGTATGTTTTCCACTCAAACTCGTGCGAACCTTTGAGAATCTCTTTCCAAGCAGCTCGACGCGTTGCTGTGAACGAACCTTTAATACGTGTTTAATTCAAGCTGTTTATGTGACGTTTATATTGAGTCACCACAGGTTTTATAGCTTTAATCTTGTTCTTTCAGTCTGTAGCATTTATTTTCTATTCAGACAATTCTTATCCCATTTCCTGTGCTTTTCTGTTGTATTATCCGTCTTGTTACACATTAATAACCCTAAACACTTAATGAGAAAGGTAAGATAAGGTCTTTATTAATCCCACAGTGGGGAGAGAACATAATTACAGCATTAAAAATAAAAGTTGTATACACAATAAAAATGAAACACATAAAATGCCAATATATTATAAAAACGTATACATTGCATTTTGTTTTTATGACATATGACCTCATAGGGCTGAACTTTATTGATCATCAGGAGGTCTGCT
>JACEEU010000636.1:27552465-27587465 GCA_016630915.1 Callionymus lyra | reverse complement strand
GACTTATTTGTCCTGTAGTTACATCAATAAATAAATGGCTCTGAAACGACACGTGAACCAATGACGACTCATTCCCTTCACCTCCTTGTTCGCAGGTGCGATGGGTGAATACGAACCCAAAATAGAAGTCCATTTCCCCGACTCGGTTCCAGCAGCCAAGGAATCCTTAGTGAAATTAGAATGCTTCGCGCTGGGAAAGTAAGTCGACCTCCGTGACCAATCTCCAGGTTATGTCATACTGTATATTGAGCTATATTTAGGGAAGAGACGTTTTTCAAGACGCCACAAATTCAGTTATTTTTTCTGTAATTGCCAATGAATATTTTCACGCTGGATGTGCTCACAGCCAAGAAAAAAAGGAAGGAATAATTGTGCATGTTTGGTTGTGATATGTTGTTTGTTTACGAGGAAGGACGAACCACGACTTCAGTAACGGTGACAGACTGACTATTACATTCTTGCATAAAGAGAATTAATTCAACAATAATGTAATGTATGTTAAGTTTATATTTTAACCCTTGATTTTCAATCCAAACATGAAGGTCTGACAAACTTATATTTTCTAGGGATGTGTCGATGAAGCTTCATGAAACAGTGTCATGTCGGTCAGTAGGTGGCGCCCTGGCTTTAAAAAGGATGGTTTATTTGATGGTTGTTCAAACAATAGATAATAAACCAGACTCACTGTTTCATGAAGCTTCATCAGTTCATTGTTCTCTTGATAGCAGAGCTAGAAACTCAAGATATAATATTTTGTTAAAAGAATCTTATACGTTTAAATACGGCAGATAATTCCGGGTCATGCATTGTAATCTTCATAGGAACGTTAGTGCAGCTGCAGCTCTTCTCTGGAGGTCAGTATGTGACATGAACTGAAGTGTCACTCATGAGGTCACGCCTAACATGGCTTGACGTGACTTTGAGTCAAACCCCTGGAGACTGTTCAGCAGCTCGCAAGTGAGCAGCTCCGTCCAGCCTTAGAACTCCAGCTTTCACTCTTTTATTTCTATACCGGTGGTTGAGAAACAATGAAGCACAAAAACCTCATCCCTCTCTTGCAGTCCTGTGCCCGAGATAAGCTGGAGGAGAACCAGCGGCGTCCCGTTCCCCAGCAAGGTCAAGATGAAAAGCTCCAACGCGGTTCTTGAAATTCCCAATTTCCAGCAGGAAGACGCAGGAACGTACGAATGTCTGGCTGAGAATCGTCGGGGAAAGAATGCGGCGCGAGGTCGTATTTCATTCCACGGTGAGCCAAGCATTTCAAATTGATGAGCGTGGATGAAGAGAGCGACAGAAACGACTGTGGACGTGCACGTCAGCCAGAGGATTGATCATGTAGAATATATATGAATATATATGAATATATATGAATATATCGAATATATATATGAATATATATAAATATATGAATATATACAAGAATATATATATGAATATATATGAATATATATGAATATATATAATATATATATGAATATATATGAATATATATATGAATATATATGAATATATACGAATATATATATGAATATATATGAATATATACAAATATATATATGAATATATATGAATATATACAAATATATATATGAATATATACAAATATATATATGAATATATACAAATATATATATGAATATATATGAATATATACGAATATATATATGAATATATATGAATATATACGAATATATATATGAATATACATATTCATATTCATATATAAAGATGATGTTTTCTAAACATTGACTTCAGTCGGAGTCACATGACGTCACGTACTCCTGAACCTGTTCCTCATTATTCCGTTAATCCACTTGCTGAGTTTGGAGTTTGGAGATTTAATGCAAGGCTGCGAGTTGCTGTACAACTTTTATGATTTCTGATATTACTCTGAGCTAATCCTACTTCAATAATTAAAACAAAGGTAATCCTCTCATTTATTCCAAGCCAAACCTCAATGGTTCCAGACAATGGCCGACACAGCTCTGTCCATCAAGGAAAACCTCTTCTGGGAATGCAAGGCCAATGGAAAACCTAAACCGTCGTACAGCTGGATGAAGGACGGAGCGCCGCTCACTCCTGGGGTGAGACACTTCAAATTAAAGATCACGTCTCCAGACACTCGAGTTTTAACTGCTGAACTTTTTATTCTTCAGGAGTGAATGAGATCATTTTAACAAAAACATCTTCTTGATGAAACATTGACATTTTTTTGTATTAATGTATTTCCTCAAACGGATGGAAGGAAGGAAGGATGAATGGAAGGATGGATGGATTTCTCTGATTTTGTTGGAGTGGTTAGTGTATTTCTCTGATTGTGTTGGGGTGGTTAGTGTATTTCTCTGATTGTGTTGAGGTGGTTAGTGTATTTCTCTGATTGTGTTGGTGTGGTTAGTGTATTTTGCTGATTGTGTTGGGGTGGTTAGTGTGTTGGTGTGGTAAGTGTGTTGGGGTGGTTAGTGTGTTTCTCTGATTGTGTTGGGGTGGTTAGTGTGTTTCTCTGATTGTGTTGGGGTGGTTAGTGTGTTGGTGTGGTTAGTGTGTTGGGGTGGTCAGTGTGTTGGGGTTGTTAGTGTGTTTCTCTGATTGTGTTGGGGTGGTTAGTGTGTTGGTGTGGTTAGTGTGTTGGGGTGGTTAGTGTGGTTAGTGTGTTGGTGTGGTTAGTGTGTTGGGGTGGTTAGTGTGTTGGGGTGGTTAGTGTGTTGGTGTGGTTAGTGTGTTGGGGTGGTTAGTGTGTTGGGGTGGTTAGTGTGTTGGGGTGGTTAGTGTGTTGGTGTGGTTAGTGTGTTGGGGTGGTTAGTGTGTGTCTCTGTTATTGTTGTGGTGGTTAGTTTTTTTTCCTAATTGTGTTGGTGTGGTTTGTTTGTTGGGGTGGTTAATGTGTGTGTGTGTGTGTTATTTATTCATGTCTAACCTTTAAGTGTGTGATCTGTTCATCCGTCAGACGTGAACATA
Source organism: Callionymus lyra (assembly GCA_016630915.1). Lineage (NCBI taxonomy): Eukaryota > Metazoa > Chordata > Actinopteri > Syngnathiformes > Callionymidae > Callionymus > Callionymus lyra. The sequence goes on along the minus strand of JACEEU010000636.1, from coordinate 27,584,510 downwards.
TCATTTTAAATACATTCTAAAACTGTTCAAACTCCTCATTATAACGTCATCAAACGAACTTTGGATTCACTGCAATCATCACGAGACCTTCTTGAACCAGAGATAAGTGAAGGATTCCTCGTCCTCCATAAACGCTGATATCACGGCTTCACTGCTGCAGCTGCAGGTGTTGCTTCTCGACACAAAGGAAGAGAAAGAAAAGCAGCTTGAATGAAAAAAGGTCTTCGGAGTCGCAGCCGAGTCGTCGGTGGCTTCAGTGAAACATGAATCTGTTTCAAAGGATTCTTTTGTGCGACTTCAAACTCAACATGAAACCTTTTCTTTGCCGCAGGTTGAAAAACCAGTTTGAAACATCTTTAAATAATAAACGTCTCGTCCTGGACTTTTTCCTTCGCTGCTGTGATGCAGTTCTGATGGTTGAACCGGGTTTAGACTTGTGTCCTGTGTTTGATGGACTCACGTCTCACGTCTAGTTCTTGACAAACGTCTCATCCTGACTGACGTATGTCTAGATGTTCTGTGATGGTCTCCATGGTTCTCGTCCACAGACCCGGGTGCAGGTGGACAGCGGGTCCCTCTCGGTGACGTCTCTGGACCTGTCCGACTCTGGGATGTATCAGTGTGTGGCTGAAAACAAACATGGCGTGGTTTACTCCAGCGCTCAGCTCTCAGTGTTGGGTACGTTCGTCTTCCACGTCTGAGCAGAAACATGAGCCTCTTCAACATGTCGTTCAAATCCAACACGTCTGTGCTTCGTCTTCATGTCGAGGATATTGATCGACGAGCTTTGATGACGTCTTCTCCAGTCGATGACACTTGATATATGATAAGATATATATATGATATATATATATATATATATATATATATATATATATATATATATATATATATATACACACACTGATATATGTTAACACATAGTTTTCCAACAGAGAAAAATGTGCGTCTGTCCTTAAATAAGTTCCTCTTGTGCAGCTTCAAATACTGTTTAATATAAAGTTAAAATACTGTTTAATATAAAGTTAAAATACTGTTTAATATAAAGTTAAATACTTTTTAATATAAGGTTAATATACTGTTAAATATAAAGTTAAAATACTGTTAAATATAAAGTCAAAATACCGTTATTTATAAAGTTAAAATACTGTTAAATATAAAATTTAATGTATACTGTTATTTAATAAATTAAAATACTGGTCAATATAAAGGTAATATACTGTTACATATAAAGTTAAAATACTGTTAAATATATTTAAAAAAAGATGAATACCTTAATTTTTAATACGTTCCTATAACTTATTGATAATCCTGGTCATTGTGTATCTTCATCAAGTATCTTTATCTAGTATCTTCATCAAGTATCTTCATAGTATCTCATCATTTATCTTCATCATGTATCTTCAAAAAACCATTGTACTGGTCATTGTGTATCTTCATCAAGTATCTTTATCTAGTATCTTCATCAAGTATCTTCATCGAGTATCTTCATCATTTATCTTCATCATGTATCCTCATCAAGTATCTTCATCATGTATCTTCATCAAGTATCTTCATCAAGTATCTTCATCAAGTATCTTCATCGAGTATCTTCATCGAGTATCTTCATCAAGTATCTTCATCAAGTATCTTCATCAAGTATCTTCATCAATTATCTTCTTCAAGTATCTTCATCAAGTATCTTCATCAAGTATCTTCATCAAATATCTTCATCATGTATCTTCATCAAGTATCTTTATCAAGTATCATCATCAAATATCTTCATCATGTATCTTCATCAAGTATCTTTATCAAGTATCTTCATCAATTATCTTCATCAGTGTATCTTCATCAAGTATCTTCATCAGAGTATGGTCTTCATCAAGTATCTTCATCAAGTATCTTCATCAAGTATCTTCATCAAGTATCTTCATCAAGTATCTTCATCAAGTATCTTCATCAGTTCTTCATCAAGTATCTTCATCAAATATCTTCATCATGTATCTTCATCAAGTATCTTTATCAAGTATCTTCATCAATTATCTTCTTCAAGTATCATCATCAAGTAACTTCATCAAGTATCTTCATCAAGTATCTTTATCAAGTATCTTCATCAAATATCTTCATCATGTATCTTCATCAAGTATCTTTATCAAGTATCTTCATCAAATATCTTCATCATGTATCTTCATCAAGTATCTTTATCAAGTATCTTCATCAATTATCTTCTTCAAGTATCTTCATCAAGTAACTTCATCAAGTATCATCATCAAGTAACTTCATCAAGTATCTTCATCAAGTATCTTCATCAAGTATCATCATCAAGTAACTTCATCAAGTAACTTCATCAAGTATCTTTATCAAATATCTTCATCAAGTATCTTTATCAAGTATCTTCATCATGTATCTTCATCAAGTATCTTCATCAAGTATCTTCATCAAGTATCTTCATCAAGTATCTTCATCAAGTATCTTCATCAAGTATCTTCATCAAGTATCTTCATCAAGTATCTTCATCAAGTATCTTCATCAAGTATCTTTATCAAGTATCTTCATCAAGTATCTTCATCAAGTATCTTCAACAAGTATCTTCATCAAGTATCTTCATCAAGTATCTTCATCAAGTATCTTCATCAAGTATCTTCATCAAGTATCTTCATCAAGTATCTTCATCAAGTATATCTCAAGTATCTTCATCATGTATCTTCATCAAGTATCTTCATCAAGTATCTTCAACAAGTATCTTCATCAAGTATCTTCATCAAGTATCTTCATCAAGTAACTTCATCAAGTATCTTCATCAAGTAACTTCATCAAGTATCTATATCAAGTATCTTCATCATGTATCTTCATCAAGTATCTTCATCAAGTATCTTCATCAAGTATCTTCATCAAGTATCTTCATCAAGTATCTTCATCAAGTATCTTCATCAAGTATCTTCATCAAGTATCTTCATCAAGTATCTTCATCAAGTATCTTCATCAAGTATCTTCATCAAGTATCTTCATCAAGTATCTTCATCAAGTATCTTCATCAAGTATCTTCATCAAGTAACTTCATCAAGTATCTATATCAAGTATCTTCATCATGTATCTTCATCAAGTAACTTCATCAAGTATCTTCATCAAGTATCTTCATCAAGTATCTTCATCAAGTATCTTCATCAAGTATCTTCATCAAGTATCTTCATCAAGTATCATCATCAAGTAACTTCATCAAGTATCTTCATCAAGTATCTTCATCAAGTATCTTCATCAAGTATCTTCATCAAGTAACTTCATCAAGTACATATGTAATACACATTTGTTCAAGGATCCACTTCAGGATAAATGTACAAATCTCTGAGATGAAAGAGTCAAAATTCTCTGAAGAACTGATCAAATATTTACTGGTCTTTGATGGACAAGACGTTCAGGACCTCATGCTTTAAACCAATGACCTCGGAGCACTTGAGGAGACGCTAATGGAAATGATGCGCAGGGTTTGCCCTCATGTGTTCATGTCTCCTCTCACAGCCTCAGCACCCAGTTTCTCCACAAGTCCATTACGAGCTCTGCTAAAAGCTCGCTCGGGCAGTGAAGTCACTCTGGAATGCTCGCCTCAAGCTTCACCCCCGGCTCTGACCTTCTGGAAGAAAGGCGGCGAAGTCCTGCAAAGAACAGAGAGGTAGGATCACATCCTCGTCTAAATATGTGTCGTGCAGAGAATCCAGCTTCACCAGAAGATGATATTGAGGGAAGAAAGAAAGCTGCAGGTTCTTGTCAGACACGCTCGTCACTGCATGGCTTCAGTTGAAGGTCTTCAATGAAAACCACACGGAGCAGAAGTTCTGAACTCACTGAACATTTACTCAACATTCAACTCCTGACTCTGGACTGTAGACGTTGAGGCTTCGTCCCTCGTGACGATCCAAGACTTCAGATGCAGACGACGACAAAGAAAGACGGTTGATTAAGAGAAGCTTCAGGAAGTTCATCACCAGCTCTGAGAAGTTGATGTTCAGAATAGAAACATGACTTCAGTCACGAGACCTTCATGACGAGCGAGAGGCAAGAAAACATGATTTCAAAACACATTCATTTAAAGTCCGGTGAACCTGAGGAGCAGAACCGAACTCAACCAAACAACAAGTTTAGAGAAACAGACTTTGAGTTGAGCGGTGAGTTGGACGTGATCATTGGATGAAAAAGTTCATCCTTTGTGTTCCTCATTAGATCAACTTTAGCATCGCGGCTAATAAAGAAAGAAAGAAAGTCAGAGCAGCAATAATAGAACAAGAGAAGACAGTGTTTTAAATGGTGTTGTTGCTCACAATGAAACAACCTTTGTGTCTCTGTTGTGTCTCTGTTTTGATCTCTGCTCATAAGACGTGAAATCTCCTGCTGAGTCCAGAGGAAGTCAGGTCAACAAATATATATTTTTTACATACAAAACATTAAAGGCTGTGATGTTTGGACGCCAGTAATAAGGCTCACACTCGCCCACAATAAATTGTTTGTTGTAAATCCTCGCTCAACTTTCCTGCCGTCATTAAAACACATCCGTAGATCAAAGGTTGAAAGTTCAACAATGAAATCCAAGGATTCCTGCTCGTTTGAGTTTCCACATGTGGAGCCTCCGACACAAGACTCTGAACCATGTGTCTCTCGCAGGATCTCGCTGCTTCCTAACGGGACCCTCAAGATCTCCAACGTCACCAAACAAGACGCCGGCAGCTACACCTGCGTCGCTAAGAACCAGTTCGGAGCCGCGAGCACGACCGGACGACTCATCACGACCGGTGGGTTTGAAACATGGAGGGAAAAGTCTTTCATCAGGAGGTTGATCTAAATTAAACACTCGGATGCAGAGAAAACTAAACTAAACTGAAGTTTTATGAATTGATTCGACGTCTGAACTGACGGAGTCTGAGGTATTTCAGCGAAGAGCAAACTCTAAAAGTCTCGGAGCAAACTTTGAAAAATAAGTTTTGCAGACTGAAGGTGAACGTTTTATGATCCCAAACGTTGGATTTCAACTCTTTTTATTTGACTAAAGCCAAATTAATGGGACAAAAGTTTCACTGAGAAAAAAGTTTACTTTTAATGAGTCACGGCTGAAGGTCACGGCTTTGGTTTCGACCATATTTGTACAAAAACCTGTTTTTTAATGAATCTCAACTTTCTCTCAGACAAGCATCAGATAAAGAATAGAATAATGTTAATAAACCAGTGAATATTAACAAATGTCCAGTGAAATAAATCGAATAATTTGACACAATGATTTTATTGAAGAACAAATCAAGATAAATTCAATGTTTCAGACTTTGTTCTGTATTGAATAACATTTTAAAATCTATTTAAAACATATAAAACACATGTATTTATAGTGTACATGGAGAGTTACCAGCATGAAGATTTAAACCATAGTAATGTCATTTACATGATCATATATTTAAATGAACATATTACAGTTTTTACAGTTGGGTTTGACCTCTGACCTTTGGCTAACCTAATGTTTGATCTGGTCATCTCTTGTTCCGCCGTGAGAAACACTGAATCCGATTGAATTACTCTGACCTCCTTGAAAACCTCTCCACGGCGTCCGGTCGTCCCGACCGTCACCAGCGAGAACGATCATCGCTTTAATCCGCTTTCAAACATTTTTCTTCCAATTTGATCCGGGAGCGTGAAGTGCAGGCCAATGTCATTAAATGCTGCTAATGGATATTCTGGGAATGTAAGTGCTTATTAAAAAAAGACGCCACATATGAAGATTAATGATGGAGCCTCAATGTAGCCCTGAGTGTGAGCGACGGGTTCAGAGGTCGCCGAAGGTCCTGGCGGAGGAGAGGCATTAACATGCACACGCGGTCGTCTGTTGTCTTGCCAGAACCCACCAGAATCACCATGAGGCCGACGAACATGGAGATTATTGTTGGCGAGAGCATCGTCTTACCCTGCCAGATCGCCTCCGATCCAGCTCTGGATGTCTCCTTCTCGTGGGCATTCAACGGCCAGCTCATCGACTTCCAGAGAGACGGCGATCATTTCGAGAGAGTGGGCGGGGTGAGTCATCTCGCTCGGCTCCTTTCCGGCTATTTTGGGATTAATTGGGACGTACTGGGTTGTGTGCGAGGCTATGCTCTGCTGCTCTGCTGAGACACCAATAACATCAAGAGGACGGATGTTTGCAAACGTTCATCGCAGCTTAGAAACAGACTTCGTGCACCGAGAACTGTGGATCAGGTTTTATCATCGCTTTGATTATCGAAACAAGAGAGGAAGTTATGGAGAGAATCTTTCAGAGTTTGTTGGTGTTTTCATTAGATTCTTGTCCGAGACATGTTGAAGTAAATGATGTTGTTGAGTGAAAGATGAGTTTGTTTTCATGACTAACGATGACTGAACCTTCATGAAGATGCTGTAGATCAACCATAACCTCATGATCATCCATTAGTACCGTGACGGTTTAAAGAAGAAAAGAGACGTCGGGTTCAACAATGAGGCTGTAAACTGGTGAAAACAAGAGAAACACAAATATAATTGAACCAGAGTCTCAGTGATGGTGAGATGTTTATGTTGAAGGTACTTTTGAAATCTCAGCAATGATTGAAATGATTCAGTTCTTCAATCTTTGCAGACTTTTATTCATTGAATTATACAATGTTTTTTGATGCATCTGGGACTGATTGTGTGTTTATTAGAAATAGAATCTAGTCACGCAAACAAGATCAGGTTTAAGGACGCGATCATTATTTCTCAGCCGAAGAGTTTTGACTCGCTTGGTTTCTAATTGGAAGAAGAACAGAGAGAAACAGATGAAGCTGTGATTATGAACAAACTACATTTACAGAAACAGTGTTTGTGTCAGAAAATAGATCAAGTTCACAGGTTTGATGGATCAAATATGTAAACGAAGTGGACATCATGACCACATGCGGTGTTTAGATCCTCTGTTTGTTTGACACAAGAAGTCCACGTAAGAGAAAACATGGCTTGTCAGAGCAACAGTCGTGGTTCTCCAGCAACATTGGTCAGAGGACGAGGTCACAATGGTTTGTAGCCTCACAGCAACGACTGTTACGTAACGATGAGTCACGTCCCTGTGACTGGATCCTTCCTTCACCAAGAGTTGTGACCCCTCAGTCACCTCGGTCCACAAGCAACTTACAGTTAACAGTTGTATTTCCACTGCTTTTTCCTAGAAATAGAAAAAAGAATCAACAAAGCTGACGATTACTGTCACTTGAATATAATGTCAAGTCATAAATCAATCAAAATGGGAACATAAACACGTTCAAATAATAATAAAATGTCTTTCCATTCACTCTAATGCATTATGGGTAATAAAGTGGTTATACCGTTTAAGCCTTTCATTTCTAATTTGCTCACCTCGAGGGAGAGTGTTTTCTTATCACTTCCTTCTACAATAATTTCATTAGCATTTTTATTCATAAATCTCCGAAGGACTTAATGAGCAGAGACTGACAGTCATCGAGGCGAGTGTGTCGTCGTTCATTTGAAATCTTTGTGCGTCGAAGAGAAGAAACAGACACGAGGCTCTTTGTTCAATATTTGTTCCGTCTGATGAAGGGTAAAGACGATTGTTCGGCGCTTGTCAGAAGGAAATTACTTTTGCATATCTCAGGCTTTTCTCGAGTGTCATTTATCACGGAGTGACAGTTGTGTGATCACTGTCACTCACATGTCAAAGGTTGTCATGTGTGTGTTAACAGATGAGGATTTAAACTGTCGGTGTTTATAGGTCGACAGACAAGAACCGGAAACAGTATATATATAGAGAGAGATATATATATAGAGAGAGATATATTTATATGTTTACATCCAAAACTAAAGTCAACAAATTAGGAATGTATTGAATAACACTGTAGAGGCAGAAAGATGGAAGTTCTCAGGATTAAATCATCATCCGATCATTAATTATCCTTGAAATAACAGAATGTCTAAAAGAAGGCTCGAAATATGACCAGCTGTTTGAGACGATGCTGTTCAAACAAGAGGCAAAAACAATGAAATAAAAGCAGTTTGAACCAGTGGTGTCACGTGATCAAACACTTGTCTAACTGTCAACTATCAGATGCTTATTTCCAGACACTCTGGAATCTTCATCAGAGACTCTGATTGGTCGAATGATCTTCTCGGTTACTTTTGCAAGGACGTACGATTGAGTTACACAAACTTCACTGATGGACTCTGACGACACAAACTAGATTATTAACGTGAATCAATGCTTGTATCGCAGAAGATTCTGCACACAAACGACATCACTGTTGATGACTATTTTCTAAAAAAGAATTATACTTTTTTTTTATTTATTCAAACACAGCCATGTCAGTAGGAGGTCGGCACCCCGGCGCCCTCTATGGGCCACTATCCACTGCCGAAGTCTTCCATCCTTCTCATTTAGATGTTCTTGAGTAACAGCTTCAGGTCGTCTAAGGAGTTGTGAAGAAATCCTGAACGTTATCTCAATAGAAAGAAGGTGTAAACGACATAATATAAATGTCATTATTGGATTGAGTTGTTCAAATAAATGCATCAATGCAAATATGAGACAATATATATTCAACCTTCTCTTGGTCAGTTTCTATTGGACCTCCAGCAAAGTATCGTATTACAGTCAAATCCACCTGCAAATGACAACTATCAATGAGCGAGGATGAGATTTTCATAAGATCCTGCTCGTCCACAGAGATTCCCGCCTCCCTGCTCAACAGCTTCTGATGAATCCATTTACATAATTAAATCTGCCTCATCACTTCCTTCCTCCAACACTCGAGTGTCTCTGAAGCTCAGGTTATCCAGGTGGCTGATGACACCGCGAGTCTCTTCAGCTGTCACCACACACCACCAGTGGAAGCAATAGAAGCTTCTGTGCTTCTGTCGGGTCCCTGTGAGGCCCGTCGCTCATGTCCGGTTCCTGCCGAGAGCTTCTCTGATCACTCCCCGCCAGGCCTGATGAAATGTGCAGCGAATCCTTACCTGGGTCGGTCCCGGGTGACCCGGCTCTAAAGCTCTCCCTTCACTGGCCGACATGTGTCAGGTTCAAGAGGAGACTCCGGGGAACTCATGGACCGTCAGAAGCTTGAGACACAAGATTAACACAAGTGACCCAATCAAAGAATGATCTTCATGAGGGTATTGTGGGGATTTTCATTCATTTACAAGAGCATGTTGAGATATATCGTGGTGAGCGTGAAGGCCAGCACTAACATATACTGTACACACAGTGTATGTATATTTAATGAATAGTTATTCATCTTCTTAGATCAATTCTCTATTTGAGTTTGAGCAGCGTCATGGAAAGAGATTAAAGGTTGTTAAAGGTATTCAATCTTTCCTTCAAGGAGCATTGAACTGTCCACTTTCTTAGATACAAATATATTCAATATATTATAATAAATGTATCGTATTAAATCGTAGTTGTTATACTGTTCAAACCTTTCATTTCTATTTCATCACCTCCAGAGAGACTTTTTATCATCTTCTTCTACACAAGTGTTAACGTTCAAATGAAACTAAAGCAGTTCAAGTAAATGCAGTCGGATGAGTTATATGTTCATGGAGCGACCGTTGAGTTTGTCACTTCCATGTATGTTTGCTCCTTCATGACCTCGAACACAGACTCTGCTGCTGTTACACAACGATGGCTCTGTGACCCATACTTGGAATGCTGGTGTAATGACAGTGTAATTAGCAACTCTCTCGCCAATTAACCAGCCTGTGTTTGTCTTCGTGCTGCATGTAGCTCGTAGCTGTTTGTGGCAGAGCGGGGGGGCGGGTATGACTTGAAGGACAGCCAAGAGCTTTATTTGTGCAGAGTACATATGCGTGTCTCGTTGTGTTTGACTGGATGCAGAAGTCAGTGGCCTGGAGAAGTCGTGTGCATGAAAACAAATGCGTGATGATGAATCTTTTTTCTTTCCCAAATGTTGATTCGGGTCCAGAGCGTGTCAGGAGATCTGATGGTTCGCAACATCCAGCTGAAGCACGGAGGGAAGTACGTGTGTGTGATCGACACCGACGTGGAGAGTCTGTCCACGTCTGCCATCCTGGTGGTCAAAGGTATCTACACTTATTATTTCATTGTTCACTGGTGCTTCACATTCTGAGTGAAGACAGAAGAAGCTTCTGCAGGAGACACAGGGAGGTCTGACAGCCAACGATACAAAGGATCCCTGAGGCTTCCTGGATGTACGTTGAAGACAGAAAGCAATTGATGCTGCTTCTGTCAGAGTTATGACAGCTTGTGTTTACATTATATATGTGCAACACAACACGCAGGCATATGTGCTTCTAGCGGCTGAGGTTTGCTGATGCATACTTCATATATCAACCACCCCTGAGATCGACCCTCATCTCTGATGGCTTGCATTGGTATTCACACCCTGACCACACAGTAATGGTGTCCCAGGTGCTGTGAGGAGGCTGTGTTGATCATGGAAAATGGCTATAATTGGGTCATTATACATCCGCAATATATCATGGAAGCCATTTGAATAATGCAGCAGCACAACGAACCCGGCGCTGTAACACATCTGTGCATTGCTTCCCCTGCCACTCCACTTGTCCCGGGCCTCCGGAGCGATTATATCCAGTATCTCTTCTCAGCGCCTGCAATCATCACAGAGATGGAGGGAAACAAATCCCCACAAGGACGAGGCTGAACTCTTAATTAAAGACAGTGATGATGGTCTGATGAGACTCGTTGGAATTAGAAAGAAGCTCATGGTGTCATTGATTCAGGTCCACCGGGCCCGCCTGACACCGTCACGGTGGAGGAGATCACGGACAGCACGGCGCAGCTCTCGTGGACGCCTGGACGAGACAACGGCAGTCCCATCACAGGCTACATCATCCAGGGGAGAACGCCGTTCACCGTCGGCTGGCAAGCGGTGGACACAGGTCTGTTCCTCCAGCCGTTGATTCTTTACGTGATCATGTTCAAAGATCCAATTCTTCCTTGTAGTCCCTGAGGTGGTGAACGGCAACCTGCTGACAGCTACAGTGGTCGGTCTTAATGCGTGGGTGGAGTTCGAGTTCAGGGTCGTGGCCCGGAATAATGTGGGCCTCGGGGAACCGAGTCCACCTTCAGCCAAGACCAGGACAGAAGATGCGAGTAAGTGTCGTGAAGCAGCTACACACTGTTTCCATGAGATTTATTGTTCAATTTAACATTTAAAATCAACTTAAACACCATTAAGTAAACAGTTATAAAAAGACATCCTCAGGCTTTCCATTCAAAGTTCAGAGTGAAAAACCTTCATTATCACGATAGAAATATAAATATTTACTCACGTTGCACTTTTCCTGGTTTTCTTTTTTCAAGTTAAGTGCAGGAAAAAAACAACACAAGGTGTTGTGTGTTCATTTGTTGTGTGAGTTGACACGATGAGGGTCTTCTCTCTGGTTGAAGTGTCACTTCTCAGAGTGGACATGAGAACCTGGAGGTGTCCGGCCTGTGATCCGACCTTCTTCTCTGCTCCCCGTGAAGAAGTGACAGAACAGACGAATCAAGGGATGTGTGAAGAAAGAAGGAAAAGAAGGGGAGGAAAGGTTTTTTTGTTTTTGTGTGTCTTGTGTTTGTGTGTGTGTGTGTGTGTGTGTGTGTGTGTGTGTGTGTGTGTGTGTGTGTGTGTGTGTGTGTGTGTGTGTGTGTGTGTGTGTGTGTGTGTGTGTGTGTGACAGATAAAAGAATATCAATTTATTCAGAAAGGGAAACTCTCATCACATTCCCAGCTGGTCATAATCCACCTGGAGATCACAGGTGTGATTGTTTTGAAGGATCGTTTGTTGAAAGACGTATTAAATGGATGCTCCATTGACTAAAGGATTCTTGCAGGTTGCACCTGGACGCTCCTGCGCCATCAGTTCAGTCATCACACGGCGCTGCACAAAGTGCTTTGGACTGAACCGAATCAATATGTATTCAATGTGTTGGTTTCCTGTGTATCTGCAGTGATATTTGGCCAATGGTGGTTGTCCACTCCCCCCTGAGATGTTTGCTTTAGCTCAGTGTGGAGGATTTTATGAAGTGTAAAATGGATGACAGTATCAGCAGCAGGTAGCTTTGTCATAAGAGCACAAGTACACTGAAGTGTTGTCATTGAGCTTTGGAAACTGTTTTCTAATTGCTCCCCTCTGGGTTTGCCTTCACAGTTCCTGATACAGCTCCCACTGATGTCGGAGGAGGAGGCGGCACCAAGTCTGAATTAGTGATAACATGGGAGGTAAGTCATCTGTCACGTTTTACTGTTCGCTCCTTCGCCCAGTAATGGCCTGCTTAATTGTGCAGAATTGAACTGAGCAATTTTACGAGCCACATTAAAGCGGAGATCTCTCCTCTGTCCCTGCATTTGCTGGATAAATGGCACTTGGAATCTAGGCAGAGCGAACGTCCTTTGATGAGTCCTGCACTTTAGTCACAATTACTTAGCTCTGTAAGCAGATCTCAGAGGCGGATCTGTCAGTTCACCTGTCTGTATGCTTTTTAATATCACTCTAGTTGTGTGTTTTTCCCCCAGCCTGTGCCCGAGGAGCTGCAGAACGGCGAGGGCTTCGGCTACATCATCGCCTTCAGACGCAGAGGACGAGTCATGTGGACGCGAGCCGTCACGTCCACGCCCGGCGTGACGCGCTACGTCTACAAGAACGACTCCATCACACCCTTCTCACCCTTTGATGTCAAAGTGGGAGCTTACAACAACCGTGGGGAGGGACCCTTCAGCTCCATAGCTACTGTGTACTCGGCAGAGGAAGGTATGGACTCGGAGCTGCCTCGTTGTGTTGAGAATTGTAATGGACCTGAAACAGATCCTAGCTTCGTACCATCTAAGGCAGATGGTGTTGTTACCAAAGATTTTCTTCTTCTAATGACTTTTCCTCCGTGACTTACAAGGAGCTCAGACATGATAGTTATTCAAGATTGACGGGTCATTTATTATCACTGCAGGACATGTTGTGGAAGATGGTGTTGATACTCTGATGTCTTGACGACGGTCAAACCCTCATCTTTCATTCTTTCATGGATTTACTGTCGTAATGGCGTCAACAATGACATCTAATCTCTGAATGTTTTTGCGTTGTGACCTCCCCACAAGGATAAACCAAAGGTTATAGTGATGATTTTCTAACTAGCCATGTCAGTCACAGGCACACATTTTACCTCTGACTTCCAGATACAAACTGTTTAAATCCAGCAGCAAAATAAACAATATTCAGAGATTCACATTCCAGGCCGTTGAAAAGAAACAGCTTTTACCTGAAAGTGCACGTCTGTGTCGCACCTTTCTGTCTCCACTGTAACAGGGTTTGAGGGAAGATCTTTGAATTTCTCATCAGCTTTTTGTTTCTTTAGTCCCCAGTGAAGCTCCGAAGAGGGTTCGGGCCAGAGGTGTGTCTGCAACACAAATTGAAGTGATCTGGGAAGCTCTGCCCGCCGTCCCTGAACGAGTGCTCGGATACGAGGTCAGCTCTGACTCACGCACTTTTGCCTTTTTCACCATCTTTTGGTGCAGTTTTTCCCCTCGAGTGTCTGCCGTTCTTTTATTTACTCTCCGTCGATCTATTGCACCGTTACAATGTCTGTTTGTGTAAACTTTGTTACGCAGCACATCCTTGTATTACACTTCCTCGTTGATGTCTCACTACTGGCTTGAAGGGCAAATCTGTCTGTTGCTATACCAGTGAGATTCTTTAGGTTTAATTCATTCTTAGACGCTCACAATATGGATTTTCTAAATCATTTCGCAATATTATTCATCAGTCGACACACAATTAAGTTGAAATTTGGGACCTAACATGTTTATTTGTCAATTTTCTTCCCTAAAATAATTTTTAACATAAATATGAAATTAAAAATCAATACTTTACCCATTATGACCGTGATACTATGGATATGTGCGATCAATCGTCCACTCACTACTGTGTTGTGTTAGAAATGCAGTACATGAATAGTATATACATATAGTAACGTGTTGCTCATCACCAGGTCGTGTACTGGGAAGACGACACCAAGCCCGACACTGTTGGAAAAGTCCGCGTCTCCAGAAACTTCACGCAGGTGAACATCACAGGGTTGAAGGCCAACACAGCGTTCTACCTCTCGGTGTCCGCCATCAACACGGCCGGGTCGGGCTCGCAGTCGCTGCCCATCAACATCACCACCAAGAAATCATGTGAGTTGACCTCGTGAATGTCATATTTTTCCTCGAACGATCGGTTCGATACGTCTTCTCTGGGCTCAAAGACACAGAAATGTGTGGAGGCTGGAGGGACGCAGGTGTCTGAGCCGACGACGAAGAGAAGGAGTGCATTCTTGAGGGATTTCAAACGAGGAGTGAACATCATAGTCAGATATTCTGCTGTTTCCACAAAGCATCAACAAATCGATTCTTTTCAATTTTACGCCGACGTGACCATCGAGGACGCACCAAGTGCTGGAATTTGATTCGTTCAATCTCAAGTCCAAAGTATTTCCTGTGCAGCCTTGAGTAGTTTCTAAAAAACATGTTGTGTCAGTTAATTCAACATTTTGTTCAGTATGAGGCAGCAGGTCCTAAAGATTATAATTCATGTAGAAATTCTGCTTCATTGCAGCTCCAGACCGCCCTCCTCTCAACATACAATGGACTCTGATCGGCTCCACTCTCACCGTTCACTGGGATCCTGTGGTTGCCACGGAGACAGAGTCGAAGGTCACTGGATATTTGGTGGGTCCCGGTTCTCTGCGAATGTATTCTTAGCATCAACACTTTTTAAACGAGTGTTCATGTACATCAGGTGCTCCTGAAGAGACATCGCTACGGCGACGTCCACAGCATCAGGACCAACAGAACCACCGCGCAGCTCAGCATCTCCACCAATGACAACTATTTCATCCAGATCAAGGCTGTGAGTGACGGCGGCGAAGGCGTGGCCAGTGAAGCCATCGACATCCACAAACTGAGTAAGTTGAGTCTTGATTGAGCTCATCTTCGTCACTTATATGAGCGATTGTCAGTCGTCCAAACATTTCATCACCTTCAGCACGTCCTTCATGAGCAGGTTCCACTGGCTTGTAATTCCTGCTCCGACTTAAGATTCTTCTCTATATACGAATGTTTGACGGCCGTGACGGTGTAGCTACAATATCATTCCCCCTACAATATTAAAAATATTTTTTATGGTTTAAAGAAACGTCAACAGAACGTTTACATGATACTTTTTACCACATAAAACATTTATATTGACAAGAAGACGATCTTCGTCAACATCATCACCTTCTTTCATTTCCTGGTCTGACGATCATGTGACACCAACAGGAAGTGTCCGCGCTACATGTGACGAAGCCGCTGATTGGCTGAAGCTGTTTTACTAATAATAATACACAACTGTACAATGAAATACAGTCAATCGAGTTCCGAAATAATTCGCTTTTCAAATAACAAAAATGTTGAATGAATCTTCTCCTTTTTATAACTCATTATACCTGCGTGTAGTTTATAAACACCTCAATAATTATTTACTTTTCATTTCGATTTTTTTTCCCCAATTTAAATCAATTATTAGATGTACATAAGTGAATTATTTCGTAACTCGAATGTTTGTATTTAAATCACATACTTCTCTTAGTATACTAGAAGTTAGTATGCATCAGTATAGTGTACGTACTAACTAGTAACTAATCCTCCACAGATAGTATGTCTCAAACATACTTCTCTTAGTATACTAGAAGTTAGTATCATCAGGATAGTGTACGTACTAACTAGTTACTAATCCTCCACAGATAGTATGTCTCAAATCACATACTTCTCTTAGTATACTAGAAGTTAGTATCATCAGGATAGTGTACGTACTAACTAGTTACTAATCCTCCACAGATAGTATGTCCACATACTTCTCTTAGTATACTAGAAGTTAGTATCATCAGGATAGTGTACGTACTAACTAGTAACTAATCCTCCACAGATAGTATGTCTCAAACATACTTCTCTTAGTATACTAGAAGTTAGTATCATCAGGATAGTGTACGTACTAACTAGTAACTAATCCTCCACAGATAGTATGTCTCAAATACATACTTCTCTTAGTATACTAGAAGTTAGTATCATCAGGATAGTGTACGTACTAACTAGTAACTAATCCTCCACAGATAGTATGTCTCAAATCACATACTTCTCTTAGTATACTAGAAGTTAGTATCATCAGGATAGTGTACGTACTAACTAGTAACTAATCCTCCACAGATAGTATGTCTCAAATCACATACTTCTCTTAGTATACTAGAAGTTAGTATCATCAGGATAGTGTACGTACTAACTAGTAACTAATCCTCCACAGATAGTATGTCTCAAATCACATACTTCTCTTAGTATACTAGAAGTTAGTATGCATCAGGATAGTGTACGTACTAACTAGTAACTAATCCTCCACAGATAGTATGTCTCAAATCACATACTTCTCTTAGTATACTAGAAGTTAGTATGCATCAGGATAGTGTACGTACTAACTAGTAACTAATCCTCCACAGATAGTATGTCTCAAACATACTTCTCTTAGTATACTAGAAGTTAGTATCATCAGGATAGTGTACGTACTAACTAGTAACTAATCCTCCACAGATAGTATGTCTCAAATCACATACTTCTCTTAGTATACTAGAAGTTAGTATCATCAGGATAGTGTACGTACTAACTAGTAACTAATCCTCCACAGATAGTATGTCTCAAATCACATACTTCTCTTAGTATACTAGAAGTTAGTATGCATCAGGATAGTGTACATACTAACTAGTAACTAATCCTCCACAGATAGTATGTCTCAAATCACATACTTCTCTTAGTATACTAGAAGTTAGTATCATCAGGATAGTGTACGTACTAACTAGTAACTAATCCTCCACAGATAGTATGTCTCAAATCACATACTTCTCTTAGTATACTAGAAGTTAGTATCATCAGGATAGTGTACGTACTAACTAGTAACTAATCCTCCACAGATAGTATGTCTCAAATCACATACTTCTCTTAGTATACTAGAAGTTAGTATGCATCAGGATAGTGTACGTACTAACTAGTGACTAATCCTCCACAGATAGTATGTCTCAAACATACTTCTCTTAGTATACTAGAAGTTAGTATGCATCAGGATAGTGTGCGTACTAACTAGTAACTAATCCTCCACAGATAGTATGTCTCAAATCATACTTCTCTTAGTATACTAGAAGTTAGTATCATCAGGATAGTGTACGTACTAACTAGTAACTAATCCTCCACAGATAGTATGTCTCAAATCACATACTTCTCTTAGTATACTAGAAGTTAGTATCATCAGGATAGTGTACGTACTAACTAGTAACTAATCCTCCACAGATAGTATGTCTCAAATCAGATACTTCTCTTAGTATACTAGAAGTTAGTATCATCAGGATAGTGTACGTACTAACTAGTAACTAATCCTCCACAGATAGTATGTCTCAAATCACATACTTCTCTTAGTATACTAGAAGTTAGTATCATCAGGATAGTGTACGTACTAACTAGTAACTAATCCTCCACAGATAGTATGTCTCAAACATACTTCTCTTAGTATACTAGAAGTTAGTATCATCAGGATAGTGTACGTACTAACTAGTAACTAATCCTCCACAGATAGTATGTCTCAAATCACATACTTCTCTTAGTATACTAGAAGTTAGTATGCATCAGGATAGTGTACGTACTAACTAGTGACTAATCCTCCACAGATAGTATGTCTCAAATCACATACTTCTCTTAGTATACTAGAAGTTAGTATGCATCAGGATAGTGGTACGTACTAACTAGTAACTAATCCTCCACAGATAGTATGTCTCAAATCACTACTTCTCTTAGTATACTAGAAGTTAGTATCATCAGGATGAGTGTACGTACTAACTAGTAACTAATCCTCCACAGATAGTATGTCTCAAATCACATACTTCTCTTAGTATACTAGAAGTTAGTATCATCAGGATAGTGTACGTACTAACTAGTAACTAATCCTCCACAGATAGTATGTCTCAAATCACATACTTCTCTTAGTATACTAGAAGTTAGTATGCATCAGGATAGTGTACGTACTAACTAGTAACTAATCCTCCACAGATAGTATGTCTCAAATCACATACTTCTCTTAGTATACTAGAAGTTAGTATCATCAGGATAGTGTACGTACTAACTAGTAACTAATCCTCCACAGATAGTATGTCTCAAATCACATACTTCTCTTAGTATACTAGAAGTTAGTATGCATCAGGATAGTGTACGTACTAACTAGTGACTAATCCTCCACAGATAGTATGTCTCAAACATACTTCTCTTAGTATACTAGAAGTTAGTATGCATCAGGATAGGGTACGTACTAACTAGTAACTAATCCTCCACAGATAGTATGTCTCAAACATACTTCTCTTAGTATACTAGAAGTTAGTATCATCAGGATAGTGTACGTACTAACTAGTAACTAATCCTCCACAGATAGTATGTCTCAAATCACATACTTCTCTTAGTATACTAGAAGTTAGTATCATCAGGATAGTGTACGTACTAACTAGTAACTAATCCTCCACAGATAGTATGTCTCAAATCACATACTTCTCTTAGTATACTAGAAGTTAGTATCATCAGGATAGTGTACGTACTAACTAGTAACTAATCCTCCACAGATAGTATGTCTCAAATCACATACTTCTCTTAGTATACTAGAAGTTAGTATCATCAGGATAGTGTACGTACTAACTAGTAACTAATCCTCCACAGATAGTATGTCTCAAATCACATACTTCTCTTAGTATACTAGAAGTTAGTATCATCAGGATAGTGTACGTACTAACTAGTAACTAATCCTCCACAGATAGTATGTCTCAAACATACTTCTCTTAGTATACTAGAAGTTAGTATCATCAGGATAGTGTACGTACTAACTAGTAACTAATCCTCCACAGATAGTATGTCTCAAACATACTTCTCTTAGTATACTAGAAGTTAGTATCATCAGGATAGTGTACGTACTAACTAGTAACTAATCCTCCACAGATAGTATGTCTCAAATCACATACTTCTCTTAGTATACTAGAAGTTAGTATGCATCAGGATAGTGTACGTACTAACTAGTAACTAATCCTCCACAGATAGTATGTCTCAAATACATACTTCTCTTAGTATACTAGAAGTTAGTATGCATCAGGATAGGGTACGTACTAACTAGTAACTAATCCTCCACAGATAGTATGTCTCAAACATACTTCTCTTAGTATACTAGAAGTTAGTATCATCAGGATAGTGTACGTACTAACTAGTAACTAATCCTCCACAGATAGTATGTCTCAAATCATACTTCTCTTAGTATACTAGAAGTTAGTATCATCAGGATAGTGTACGTACTAACTAGTAACTAATCCTCCACAGATAGTATGTCTCAAATCACATACTTCTCTTAGTATACTAGAAGTTAGTATGCATCAGGATAGTGTACGTACTAACTAGTAACTAATCCTCCACAGATAGTATGTCTCAAATCACATACTTCTCTTAGTATACTAGAAGTTAGTATGCATCAGGATAGTGTACGTACTAACTAGTAACTAATCCTCCACAGATAGTATGTCTCAAATCACATACTTCTCTTAGTATACTAAAGTTAGTATGCATAGGAAACTAGACACCTCTGGCAACGTTTTAAAACTTGAAAATAAATTAATAAAAATATAGAATCTATATATTGAATATTTAAAATCAGACAAATTTTTTATCTCTACTAACTAAATACACCTGTATATAGAATATAAATATATATATAAAAAAAATATATATATATTCGACGTAACTTCCGTTTACAACGTCACTAAGATGGAGTCGTTTAGAAAGTGTCCATCGATTCATACTCAGTTTTGTGGGCGTTTTAGTAACAATCTAGTGAGTATGGAGCACTAACTTTACATACTAAGAATTGAGACGCACTTATGCACTAAAAATACTAACTTTGAGTACACAAGTATGCGATTTGAGACACAGAAAAAGTCACGTGTCGTCAGACCAGGAAATGAAAGAAAGTGATTATGTAGACGAAGATCGTCTTTTTGTCTAAAGTCTAATCTTTGGTAACAACACCATCTGCCTTGTCTAAATGTTTTATGTGGTCAAAAGTATCATGTAAACGTTCTGTTGACGTTTCTTTAAGTAAGTAAGTAAGTGTTTTTTATTTATATATCGCTTTTCCAGACCAGGGTCACAAAGCGCTTAAACAATCAAAACAATATTCAATAAAGTACATACTTTAAAGGTCAAGATAAAACTGAGAACACAACAGGAGTTCCAGAAAATCAAGGAAAAGCCTGAACAAATAAAAACGTCTTAAGATGTTTCTTGAAGGAGTCAGTAGATCATCAAACACAGATGTTTCTTGAAGGAGTCAGTAGATCATCAAACACAGATGTTTCTTGAAGGAGTCAGTAGATCATCAAACACAGATGTTTCTTGAAGGAGTCAGTAGATCATCAAACACAGAGATGTTTCTTGAAGGAGTCAGTAGATCATCAAACACAGATGTTTCTTGAAGGAGTCAGTAGATCATCAAACACAGATGTTTCTTGAAGGAGTCAGTAGATCATCAAACACAGATGTTTCTTGAAGGAGTCAGTAGATCATCAAACACTGATGTTTCTTGAAGGAGTCAGTAGATCATCAAACACAGATGTTTCTTGAAGGAGTCAGTAGATCATCAAACACAGATGTTTCTTGAAGGAGTCAGTAGATCATCAAACACAGATGTTTCTTAAAGGAGTCAGTAGATCATCAAACACAGAGATGGTTCCAAAGCTTAGGAGCAACAGTCTGGAAGGATTTCTCTCCTCTGGTCCTGAACCGTGTTCAGGAACCATCAGTAGATTCTGATCCACAGACCTCAGAGCCCGAGCTGGGGTGTAAGTCTGGATCAGATCATGAAGGTCTGACCATGAATAGATCTGAAAGTAAGAACCAGAATTTTAAAATTATCCTGAAAGAAACTAGTGAAGAGTTTGAAGGAGAAATGTGAGTTCTTCTACTAGAGCGGCTCAGAGTTCTGAATCAACTGCAGACGAGACGATCCTTCTTGTTAAGACATGAAAACAAACTGTTACAATAGTCCAGAAGAGAAGAAACAAACGCATGGACTACAAGATCCAGATCATGTTCCGACAACATTTTCCCAAGTTTAGAGATTTTTCTCAGTTGAAGGAAACAGTTTCTGGTCAGTTTTCTTCAGTGTTGAGCAAGAGACATGTCTTTATCAAATACAACACCCAGGTTTCTCAGGCTCAGTTTGACAGACTGACATAAGTCACCCAAGTACTGACTCAACCCTGGGATCTTATCATCAACAATCACCAGAGTTTCAGTTTTGTCCACATTTAGCTTCAAAGTGTTTTCACTCATTGTTTGATTTCTAGCAACAATTGACTAAGTTCAGCCTCTGGGGCTCAGTTGGGTCAAAAGAGCAGTAGAGCTGGATGTCATCAGCAAACATGTGATAAGAAACATCAGGAAATCTCTGAATGATTTAACCGAGGGGAATCAAGTACAGCAAAAAATAAAGGACCCAGAACAGAACCTTGAGGGACTCCACACAACAGATCTGCCGATTCAGACCTCATTTGATTGGCAGATACACTAAAACTGCGCCCAGAAAGGTAAGATGAGAACCATTCTAACACAGACCCAGACAGTCCCACTTCATCCCTCAGTCTTCTCAGCAGGATCTGGTTCAACTGTGTCAAAGGCTGAGGACAGATCCAAGAGAACCAGAACATCATGATGTCACTGGACACTTTCAGTAAAGCTGTATCCGTAGAGTGATGTTTACGGAAGCCAGACTGAAACTTCTCATGGATGTCGCTCTGATCCAGGAACAGCTGCTCAGACACAACCTTCTCCAAGATCTTGGACAAGAAAGGGAGCTTAGAAATAGGCCTGAAATGACTGAGGTCAGTTGGGTCTAAGCCTGGTTTTTTGAGCAACCCATAAAACCCATAAAATATATTTTAAAGAGACGTTCGCATATACAGCGTTTGACGTCGTCAGGTAGGAAGTGGAGGATGATATTGTAGCTACACTATCAGGTGATGCATGTGGTGATGGTTCACTCTTGACCGGCTGTGTTGGTTGCAGGTATGGGCGCGAGAGGATCCGGAACGAGTCGCCTCAGCTCGACATCTCTTTCTGCGCTCGTCATCAACCTCCTCCTCGGGTCCATCTGCTGATGTCCGATCTCTCTCCTCCTCCTGCTCTTCAGCGTCACGTCTGATGTTCACCGTCCTCCGGAGCGAGTGTTGGCCGCCATCGTTCCAGGACCGTAGAGGAGACTCTTGAAGGGACCACACATGTGGGATGGAGAGGAAGTCGTGTGCATGATATCTGTGGATGTTCCTTCAACATAAGTGCACATAACTTTTTATTTGATCCGTAATGATGTCGACGTGATGAGTATCATCGGGGATACGAATGCCTTAAAGACCCTTTATCGTGAACAAACCAAATTAACTGACATCTTGTGTCCAGAAATCCTTAAACATCGGTTTATTCTAATTATGAGGAAAATGTGGCGAAGACTTTGTTGACGTCATCGATTCGAACTGTGCCTCGATCCTCTTCACTCCTGTCTTCTCGATACAATTAGATCTCGTCGAGAGGCGTCTGCGCTTCAGGCGACGACACCGTGAGAGCGTTCGGCATTTTGTTCTCTATCTGGAGCTGCTAAATAATAGATGTCCATCATTCTCAGCCTCTCCAGAGGAAAATGGGCTCTGACTGCCAAGACACGAGAGGTTCTATGTCGGGCAGGTCCCGGGAGCGCTGCTCCTTCTCTACATTTAGATGACCCGTGTTCTGTAGATGCAGATCATGTTACATACGTGTGACCAGCCCGACGCACAACGGTCTTCAGGATGATAGTGCCTTCACTAGAACTTTTGATTTCTCTCAACATGCATTATTAGACGAAACCTTTATGTTGCAAAATCATTCCTTTAAGCAAAAGAGTCAGAATGTCGAGAGTTTCCCGGAGGATGAAACATGGATTGACGTCGAGCACCTGAGACGGGAGAGAAGAGTGGGTTTGGAAGCTTCATCGAAGCCGCAGTGGATTCATAAATCAGGAGGAAACAAGCGTTTGTGGTAATAAATGTGTGAATTCATCGGGTGTAAGATTTACGAGCAGTTAAGGAAACAGAATGAATGCAGATCTGGCTTCATGGAGACACTCGTCACCTTCAGATCCTGCTCTCGACTCACAACAATCAGAAAAGTCTCTGTGGATTTTTCCCACTTTGGGAGCGAGTGGAAGCGTCTGTCGTACGTCCGGTGAAAAGATTGAACACATTTCTGTGCCTTTGCTCAACACGGGCTTCGTCGTCAGCTGGAGGATGATGTCGTCAGTATCTTTGCACACCGGCCCCATGACACCCCCTCACCTCACCCAAAGTCAAACGAAAGCACAAGGAAGTGATGAAGGTGACCTGAACAGGTGTGCAGATCTCAGAGGACTCGTAAAGATCTGAGCTGTGACATCATCAGGCTGAGCTTCCTGCTCCTGGACTGGTGTCTAAAGGTGGTTGTTGACGTCACTGGAAACGTTATTATTCCTCTGATCGAGTGATGAGCCTTCGCTCGACCTTTTACTGTCTCTTTTCAACTCTAACGGCTTCTTCCACGATCCTAATTTATTTGTTTCTTTTCGTTAATATTGGAGTGTGGCTTCAACCGTTTGTGTTTGGCTTGTATTGTTCTGCACCGCAGCTGCTGCGCCTCCTTAAAGTAGTTGGACGCCCGCCGTCCTCTTGTACTTCAGCCTCACACGCAACAATGAAGACGCGTCACGCTGTCTTTTAACATTTCACTGACGAGCAGCTCGTGTTTTGAGTCGCAGTTTGAGCTACAGCTCGAAAAAAGACAAAAAGATTCAACATGAAATCTAGTTTTAGTTGAATATATGTGGCATCAAATATAACTTTTTTTACATTTTAACTTGACATTGATAAACATTCAAACCCTTGTTCAATAACAGACATTGGAAAGTCCAAATATAAAATACAAATGAGGTAGAACTGGTTTAGTGGAATAAAATAAACATAGCTTCATGATCCACCTTTAATTAAAAATCAAATGTAATAAATCTTGTTCTGTTTTAAAGTCACAACATGATAAATGTGTTTTTATTCATAACAAAGATGCTTTTCATTTGAGTTGGTCATGAAGGTTCCAGGAACAGTTTGAATGCAGCAGATGTTCCATCAGTGTCGTGTAAATAGCTTGCATATATTTTTTCAACGTGGTCTCCAAGGTGAACTTTTTCTATAGTGTGTCCTCGACCTTAATACTGATGTATTAATCCACGATCTCTGTGAGATACTGACCTGTAGGAAGACGTTTTCATATTGAAAAGTAACTGTTTTGTCTTGTATACTAAAAATTGTGCATGTTAATCATTGTTTGTGAGTTTTTTGTGTTTGGATTTTTTTTCTAAAACCGTAACTTAATAAAAATGCTCAAACCACCAGTAGTTTTTCACTCAAATATATAGACTTGTAAATGACATTATTGCGTTAATTCTGTTATTTCCACCTTTGAAACGACACCTCCCGTTTTAAAGCACAACATTTGATGACACACACTTCTAGATATTTCATCATAAATACACAGAAATGACTTACAAGTGTGTTTTATATGTTTTGTCATTTCATTAAGACCCTGATGTGGAAGGTTTTAATGAACAATATCATCTATTTTACTCATTCAAGTGTGTTGTTCACAGAGTAGAATCCAAGTGTGTGTAGTTTGTGTTTGCAGAGCTTTGCATAACGAGAGTCAGATAAATAGATTTAATAATACAAATTGAACTATAAGAACCGCGGAGGAGTGTGTGACACACAGAGTAACAAAGAGATAGAAACACAGAAGAGAACAGGAAAGTAGGAGTGACTTGAAACGAGAACAGAAGGTGGAAAAGTAAGTGATGGAAACAAATATCAAGCTCCAGACGAGCGAACACGAGGGAACAACAGAGCGATAATACTTGGAAAGAAGACACTTTACTAGCTTCGGAGTGAAGATGATCTGAATTACTGGACCTTAAGCGTCTTTATCCAGGTGTTTCAGGTGCGATTCTTTAGAAAAGCTGCTTTAATTTAATTTGGTCATAGAAACTGTAGAAGCTGACATTACAAACCTGATATTTAACCTGATCAATCTGCACAGCTTTTTAACCCTTGTATTGTCTCTGGGTCAAAGATCAAAGACTGGTTGTTGACCCAGAGACAACACAAGGGATACCACAAGCACATTTGTTTCCGGTCCTCCGGGTCACCTTGACCCTGAGATAACATCAGAGGACATACATGACCTTCAGACCTGAGAACAGCCGACAGCTCGTGTGCCTGGAGGATCCACACCTGGAGGATCCACACCTGGAGGATCCACACCTGGAGGATCCACACCTGGAGGATCCACACCTGGAGGAGCCACACCTGCAGGATCCACACCTGGAGGATCCACACCTGGAGGATCCACACCTGGAGGATCCACACCTGGAGGATCCACACCTGGAGGATCCACACCTGGAGGATCCACACCTGCAGGATCCACACCTGGAGGATCCACACCTGGAGGATCCACACCTGCAGGATCCACACCTGGAGGATCCACACCTGCAGGATCCACACCTGCAGGATCCACACCTGGAGGATCCACACGGACAAGAACAAGGCGAAGGTCTTCTGAGATGATAAGAGTTTTCTCCTCCTTCAGCAAGAGTTCTAGCATCATTAACCACAGGAGACGCTTCTCTTCGTCCAAAGTCGTCTTCAAATAATTTACTAACAACGGGGTCAAGATCCTGAGATCACCTGGTGTGACCTTAACAGTCCTTATCTTTTATTGTCATATATACATAGTAATAATTCACTTTAATCTGATCTTTTAAAACAAATCATTCATTTAGTTATTTCTTGTAATTATGCAGGAAAAAATCTTCTGTTGTTGTCGTTCAAATGAAAATGGAAAAACAGAATCGACTGAATCTACAGAATCTTTATATTGTTATTAAATCACATTATTTTACCCAGTGGTCGTGATGTCAGCTCCAGGAGTGACGTCCTTCTTCTTCAGTGATCAGTGTCTCAGGTCCAGTTGATCCTCATCCAAACACAAGTGGCAGATCTCAATGTTTACAGGAGCTTCTGCTGAAAATCATCCTGATAATTTCATTTATTTCTATCCATTCTTGTCGAGGCTTCTATTCAATAGAAGACGCTACAGACGAGCAGTTTGAAGGTGTTTCGATTTTAAATGTCTTTTTGGACCAAGATGAAGATTTGTGTCTCTAAAAAAAACAGATGACTCTGAAAATAATCAGCATCAGTCGACATGAGAACAAGAGTGAAGGTCGAACCCATGAGGCTACACTGTCGTGATGTCACCATGGACGTGGACCAGATCTGGTCCTGCTTCTCACCCACCAGTTTTCTTCAAAGGTGATCAGGATCAAGAGCAGGACAAAGATGCCAGAGCAGCTCAGTCTTCTTTCACCTTGACTGTCGTGAACATCTGCCTTCATCACATGCATCCCTTCATTCTCTCTTACCTTTTCTTGCCATTTCCAACAAATCCAGAGTCTTCTGTCTGAGCTACTAAACTTCATCACATGACTCGTCCTTATCTTGTCTCCTCTCCTCTCCTCTCCTCTCCTCTCCTCTCCTCTCCTCTCCTCTCCTCTCCTCTCCTCTCCTCTCCTCTCCTCTCCCCTCCCCTCCCCTCCCCTCCCCTCCCTCTCCCCTCCCCTCTCCCCTCCCCTCCTCTCCTCTCCTCTCCTCTCCTCTCCCTCTCCTCTCCTCTCCTCTCCTCTCTCCCTCTCTCCCTCTCCTCTCCTCTCTCCTCTCCTCCTCTCCTCCCTCCCTCTCCTCTCCCCTCCTCTCCTCTCCTCTCTCCTCTCCTCTCCTCTCCTCTCCTCCTCTCCTCTCCTCCTCTCCTCTCCTCTCCTCTCCTCTCCCTCTCCTTCCCTCCCCTCCCCTCTCCCCTCCCCTCCCCTCCTCCTCCCCTCCTCCTCCTCCTCTCCTCTCCTCTCCTCCTCCTCTCCTCCTCCCTCCTCTCTCTCCTCTCCTCTCCTCCTCTCCTCTCCCCTCCTCCTCCCTTCTCCTCTCCCTCTCCTCTCCTCTCCTCCTCCCCTCCCCCCCCCTCTCCTCCTCTCCCTCTCCTCTCCTCCTCTCCTCCCTCTCCTCTCCTCTCCTCTCCTCTCCTCTCCTCTCCTCTCCTCTCCTCTCCTCTCCTCTCCCTCTCCTCTCCTCTCCTCTCCTCTCCTCTCCTCTCTCTCCTCTCCTCTCTCTCCTCTCCTCTCTCCTCTCCTCTCCTCTCCTCTCCTCTCCTCTCCTCTCCTCTCCTCTCCTCTCCTCTCCTCTCTCTCTCCTCTCCTCTCCTCTCCTCTCCTCTCCTCTCCTCTCCTCTCCCTCCTCTCCCCTCTCCTCTCCTCTCTCTCCTCTCCTCTCCTCTCCTCTCCTCTCCTCTCCTCTCCCTCTCCTCTCCTCAAATTCTTCCCTTTCTGAAAATCTGGAATCCATCTTGTTTTTGGGAGGGACGGGAGGCCTTTTAGTTAAAAAAAAAAAAAACCCCACAGCCAAAAAGGGGGGGGGCCGGGGGGAAAAAAAAAAACAGAAAAAAAAAAAAGGGGCGCGGGTTTCTTCCCCGCATTTAAACGAACCATCGTTTCCACTTGAATCGTCTCCTTCGTAGAGGAAACGAAGGAAACATGTTTAATTTCATCATGAATGTTATTGTCTGACATTTACACAACTTCAAAATATTGTTGTTTTTAATCTGCACAGTTTTAAAAGAAGCATTTTCTTGGCAAAAATGATGTTTGGAAAGTTTCTCAGATCGTCGTGATTCTGTAAGAGACAGAAACAAGATTAAAGAAGTTACTTTTTGACTCTTTATCTAACAAAACTTAAGATGTTATTAAAGCCAACTTACTTTGTTGTTTATGTCTGATCAACGTTTTCATCATATTCATCCAAGTTTGTAGGAACGTGTGAAGGATTTTAGATTTTTCTGTCGTTCATTTGCAGCCGAAGCCGGATCTCAAACACACCAGAAGGCTCGGTCTTTAAAAAGTACTTGTGAGCTATTTTTACACTCAAAGAGCTAAAAGTGTTTCCTGACAGACTTTCATCGACACTGTTATCTGAGGACACTTAAGGCTCTGATCTGATCACACGTTATCACCAGATGAGGCGAGTCATGTGCAGAGTTTGGTCTTTTTTACTCTGACATCAGTAAAAATGTTGAATCCTTCAGCGATAAAACCCACTGGACTCACATATGCAGCGTCGACTTGTGTAGTTGTTGCATCACAAACCTCAGGATCTGTGGTCGACGAACATTCCTCTGCCAGATGATTTCGGTGAAATTCAACTGTTGTGACTTTCAGGGTGAAAGCTTGTTTTATTTTTGTTAATTTAAAAAAAATGCTGGTTTAATTCAATCGAACGACCAAACATGAAGTTACGAGTTGAACTGTGATGAACAAAGAAACACTTGAAAGTCACACATATTCACTCAACCCTCAAATAAATACATCAAAAACATACAAAGATTTTCTGTTGAGACAAACTTTCTTAACTACAAAGTGACTTCAATTGGAAAATGTCAGAGAATTAAAAACATGTATTTGTATCAGAATGATATGAAGTTATGAATATGTTAACATAGATTTGAAGGCGTCATAAATATATCTTTTCATTTTGACCTCATCAGGACATGAATACAGATCTAAGAAATGAAACGATGAATGTGATCAAACACAAGAAAACCATTGAACGCTCAGGACGGACAAGAGGATTATTTAGAAAGAAAAAGTGTTTAAACTCTAAAATTCCACAGGT
The DNA here is from genome assembly GCA_016630915.1 of Callionymus lyra. NCBI lineage: Eukaryota > Metazoa > Chordata > Actinopteri > Syngnathiformes > Callionymidae > Callionymus > Callionymus lyra. The sequence continues at coordinate 27,555,622 of JACEEU010000636.1, read as the reverse complement.
CCAGGGTAAGTTAGGGCCACAGGGCAAAATGGAGAACAGGTGAAGAGATTTAGTGTGAAAGCTCCTGGAGAAAAAGAGCTAATGAGGCCATTTAGAGAGAAGTGAGAGTTTCAGCTCAAGCTCAATGTTACGATGATTGATGTCTTCAGGGAGTTCAATGAGATGTTTGACTCAACTTTCTACATGTTCCTCCCGTCACTCTCACTGTTCCTGGTGTTGCTGTAACAAAGTATTCATGTGTAAACTGTTTCATTCTCTAACACGTCTAATCAAGCAAAGAAGTTTCACCAACGCTGGCCATGAAACATCGTTCTTATCAGAACTATGGACTCAGACTAAGACAGAACTCTGGGCGTTTTATCACCAACATCTCAGGTAGAATATTGTGTTTTACAATCATATGACTTCAACCAACGTTACTCTTGTGGAGCAGCTCGTGCCACTGACAGTAACTCAGTGGATGTGACTTATCTTGACAAGGATGAGGAAAAACTGATTAGAAATCAAAGGAATCGCGAGTTTCTGGCCGTAAATTGCATTTTATTCACAGTTTTCAATCATGATGTGATAAACGTACCTGTTTTTTATTTATTATAATCATTTTAAACAGTTTTTTTCAAACTGAGTTTTTTTTCCCATGAGGACAAAAGTTCAATAGCAGTGGATACTAGTGTCAGGATTAAATGGAGGCGTCAGGGTCATGTCCGGGGTCAAGGTCACGGTGTCTTTCACATTATAAACATTATAAAGTATTTTCTCATCGCCCACAGTTAGATCAACGACTGCGATCAAAACCACGTGAACGTTCAAGAAAAGCGTCATAAAGATATAAAGTAACTTTTCATACTAAAGTTGTGGATGGAGTTTGTAATATTGAGCCTGAAATAAGAGCAACATTATATTCTTCTGCAGATATAAACGTCATAGAGAAGCAGGTGATGATGTCGACCTGTCAATCACATCATCATCATTAATGCCTAATGAGGGAAATTAACTTCCTCATTATTTATGAACAGATATTTCACTTTTCTCTAGTTTTGTAAAACGTGAACCAACATGAACACGTTGAGTTTACACTTGAAACTGTCTGTGTGTCAACGGTGAAGAACGAGGTCACATGATCCGATGAAAACAACAACACCTGTCAGAAGAGTTTCTTTGATCAGGTTGTTTCATCAGGTTGAATTATGATAAGTTATCTTTGATTGTGTACATGAGCCTCGGGAGTCACAAGATACCAGTCGTGCCTCGAGCCTGACGAGTGTCTTCAAACAAACATCTGCACTTTCACTGGACGTCTCTGGACAAATGTGAAGAAGCTGCGACCAGATGTTCAAGGATCTCAAATTCTTGTTTGTTGCGTTTGTGTTTCGCTGTCAAAGTGTGATCGTCTGTGTCGTCCAACAACGTTCATCAACGAGCTCCAGACACAGTAGCATGTTAGCCTTTTAGCTTCTGCTACAAACAAACTTGTTTCTTTTTATTCTGATCAATTCTTAAAGTACGCAGGTTTTTGGATGATCTTTTTTATTCTTGTAGTGACTCTGGGTTAAAACGATCAAAACACAGAGTCCGATCCGTCGCTCCAACACGACATCACGTCCGCCTCAGGTCTTATGCTTCGCTTCGTGGAGAGAGATGGACAATCAGTGTCGCGGGTCGTTTATTCGCCGCTTCAAGTCAAACTAAATACAAGCTCTACGATCGACACACTTTCTCCCGGCGACTGAACAGGTCAATAGTTTCGGGAGAAAAGGTCCCGATCTGTAATATACGTCGCTATATTTAAGGGAAATTTCCGGTCCGGGAGGTCGTCCCTTTACGGCCAAATGGTTCTTTCAAATTCCCTGTGTCCCCCATAGAGAGACATCCTGATTTGTTTTCTTGTAATCTAATCAGATTTAAGGTGTGATTTGCAGGTAAACAGATGTTTTAAATAACTGGTGTCGTATTTTTAATTCTGATCCAAGCTTGCCTCGAACCAGTGGATCAGTCTGGAGTAGAATGTTGATGTGATTGTGTCGTCAAACATTTAATCTCTTAGATGAAGCCAGTAAGTTATACTTCATATTTTGATGATCTTTTAGCATGAATTGAAGTATGGCGTAAACATATAGTGTGTAATCACTTTAATCTCACACGGTCAAGATGAAAATCCTCCAAACTGTCGATAATCATGTTTCTACAGTTTGACAGAAACCTTGTCAGAACCTGTGTCTTATCATAACGAAGGTCAAGACATTCACAGTCGAGCGAGTGATTCACGACAGAAACATCTCTTGTTTAATCGTGATCCTTCCTCTCCCTCCATCTGCCCTCATCCTCGCTCCCTTCTTTCCTCTCATCTCCACCACATTTCATCTCCTGTGAAACTTTACCTACAGCCGTTCAGTCCAGTCATCAGTTCTTCATCTGTTGTTCTGGTGAAGACTCTGGTGGATCGTCTCACCTGAGCTAGTGTCGTCTCACAGCAAACCTTCTAGAAGAACTCACACCAAGAAGCTTCTCAAGAGGGTGAAGGAGCATCTTCTCAGCTTCTACTTCAGTCTCTAACAAATGACTGAGAGTTTATAATAAAACCAACAATAGTCAAATCAAGTGAAAAAAAAAGTCACAGTGAAATCTCACAAAAATCCACAAATCAAAGATCAACTTTGGATCATAAAGTTCCAGAAGAAACATCTGTTGGATTCTCTCGACGTCACCGTGTCGTTGAACCGTTTTGACCGAACTTCAAAAAGTGACTCGAAGCAACTTCATCAAAACTAACTCAGTCTTTAACTGAAGCTCGTCTTCACAGTTTTATCCTTTTTTTGTCAATTCTTTAGAAAAATCATGAAATTCCTCCTGAGATCTTGTGTCGAACCTTCTCGGAGGTCTCGCTGGAGACCGAGGTGTCAATCATGTGGTGGAGACTCTGTGACGACAGACGTCCCTGAAGCAACATGTCTTACAGCTCAATCATCACAGATGTGATGCTGATGCTCTTCGACTCGTCCTCGCGGGAACTTGTTGATCCACAAACATCTCCTGCTGAGCTGAGGACCAGCTCGAGTCTCTGAGACGACTGTGACTCGTATCTTCTAATCCTCGGAAAAAAACCCTCAGACTTTGGTAATAAAATCAGAAAGTTATTGAAGGAGTCGCACCTGAATCA
>JACEEU010000636.1:27529965-27547465 GCA_016630915.1 Callionymus lyra | reverse complement strand
AAGTCCATTCAATGATGGAGATGATGTAGAGCAGAGAGACACATGGAAGTCCATTCAATGATGGAGATGATGTAGAGCAGAGAGAGACATGGAAGTCCATTCAATGATGGAGATGATGTAGAACAGAGAGACATGGAAGTCCATTCAATGATGGAGATGATGTAGAGCAGAGAGAACATGGAAGTCCATTCAATGATGGAGATGATGTAGAGCAGAGAGAACATGGAAGTCCATTCAATGATGGAGATGATGTAGAGCAGAGAGAACATGGAAGTCCATTCAATGATGGAGATGATGTAGAGCAGAGAGAGACATGGAAGTCCATTCAATGATGGAGATGATGTAGAGCAGAGAGAGACATGGAAGTCCATTCAATGATGGAGATGATGTAGAGCAGAGAGAGACATGGAAGTCCATTCAATGATGGAGATGATGTAGAGCAGAGAGAGACATGGAAGTCCATTCAATGATGGAGATGATGTAGAGCAGAGAGAGACATGGAAGTCCATTCAATGATGGAGATGATGTAGAGCAGAGAGAGACATGGAAGTCCATTCAATGATGGAGATGATGTAGAGCAGAGAGAGACATGGAAGTCCATTCAATGATGGAGATGATGTAGAGCAGAGAGAGACATGGAAGTCCATTCAATGATGGAGATGATGTAGAGCAGAGAGACATGGAAGTCCATTCAATGATGGAGATGATGTAGAGCAGAGAGACATGGAAGTCCATTCAATGATGGAGATGATGTAGAGCAGAGAGACATGGAAGTCCATTCAATGATGGAGATGATGTAGAGCAGAGAGACATGGAAGTCCATTCAATGATGGAGATGATGTAGAGCAGAGAGACACATGGAAGTCCATTCAATGATGGAGATGATGTAGAGCAGAGAGACATGGAAGTCCATTCAATGATGGAGATGATGTAGAGCAGAGAGACATGGAAGTCCATTCAATGATGGAGATGATGTAGAGCAGAGAGACACATGGAAGTCCATTCAATGATGGAGATGATGTAGAGCAGAGAGAGACATGGAAGTCCATTCAATGATGGAGATGATGTAGAGCAGAGAGAGACATGGAAGTCCATTCAATGATGGAGATGATGTAGAGCAGAGAGAGACATGGAAGTCCACTTTAAAAAGATGGAAATGATGTAGAGCGAAGAACATGGAAGTCCATTCAATGATGGAGATGATGAGAGAGACATGGAAGTCCATTAATGATGGAGATGTAGTCCATTCAATGATGGAGATGATGTAGAGCAGAGAGAGACATGGAAGTCCATTCAATGATGGAGATGATGTAAGTAAGTAAGTAAGTAATATATATTTATATAGCGCTTTTCGAGACCAGGGTCACAAAGCGCTTTAACAATCAAAACAATACTCAAAACAGTACATACTTCAAAGATCAAGACAACACCGAGAACAACACAGGAGTTCGAGAAATTCAAGGAAAAGCCTGAACAAATAGAAACGTCTTAAGATGTTTCTTAAAGGAGTCAGTAGACTCCATCAGGCGCAAAGAGAGAGGAAGATTGTTCCAAAGCTTAGGAGCAACAGCCTGAAAAGATTTCTCTCCTCTGGTCCTGAGCCGTGTGCGTGGAACCATAAGTAGATTCTGATCCACAGACCTCAGAGCCCGAGCTGGGGTGTAAGGCTGGATCAGATCAGTGATGTAAGGAGGAGCCTGACCATGAATAGCTCTGAAAGTAAGAACCAGAATTTTAAAGTTGATCCTGAAAGAAACTGGAAGCCAGTGAAGAGTTTTAAGGACCGGAGAAATGTGAGTTCTTCTACTAGAGCGGGTCAGAATTCTCGCTGCAGAGTTCTGAATCAACTGCAGGCGAGACAGCTCCTTCTTGTTAAGACATGAAAACAAACTGTTACAATAGTCCAGACGAGAAGAAACAAACGCATGGATTACAAGCTCCAGATCATGTTGTGACAGCATTTTCCTAAGTTTAGAGATTTTTCTCAGTTGAAGGAAACAGTTTCTGGTCAGTTTTCTACAGTGTTGAACAAGAGACATGTCTTTATCAAATACAACACCCAGGTTTCTCAGGCTCAGTTTGACAGACTGACCTAAGTCACCCAAGTACTGACTCAACCCTGGAATCTTATCATCAGGAGCAATCACCAGAGTTTCAGTTTTGTCCACATTAAGCTGTAAAGTGTTTTCACTCAGCCATTGTTTGATTTCTAGCAAACAATTGACTAAGCTGTTCAGCCTTTGGGGCTCAGTTGGGTCAAAAGAGCAGTAGAGCTGGATGTCATCAGCAAAAATGTGATAAGAAACATCTGGAAATCTCTGAATGATTTTACCGAGGGGAATCAAGTACAGCAAAAACAATAAAGGACCCAGAACAGAACCTTGAGGGACTCCACACAACAGATCTGCCGATTCAGACCTCATTTGATTGGCAGATACACTAAAACTGCGCCCAGAAAGGTAAGATGAGAACCATTCTAACACAGACCCAGACAGTCCCACTTCATCCCTTAGTCTTCTCAGCAGGATCTGGTGATCAACTGTGTCAAAGGCTGACGACAGATCCAAGAGAACCAGAACAGTGAATTTACCAGAGTCAGCCGACATCATGATGTCACTGGACACTTTCAGTAAAGCTGTCTCCGTAGAGTGATGTTTACGGAAGCCAGACTGAAACTTCTCATGGATGTCGCTCTGATCCAAGAACAAAGACAGCTGCTCGGACACCACCTTCTCCAAGATCTTGGACAAGAAAGGGAGCTTAGAAATAGGCCTGAAATTACTGAGGTCAGTTGGGTCTAAGCCTGGTTTTTTGAGCAGAGGCTCCACAATGGCATGTTTAAATGCATTGGGAAAAACCCCTGTGGAAAGGGAGAGGTTCACCATATTGGTAACCCAGGGGCCAATTACATCAAATACTTTGATAAAAAAGCCTACAAGGAAGGACGTCATCTGAGCAAGAGGAGGGTTTCATCTTGTTCACTAGTGCTGAAATATCACCCAAAGATACAGCAGAGAAGGATGACCAAGAGGAGGAGATGGGCTCAGAGACAGTAGGGGTTCCAAACAAAGGGGGAGAGATTTTCTCTTTGATCAATTTAATTTTGTCAATGAAAAATCTCAACAATGCATTGCTGTCAGCTTCACAGAAGACCGGCGTGATTTGAGGAGCAGGAGACACGAGAGAATTAATCGTGTCAAACAAAACTTTGGGGTTTTTCCTATTTGCTGCTACGAGTTTTCTGATGTAATCAGATCTAGCAGTTTCTACCATCTCATTGTAAGAAGTCAACAGATCCCTGAGGTGAAGTCTGTGCACCTCAAGTTTAGTAGACTTCCAGAGACGCTCAGTCTTTCGACAAAGTCTCTTCAGACTCAGGAGATCTTCATTTGTCCAAGGGCACCGTTTTTTCTGAATTTTCAAGTTCGATTTAACAGGTGCCACTTGATCCAGTATTTCAACACAATGATCAGTAAAACAGTGAATCAAACTGTCCACATCGGGACAGTCATCAAAGGAAAGACGGTCAAACATAGCAGAAAAACTGTCTGCAGTATCGGCTGAGATGACACGCCTCTGAGACCTAACTTTCAAAGGCTTAGGTTCAGGGATGAAGTCCAGGTTCAACAAGACAAGAGAATGATCACTCAGATGGACATCATGTACAGATACATTAGAAATGTTCAGGCCAAGAGTAAAAACTAAGTCTAAAATGTGGCCTTTTTGATGAGTGGGTTCAGAAACATGTTGCTCAAAATTAAAGGCTTCAGTTAAAGTTAAAAGTTCTTTAGCAGAACAAGATGTGACGTCATCAACATGAAGATTAAAGTCTCCAAGAATAAGAACAGATTCCATCTGAATAATGGAAGATAAGAAGTCACTAAAGTCTTTCAAGAACATCGCCGCAGGACCAGGCGGACGGTAGATTGACACACAATAGAAAGGTCTTGTAGAACCAACCAAGATCATCTGAGACTCAAAAGAAGTGAATTCCTGTGTCTGAATCACTTTGCAAGAACAACTCTCCCTAAAAACAGTAGCAAGACCTCCTCCACGACCAGAGAGGCGAGGCTTCCCCAGGACAGCGCTCCCTACTGGACAGAGTTCGTTCAGATGAATAAACTCTTCCTCTCTCTGCCAAGTCTCAGAAAGACATAATAAATCCAAATTAACTCTTGTGAACAGATCATTAAGAATAAAGGATTTATTAGTAATGGAGCGAACATTAAGAAGTCCCACATTCAGCACCGATGACGTCACTGACGACGCCGCGTCACTGACAGGCGCGCAGAGCGGGATCTTTTGAAGCGAACAGCGGTCACGTGGGTACCAGCTGTCACTGAAGTTCAACTCGGTTGTAAAAGTCGAATTAAAGAGAGGAAATGAAAAAATCTTACCACCTTTCGTTGAGGTCTGGACAGACGGCAGCGCTGATGTGTCGTCACACACAGTGAGAGGAATGTCGATCAAACACCGATGACGTTCGATGACGTCAGAGTTGTTCCGAGCGATCGCAACTGCACGTCTCATCCTGACCTGTACTCCAGCCCGACTCGATCCCTTGTGGAAATCGCCCGGTACTCGAGAGATCAAACGATATTCCACAGAGTCCGAGTCGATGAGAAGCGGAGCCGGAAACACGTTCACCGGACGTTGGTAACGGTCGCGAGTGAAGTCCTCCATCGACTCTCTGATGTTGAGAAGAGCATCACGATCATAGATCCGAGATGCTTGAGACATATCTTAAGTGATATGAGCATAATATCCGGACAAGTAGTCGTTAAAACGACTGTTTTTGGCAATTATTGCAGGAGCTCACGTTTCAAGCAGCCGATCAAAGGCTCACCGGAAGCGGAAGAAAGGGTTAGGTCCATTCAATGATGGAGATGATGTAGAGCAGAGAGACATGGAAGTCCATTCAATGATGGAGATGATGTAGAGCAGAGAGACACATGGAATTCCATTCAATGATGGAGATGATGTAGAGCAGAGAGACATGGAAGTCCATTCAATGATGGAGATGATGTAGAGCAGAGAGACACATGGAAGTCCATTCAATGATGGAGATGATGTAGAGCAGAGAGACACATGGAAGTCCATTCAATGATGGAGATGATGTAGAGCAGAGAGACATGGAAGTCCATTCAATGATGGAGATGATGTAGAGAAGAGAGACATGGAAGTCCATTCAATGATGGAGATGATGTAGAGCAGAGAGACACATGGAAGTCCATTCAATGATGGAGATGATGTAGAGCAGAGAGAGACATGGAAGTCCATTCAATGATGGAGATGATGTGAGCAGAGAGACATGGAAGTCCATTCAATGATGGAGATGATGTAGAGCAGAGAGACATGGAAGTCCATTCAATGATGGAGATGATGTAGAGCAGAGAGACACATGGAAGTCCATTCAATGATGGAGATGATGTAGAGCAGAGAGACACATGGAAGTCCATTCAATGATGGAGATGATGTAGAGCAGAGAGACATGGAAGTCCATTCAATGATGGAGATGATGTAGAGCAGAGAGAGACATGGAAGTCCATTCAATGATGGAGATGATGTAGAGCAGAGAGACACATGGAAGTCCATTCAATGATGGAGATGATGTAGAGCAGAGAGAACATGGAAGTCCATTCAATGATGGAGATGATGTAGAGCAGAGAGAGACATGGAAGTCCATTCAATGATGGAGATGATGTAGAGCAGAGAGACATGGAAGTCCATTCAATGATGGAGATGATGTAGAGCAGAGAGACACATGGAAGTCCATTCAATGATGGAGATGATGTAGAGCACAGAGACACATGGAAGTCCATTCAATGATGGAGATGATGTAGAGCAGAGAGACAATGGAAGTCCATTCAATGATGGAGATGATGTAGAGCAGAGAGACACATGGAAGTCCATTCAATGATGGAGATGATGTAGAGCAGAGAGACACATGGAAGTCCATTCAATGATGGAGATGATGTAGAGCAGAGAGACACATGGAAGTCCATTCAATGATGGAGATGATGTAGAGCAGAGAGACACATGGAAGTCCATTCAATGATGGAGATGATGTAGAGCAGAGAGACACATGGAAGTCCATTCAATGATGGAGATGATGTAGAGCAGAGAGAGACATGGAAGTCCATTCAATGATGGAGATGATGTAGAGCAGAGAGACATGGAAGTCCATTCAATGATGGAGATGATGTAGAGCAGAGAGACACATGGAAGTCCATTCAATGATGGAGATGATGTAGAGCAGAGAGACATGGAAGTCCATTCAATGATGGAGATGATGTAGAGCAGAGAGACATGGAAGTCCATTCAATGATGGAGATGATGTAGAGCAGAGAGACATGGAAGTCCATTCAATGATGGAGATGATGGTAGAGCAGAGAGAACATGGAAGTCCATTCAATGATGGAGATGATGTAGAGCAGAGAGAGACATGGAAGTCCATTCAATGATGGAGATGATGTAGAGCAGAGAGAGACATGGAAGTCCATTCAATGATGGAGATGATGTAGAGCAGAGAGCAGGAAGTCCATTCAATGATGGAGAGATTGAGATGATGTAGAGCAGAGAGACATGGAAGTCCATTCAATGATGGAGATGATGTAGAGCAGAGAGACATGGAAGTCCATTCAATGATGGAGATGATGTAGAGCAGAGAGACATGGAAGTCCATTCAATGATGGAGATGATGTAGAGCAGAGAGACATGGAAGTCCATTCAATGATGGAGATGATGTAGAGCAGAGAGACATGGAAGTCCATTCAATGATGGAGATGATGTAGAGCAGAGAGACATGGAAGTCCATTCAATGATGGAGATGATGTAGAGCAGAGAGACATGGAAGTCCATTCAATGATGGAGATGATGTAGAGCAGAGAGACATGGAAGTCCATTCAATGATGGAGATGATGTAGAGCAGAGAGACATGGAAGTCCATTCAATGATGGAGATGATGTAGAGCAGAGAGACATGGAAGTCCATTCAATGATGGAGATGATGTAGAGCAGAGAGACATGGAAGTCCATTCAATGATGGAGATGATGTAGAGCAGAGAGACATGGAAGTCCATTCAATGATGGAGATGATGTAGAGCAGAGAGACATGGAAGTCCATTCAATGATGGAGATGATGTAGAGCAGAGAGACACATGGAAGTCCATTCAATGATGGAGATGATGTAGAGCAGAGAGAACATGGAAGTCCATTCAATGATGGAGATGATGTAGAGCAGAGAGACATGGAAGTCCATTCAATGATGGAGATGATGTAGAGCAGAGAGACATGGAAGTCCATTCAATGATGGAGATGATGTAGAGCAGAGAGACATGGAAGTCCATTCAATGATGGAGATGATGTAGAGCAGAGAGACATGGAAGTCCATTCAATGATGGAGATGATGTAGAGCACAGAGACATGGAAGTCCATTCAATGATGGAGATGATGTAGAGCAGAGAGACATGGTCCTTTTTATGATGGAGATGATGTAGAAGAGAGACATGGAAGTCCATTCAATGATGGAGATGATGTAGAGCAGAGAGACATGGAAGTCCATTCAATGATGGAGATGATGTAGAGCAGAGAGACATGGAAGTCCATTCAATGATGGAGATGATGTAGAGCAGAGAGACATGGAAGTCCATTCAATGATGGAGATGATGTAGAGCAGAGAGACATGGAAGTCCATTCAATGATGGAGATGATGTAGAGCAGAGAGACATGGAAGTCCATTCAATGATGGAGATGATGTAGAGCAGAGAGACATGGAAGTCCATTCAATGATGGAGATGATGTAGAGCAGAGACATGAAGACATGGAAGTCCATTCAATTCAATGATGGAGATGATGTAGAGCAGAGAGACATGGAAGTCCATTCAATGATGGAGATGATGTAGAGCAGAGAGACATGGAAGTCCATTCAATGATGGAGATGATGTAGAGCAGAGAGACATGGAAGTCCATTCAATGATGGAGATGATGTAGAGCAGAGAGACATGGAAGTCCATTCAATGATGGAGATGATGTAGAGCAGAGAGAGACATGGAAGTCCATTCAATGATGGAGATGATGTAGAGCAGAGAGACATGGAAGTCCATTCAATGATGGAGATGATGTAGAGCAGAGAGACATGGAAGTCCATTCAATGATGGAGATGATGTAGAGCAGAGAGACATGGAAGTCCATTCAATGATGGAGATGATGTAGAGCAGAGAGACATGGAAGTCCATTCAATGATGGAGATGATGTAGAGCAGAGAGAGACATGGAAGTCCATTCAATGATGGAGATGATGTAGAGCAGAGAGAGACATGGAAGTCCATTCAATGATGGAGATGATGTAGAGCAGAGAGACATGGAAGTCCATTCAATGATGGAGATGATGTAGAGCAGAGAGACATGGAAGTCCATTCAATGATGGAGATGATGTAGAGCAGAGAGACATGGAAGTCCATTCAATGATGGAGATGATGTAGAGCAGAGAGACATGGAAGTCCATTCAATGATGGAGATGATGTAGAGCAGAGAGAGACATGGAAGTCCATTCAATGATGGAGATGATGTAGAGCAGAGAGACATGGAAGTCCATTCAATGATGGAGATGATGTAGAGCAGAGAGAGACATGGAAGTCCATTCAATGATGGAGATGATGTAGAGCAGAGAGACATGGAAGTCCATTCAATGATGGAGATGATGTAGAGCAGAGAGACATGGAAGTCCATTCAATGATGGAGATGATGTAGAGCAGAGAGACATGGAAGTCCATTCAATGATGGAGATGATGTAGAGCAGAGAGACATGGAAGTCATTCATTGGAGATGTAGAGAGAGAATGGAAGTCCATTCAATGATGGAGATGATTAGAGCAGAGAGACAATGGAAGTCCATTCAATGATGGAGATGATGTAGAGCAGAGAGAGACATGGAAGTCCATTCAATGATGGAGATGATGTAGAGCAGAGAGACATGGAAGTCCATTCAATGATGGAGATGATGTAGAGCAGAGAAAAGCTGTCACAACATCTCTGGACGTCTCTCTCCGTCTGGATGGAGCTGATTTAGTTTTATCCTCAGAATTATGATCAAATCATGTCACCTCAGGAGTGATGGATCGTCACATGAATAAATCACTACAGCAGGACTTAGACATGTTTAAAATGGTTTTCATCTCAAATAAGTCTTTGAGTGAAGCTTGTGAAGCCATGAACGTATTAAATACACACTTGTTATATGTTTACAAACATCATCGCTGTTCAATATTACTTATTATACAGAGAACTTGTGTGTTAAAGTGTGTATGTGTGTGTGTGTGTTAAGGTGTGTATGTGTGTGTGTTAAAGTGTGTATGTGTGTGTGTTAAAGTGTGTATGTGTGTGTGTGTGTTAAAGTGTGTATGTGTGTGTGTGTGTGTGTAAAGATGTGTATGTGTGTGTGTGTGTTAAAGTGTGTATGTGTGTGTGTGTGTTAAGGTGTGTATGTGTGTGTGTTAAAGTGTGTGTGTGTGTTAAAGTGTGTATGTGTGTGTGTGTGTTAAAGTGTGTATGTGTGTGTGTGTGTGTGTAAAGATGTGTATGTGTGTGTGTGTGTTAAAGTGTGTATGTGTGTGTGTTAAAGTGTGTATGTGTGTGTGTTAAAGTGTGTATGTGTGTGTGTGTTAAAAGTGTGTATGTGTGTGTGTAAAGTGTGTATGTGTGTGTTAGTGTGTGTGTGTGTAGTGTGTAGTGTGTGTGTTAAAGGTGTATGTGTGTGTGTTAAAGGGAAGTGTGTGTGTGTTATGTGTGTGTGTGTGTGTTAAAGTGTGTATGTGTGTGTGTTAAAGTGTGTATGTGTGTGTGTTAAAGTGTGTATGTGTGTGTGTTTAAAGTGTGTATGTGTGTGTGTTAAAGTGTGTATGTGTGTGTGTGTAAGTGTGTGTAAAGTGTGTGTGTGTGTGTTAAAGTGTGTATGTGTGTGTGTTAAAGTGTGTATGTGTGTGTGTTAAAGTGTGTATGTGTGTGTGTTAAAGTGTGTATGTGTGTGTGTGTTAAAGTGTGTATGTGTGTGTGTTAAAGTGTGTATGTGTGTGTGTTAAAGTGTGTATGTGTGTGTGTTAAAGTGTGTATGTGTGTGTGTTAAAGTGTGTATGTGTGTGTGTTAAAGTGTGTATGTGTGTGTGTTAAAGTGTGTATGTGTGTGTGTTAAAAGTGTGTATGTGTGTGTGTTAAAGTGTGTATGTGTGTGTGTTAAAGTGTGTATATGTGTGTGTGTTAAAGTGTGTATGTGTGTGTGTTAAAGTGTGTATGTGTGTGTGTTAAAGTGTGTATGTGTGTGTGTTAAAGTGTGTATGTGTGTGTGTAGTGTTAAAGTGTGTAGTGTGTGTGTGTGTGTTTAAAGTGTGTATGTGTGTGTGTGTAAAGTGGTGTGTGTGTGTTAAAGTGTGTATGTGTGTGTGTTAAAGTGTGTATGTGTGTGTGTGTGTTAAAGTGTGTATGTGTGTGTGTTAAAGTGTGTATGTGTGTGTGTTAAAGTGTGTATGTGTGTGTGTGTTAAAGTGTGTATGTGTGTGTGTGTTAAAGTGTGTATGTGTGTGTGTGTTAAAGTGTGTATGTGTGTGTGTTAAAGTGTGTAGTGTGTGTGTTAAAGTGTGTGTGTGTGTGTGTTAAAGTGTGTATGTGTGTGTGTTAAAGTGTGTGTGTTGTGTGTGTGTGTGTGTGTGTGTGTGTGTGTGTTAAAGTGTGTATGTGTGTGTGTTAAAAGTGTGTATGTGTGTGTGTTAAAGTGTGTGTGTGTGTGTTAAAGCGTGCATGTCCTGTGCTGCTCAGTTGCCTGGAGTCTCAACCAGTTCTGCCTCTGCGTGTTAAAGTGTCCCTGACAATCTTCTCCTCTCGTTGTTCTCTCTTCCTTCTCTTCCTTCTCTTCCTTCCTCAAGGTATCCCTCTGTTCCTCTGCTGAACGACACACTGACAACATGAGAATCTGTTGACTTTGAGAGAGATGGTGTCATGAGTAGGATGAATTCAGTCCAGTGCTGTGCATTTAAACCATGACCCTGTAATGAAATCTGGACGAACGAGAGGTTACGAGAGTCCATTATGATTAATAATGGCTTCACTCCTCTCACCAGCCTCCTCACCCTCCTCACCCTTCTCACCCTCCTCCCCCTCCTCACCCTCTTCACCCTCCTCACCCTCCTCCCCCTCCTCACCCCTCCTCCCCCTCTTCACCCTCCTCCCTCCCCTCCTCACCCTCCTCACCCTCCTCACCTCCCCCCTCCCCCTCCTCCCCCTCCTCACCCTCCTCACCCTCCTCACCCTTCTCACCCTCCTCACCCTCCTCACCCTCCTCACCCTTCTCACCCTCCTCACCCTCCTCACCCTCCTCCCCCTCCTCACCCTCCTCCCCCTCCTCCCCCTCCTCACCCTCCCCCTCCCCTCCTCACCCTCCTCACCCTCCTCCCCCCCTCTTCACCCTCCTCACCCTCCTCACCCTCCTCACCCTCCTCACCCTCCTCACCCTCCTCACCCTCCTCACCCTCTTCACCCTCCCTCACCCTCCTCACCTCCCCTCCTCACCCTTCTCACCCTCCTCCCCTCACCCTCCTCACCCTCCTCCCCCTCCTCACCCTCTTCTCACCCTCCTCCCCCTCCTCACCCTCCTCACCCCTCCTCCCCCCTCCTCACCCTCCTCACCCTCCTCCTACCCTCCTCACCCTCCTCCCCCTCCTCCCCCTCCCTTCCTCACCCTCTTCACCCTCCTCACCCTCCTCACCCTCCTCCCCCTCCCCTCCCCCTCCTCACCCTCCTCACCCTCCTCACCCCTCCCTCTCCCCCTCCTCACCCTCCTCACCCTCTTCACCCTCCTCACCCTCCTCACCCTCCTCACCCTCCTCCCACCCTCCTCACCCTCCCCTCACCCTCCTCCCCCTCCTCCCCCTCCTCACCCTCCTCACCCTCCCTCACCCTCCTCACCCTCTTCACCCTCCTCCCCCTCCTCCACCCTCTTCACCCTCCTCACCCTCCTCACCCTCCTCACCCTCCTCCCCCTCTTCACCCTCCTCACCCTCCTCACCCTCCTCACCCTCCTCCCCTCTCTCCCCCTCCCCTCCTCACCCTCCTCACCCTCCTCACCCTCCTCCCCCTCCTCACCCTCTTCACCCTCCTCCCCCTCCTCACCCTCTTCACCCTCCTCACCCTCCTCACCCTCCCTCCCCCTCCTCCCCCTCCTCCTCCCTCCTCACCCTCCTTCCTCCCCCTCCCCCTCCTCCCCCTCTTCACCCTCCTCACCCTCCTCACCCTCCTCCCCCTCCTCCCCCTCCTTCACCCTCCTCACCCTCCTCACCCTCCTCCCCCTCTCCCCCTCCTCACCCTCCTCACCCTCCTCACCCTCCTCACCCTCCTCACCCTCCTCCCCCTCCTCACCCTCCTCACCCTCCTCACCCCTCCTCCTCCCTCCTCACCCTCCTCCTCTACCCTCCTCACCCTCTTCACCCTCCCTCACCCTCCCTCACCCTCCTCACCCTCCTCACCCTCCTCACCCTCCTCCCCCTCTCCTCTTCACCCTCCTCACCCTCCTCACCCTCCTCCCCCTCCTCACCCTCCTCACCCTCCTCCCCTCCTCCCCTCCTCACCCCCCTCCTCACCCTCCTCACCCTCTTCACCCTCCTCACCCTCCTCCCCCTCCTCCCCCACCCTCCTCACCCTCCCTCACCCTCCTCACCCTCCTCCCCCTCCCCCCCCCTCACCCTCCTCTCCTCACCCTCCTCCCCCCCTCCCTCACCCTCCTCCCCCTCCTCACCCCTCCTCACCCTCCCTCCCCCTCCTCCACCCTCCTCACCCTCCTCCACCCTCCTCACCCTCCTCACCCTCCTCACCCTCTTCACCCTCTTCACCCCTCCTCACCCTCCTCCACCCTCCTCACCCTCCTCACCCTCCTCACCCTCCTCCTCCCCCTCCCCCCCCTCTTCACCCTCCCTCCACCCTCCTCACCCTCCTCCCCCTCCTCCCCCTCCTCACCCCTCTTCCACCCTCCCTCACCCTCCTCCCCTCCCCCTCCCTCACCCTCCTCCCCCCTCTTCACCCTCCCTCACCCTCCTCCCTCCTCCTCACCCTCCCTCACCCTCCTCACCCTCCCTCACCCTCCTCCCCTCCTCCCCCTCCTCCTCACCCTCCCTCACCCTCCTCACCCTCCTCCCCCTCCTCACCCTCTTCACCCTCCTCCCCCCTCCTCCCCCTCTTCACCCTCCTCACCCTCCTCCCCCCCTCCTCCCCTCTTCACCCTCCTCACCCTCCTCCCCCTCCTCCCCTCTTCCCCTCCTCCCCCTCCCTCCCCTCCTCCCCCCCCTCCCCCTCCTCCCCCTCTTCACCCTCCTCACCCTCCTCACCCTCCTCCCCCTCCTCACCCTCCCTCCCCTCTTCACCCTCCCTCACCCTCCCTCCCCCTCCTCACCCTCCTCACCCTCCTCACCCTCCTCACCCTCCTCACCCTCCCTCACCCTCCCTCACCCTCCTCCACCCTCTTCACCCTCCTCCCCCTCCTCCCTTCTCCTCCCCCTCCCTCACCCTCCTCCCCCTCCTCCACCCTCCTCACCTCCTCCCCCTCCTCCACCCTCCTCCCCCTCTTCCCCCTCCTCACCCTCCCCCTCACCCTCTCCCCTCCCCACCCTCTTCACCCTCCTCCCCCTCCTCCTCACCCTCTTCACCCTCCTCACCCTCCTCACCCTCCCTCACCCTCTTCACCCTCTCACCCCTCCCCCTCCCCCTCCCCCCCTCCTCCCCCTCTTCACCCTCCTCTCACCCCTCCTCACCCTCCTCCCCCTCCTCCCCCTCTTCACCCTCCCTCCACCCTCCTCACCCTCCTCCCCCTCCTCACCCTCCTCCCCCCTCTTCCACCCTCCCTCACCCTCCTCACCCTCCTCACCCTCCTCACCCTCTCCTCCTCACTCCTCCTCCCTCTTCCCTCCCTCCACCCTCCTCCCCCCTCCTCACCCTCTTCACCCTCCTCCCCCCTCCTCACCCTCTTCCCACCCTCCCTCACCCTCCTCCCCCTCCTCACCCTCTTCACCCTCTCCACCTCTCCTCCCCCTCCTCCCCTCCTCCCCCTCTTCCCCCCCCTCACCCTCCCTCCCACCCTCCCTCCCACCCTCCCTCCCCTCCTCCACCCTCTTCCACCCTCCCTCCCCCTCCCTCACCCTCTTCACCCTCCTCACCCTCCTCACCCTCCCTCACCCTCTTCACCCTCCCTCACCCTCCTCCCCCTCCTCCCCCTCCCTCCCCTCTTCACCCTCCCTCACCCTCCTCCCCCTCCTCCCCTCCTCCCCCTCCTCCCCCTCTTCACCCTCCTCACCCTCCTCACCCTCCTCCCCCTCCTCACCCTCCCCCTCTTCACCCTCCTCACCCTCCTCCCCCCCCCTCCCCCTCCTCACCCTCCTCACCCTCCTCACCTCACTCCCCCTCCTCCCCCTCTTCACCCTCCCTCACCCTCCTCACCCTCCCTCCCCCTCCTCACCCTCCCCACCCTCCCCTCCCCCTCCTCCCCTCACCCTCCTCACCCTCCTCACCCTCCTCACCCTCTTCACCCCTCCTCACCCTCCTCCCCCTCCCCCCCCCCTCCTCCCCCCCCCCACCCTCCTCACCCTCCTCACCCTCCCTCCTCCTCACCCTCCTCACCCTCCTCACCCTCCCTCACCCCTCCTCCCCTCCTCTCCCCCTCTTCACCCTCCTCACACTCCTCCCACCCTCCTCACCCTCCTCACCCTCCTCACCCTCCCTCACCCTCCTCACCCTCCTCACCCTCCTCACCCTCCTCACCTCACTCCCCCCTCATAGCACTCTTGATGTGCAGCAACTCTGTGATTCACCAGAACACACTGAAGGCTTGTTTGACGATCAAACCCTCGACACAGAAGTGATGCGAGTCCATCGTTACATCCATGACTGCAGTTGACACCAGACCCTCCCCCCTCACACACACACACTCACACACACTCACACACACTCACACACACACTCACTCACACACACACACACACACTCACACACACACACTCACACACACTCACACACTCACACACACACACACACTCACACACACACACACACACACTCACACACACACACACACACACACTCACTCACACACACAAACACACACACACACACACACACACTCACACACACCACACACACACACACACACACACACTTAACACACATCACACACACACAAAACACACACACACACACACACACACACACACACACCTCCATTTCATTACAGCATGTAATGGTTGGAGCTGCAGCGAGAGAATCATTGACTGAACATCACTTTAGATTTTGTGCTGTTGTCAAGAAATTGGATTCAAGAGAATTTCATTGATGATGAACCTCTATAGTGTGAGTGTGTGTATGATTGTGTGTGTGTGTGTGTGAGTGTGTGTATGTGTGTGTGTGTGTGTGTGTGTGTGTGTGTGTGTGTGTGTGTGTGTGTGTGTGTGTGTGTGTGTGTGTGTGTGAGTGTGTGTATGTGTGTGTGAGAGCGTGTGTGAGTGTGTGTGTGTGAGGGTGTGTGAGTGTGAGTGTGTGTGTGTGAGGGTGTGTGAGTGTGAGTGTGTGTGTGTGTGTGAGGGTGTGTGAGAGCGTGTGTGAGTGTGTGTGTGTGTGTGTGTGAGTGTGTGTGTGAGTGTGTGAGTGTGTGTATGTGTATGTGAGTGTGTGTGTGTGATGGTGTGTGAGGGTGTGTGAGAGTGTGTGTGTGAGGGTGTGTGAGAGAGTGTGTGTGTGTGTGTGTGTGTGTGTGTGTGTGTGTGAGTGTGTGTGTGTGTGCGTGTGTGTGTGAGTGTGTGTATGTGTGTGAGTGTGTGTGTGTGAGGGTGTCTGAGAGCGTGTGTGAGTGTGTGTGTGTGTGAGGGGGTGTGTGTGTGAGTGTGTGTGTGTGAGTGTGTGTGTGAGGGTGTGTGAGAGCGTGTGTGTGTGTGTGTGTGTGTCTGTGTGTGTGTGTATGTTTGTGTGTGTGTGTGAGTGTGTGTATGTGTGTATGCGTGTGTGTGTGTGAGGGTGTGTGAGGGTGTGTGAGAGCGTGTGTGAGTGTGTGTGTGTGTGTGTGTGTGTGTGTGTGTGTGTGTGTGTGTGTGTGTGTGTGTGTGTGTGTGTGTGTGTGTGAGTGTGTGTGTGTGAGGGTGTGTGAGAGCGTGTGTGTGTGAGTGTGTGTGTGTGAGGGTGTGTGTGTGTGTAAAGTTGATCCTGAAAGAAACTGGAAGCCAGTGAAGAGTATTAAGGATCGGAGAAATGTGAGTTCTTCTACTAGAGCGGCTCAGAGTTCTGAATCAACTGCAGACGAGACGATCCTTCTTGTTAAGACATGAAAGCAAACTGTTACAATAGTCCAGACGAAAGAAACAAACAATGTTATAATGTTTCGACAACATTCCAATTTTAGAGATTTTTCTCAGTTGAAGGAAACACTTTCTGGTTAGTTTTCTTCAGTGTTGAACAAGAGACATGTCTTTATCAAATACAACACCCAGGTTTCTCAGGCTCAGTTTGACAGACTGACATAAGTCACTCAAGTACTGACTCAACCCTGGAACCTTATCATCAACAATCACCAGAGTTTCAGTTTTGTCCACATTTAGCTGTAAAGTGTTTTCACTCATTGTTTGATTTCTAGCAAACAGTTCAAGTTAAAGTTCAGCCTCTGGAGCTCAGTTGATCAACAGAGCAGTAGAGCTGGATGTCATCAGCAAACATGTGATAAGAAACATCTGGAAATCTCTGAATGATTTTACCGAGGGGAATCAAGTACAGCAAAAACAATAAAGGACCCAGAACAGAACCTTGAGGGACTCCACACAACAGATCTGCCGATTCAGACCTCATTTGATTGGCAGATACACTAAAACTGCCCAGAAAGGTAAGATGAGAACCATTCTAACACAGACCCAGACAGTCCCACTTCACCCGTTAGTCTTCTCAGCAGGATCTGGTTCAACTGTGTCAAAGGCTGAGGACAGATCCAAGAGAACCAGAACAGTGAATTTACCCGAGTCAGCCGACATCATGATGTCACTGGACACTTTCAATAAAGCTGTCTCTGTAGATGTTTACGGAAGCCAGACTGAAACTTCTCATGGATGTCGCTCTGATCCAGGAACAGCTGCTCAGACACCACCTTCTCCAAGATCTTGGACAAGAAAGGGAGTTTGGAAATAGGCCTGAAATGACTGAGGTCAGTCGGGTCTAAGCCTGGCTTTTTGAGCAGAGGCTCCACAATGGTTTAAATGCATTGGGAAAAACCCCTGTGGAAAGGGAGAGGTTCACCATATTGGTAACTCAGGGGCCAATTACATCAAATACTTTGATAAAAAGCCTACAAGGAAGGACGTCATCTGAGCAAGAGGAGGGTTTCATCTTGTTCACTAGTGCTGAAATATCACCCAAAGATACAGCAGTGAAGGAAGACCAAGAGGAGGAGAGGGGCTCAGAGACAGTAGGGGTTCCAAACAAAGGGGGAGAGATTTTC
>JACEEU010000636.1:27517465-27527465 GCA_016630915.1 Callionymus lyra | reverse complement strand
TCATCACTTAAGTGTGTTGTGATGACTGATCCAACCACACAACAGCCTCACGACACCAGAGTTGTGAGAATCTTGGCTTCAGTTGTCAGTGAGTCGAGATCAGAAGCTGCTCGAGGCTCCATGTCGTCGTCCGTCTGAGGCTAAAAGAACGACCTCGGGAAGACGTTGAGATGAAACGACCAGTTTGTCGCTTCCTGGCAGACGAGCTCGGAACGTTGCCACGGAAAAGTCGTAGGTTTCAGAGACTGAGGCTCGAAGCTGTGACGCCTCTGACACCATGAACTCAATGTTATGACAAACTCAAGTGACGACATGTTGAGGTCGTCCAGCCCCGAACTCTGAATAATTCATTTGATTTCATTGAGTGATGAGTTCATCGTTGGCTGGAAGTGGATCTAAACCAGAAGGATGTGTCTCGCCTGCAGTTCATAGAAGAACTCACATTTCTTCTTCAAACTCTTCACTGGCTGCCAGTTTCTTTCAGGATCATTTTAAAATTCTGGTTCTTACTTTCAGATCTATTCATGGTCAGACCTTCATGATCTGATCCAGACTTACACCCCAGCTCGGGCTCTGAGGTCTGTGGATCAGAATCTACTGATGGTTCCTGAACTTCAGGACCAGAGGAGAGAAATCCTTCCAGACTGTTGCTCCTAAGCTTTGGAACCATCTCTGTGTTTGATGATCTACTGACTCCTTCAAGAAACATCTGTGTTTGATGATCTACTGACTCCTTCAAGAACCATCTGTGTTTGATGATCTACTGACTCCTTCAAGAAACATCTGTGTTTGATGATCTACTGACTCCTTCAAGAAACATCTGTGTTTGATGATCTACTGACTCCTTCAAGAAACATCTGTGTTTGATGATCTACTGACTCCTTCAAGAAACATGTGTGTTTGATGATCTACTGACTCCTTCAAGAAACATGTGTGTTTGATGATCTACTGACTCCTTCAAGAAACATCTGTGTTTGATGATCTACTGACTCCTTCAAGAAACATCTGTGTTTGATGATCTACTGACTCCTTCAAGAAACATCTGTGTTTGATGATCTACTGACTCCTTCAAGAAACATCTGTGTTTGATGGTCGACTGACTCCTTCAAGAAACATCTGTGTTTGATGGTCTACTGACTCCTTCAAGAAACATCTGTGTTTGATGATCTACTGACTCCTTCAAGAAACATCTGTGTTTGATGGTCTACTGACTCCTTCAAGAAACATCTGTGTTTGATGGTCTACTGACTCCTTCAAGAAACATCTGTGTTTGATGGTCTACTGACTCCTTTAAGAAACATCTGTGTTTGATGATCTACTGACTCCTTCAAGAAACATGTGTGTTTGATGATCTACTGACTCCTTCAAGAAACATGTGTGTTTGATGATCTACTGACTCCTTCAAGAAACATCTGTGTTTGATGATCTACTGACTCCTTCAAGAAACATGTGTGTTTGATGATCTACTGACTCCTTTAAGAAACATGTGTGTTTGATGATCTACTGACTCCTTCAAGAAACATCTGTGTTTGATGATCTACTGACTCCTTCAAGAAACATGTGTGTTTGATGATCTACTGACTCCTTCAAGAAACATCTGTGTTTGATGATCTACTGACTCCTTCAAGAAACATGTGTGTTTGATGATCTACTGACTCCTTTAAGAAACATCTGTGTTTGATGATCTACTGACTCCTTTAAGAAACATGTGTGTTTGATGATCTACTGACTCCTTCAAGAAACATCTTAAAACATTTTTATTTGTTGAGGCTTTTCCTTGATTTTCTGGAACTCCTGTTGTGTTATCAGTTTTATCTTGACCTTTAAAGTATATACTTCTTTGAGTATTGTTTTGATTGTTTAAGCGCTTTGTGACCCTGGTCTGGAAAAGCTCTATACAAATAAAAATGACTTTCTTACTTACTTCTGTCGTCCCTGCAGGGGAAACGTTAATAAACAAATATAGTAATAGTTGATTTTTGAACTTTAATAATCGATACTTTTAGCTATTTTACTAAACCGGTTCTGAACTTCAACACCAGTGTTTATCTCTTGATTCACGTCTGGTGCTGGAGATGTAAAGATTGTGATGGAAGAGTTTCAACAATCACACTCTGATCACAACACAATCCACTCGCTCCACTGACTCAGGAAGTGACGACTGTCAAATTAGGACCAAATTATGCATCAGACGGCGAAGGCTTGTGTGTCGAGTGCAGTGAGTCCCGGAGAGAAGAACGCATTGTATTCCACGGTAATGGAGCCTGACAACAATCAGTAATGAAAGCAAAGATAAAAGACCCTGTTTAACCTTTCAAACATAAGACTTGGGATTGGAAGAAAAAACGACATAAACCTTTATTGCTCGCCAAAGTGATGAAGAGATAATTGAGGGCATGTTTCCTCAACAATTCTCTGGCTCTGAACAGCTTAATTGTCGTCAACAAGAATGAATGTTTTAATGAATATCTCAAATCTTAATCTAATCACACTTGTGGGGAAAGAGAAAATGAACTGGATTCGTCTCAAATTACATCCGAGAGTTTCTTCCAAAAAACAACATTGTATTTGTTTCAGGTTTATTCA
This sequence comes from Callionymus lyra, assembly GCA_016630915.1. Classification (NCBI taxonomy): domain Eukaryota; kingdom Metazoa; phylum Chordata; class Actinopteri; order Syngnathiformes; family Callionymidae; genus Callionymus; species Callionymus lyra. The sequence goes on along the minus strand of JACEEU010000636.1, from coordinate 27,524,879 downwards.
TTTGAAGTGGTTCAATTATGATTTGGTGTGTTTTGGACTTGACTAGACACAGTTGAAGTTGACACTGTTGGAGAAAAGAACCAACAAAGAGTGAATCACTGCCTCACAGAAAAAAAAACTTCCTTTGAGAAGAAACCTGGAGCAGAACCGGACTCAGTGGATGATCCTTGAACACTTTACTCCTTTATTCCTGTGACTTCGAGAAACAAAATGGTGGACAAAATCCCCAATTACTGCCCATTATAATCCCTTTTATTGATCTGAAGACACAGACGCCAAAACGATGTTGCGTCTTCTGCGCGAAACTCAATCCTCGTTAACATCCACGACGAGTGATCAAAAAGAGGAATTCACTTTTCCTTTTTTGCATCTGATTTAATGACGTCTCGTACATTTGATGAACACAGATCATTAAATAATTCATTTTATGAGCACAGAGCATTTAATGAGTGAACATTAATCTCTACATGAGAGTCAGCCTTGAGACGCACTTCAAAGTTATCGCCCTCGTCTCGTATTCTGGGCCTCAAGGAGACTTGTGGTGAGAATGTTTCATCCAAACATGATAGTTTGATCTGAGGACACGTCCATACCAGGTCTTCATAGTCAATGTTTCATCCAAACATGATAGTTTGATCTGAGGACACGTCCAGAGTGTGTCATCATAGTCAATGTTTCATCCAAACATAATAGTTGGATCTGAGGACACGTCCAGAGCGTGTCTTCATAGTCAATGTTTCATCCAAACATGATAGTTTGATCTGAGGACACGTCCAGAGCGTGTCTTCATAGTCAATGTTTCATCCAAACATGATAGTTTGATCTGAGGACACGTCCAGAGCGTGTCTTCATAGTCAATGTTTCATCCAAACATGATAGTTTGATCTGAGGACATGTCCAGAGCGTGTCTTCATAGTCAATGTTTCATCCAAACATGATAGTTTGATCTTAGGACACGTCCAGAGCGTGTCTTCATAGTCAATGTTTCATCCAAACATGATAGTTTGATCTGAGGATACGTCCAGAACGTGTCTTCATAGTCAATGTTTCATCCAAACATGATAGTTTGATCTGAGGACACGTCCCGAGCGTGTCTTCATATTCAATGTTTCATCCAAACATAATAGTTGGATCTGAGGACACGTCCAGAGCGTGTCTTCATAGTATGTTTCATCCAAACATGATAGTTCGATCTTAGGACACGTCCAGAGCGTGTCTTCATAGTCAATGTTTCATCCAAACATGATAGTTTGATCTGAGGACACGTCCAGAGCATGTCTTCATAGTCAATGTTTCATCCAAACATGATAGTTTGATCTGAGGACACGTCCAGAGCGTGTCTTCATATAAATTTTCATCCAAACATGATAGAGTTTGATCTGAGACATAAGCGTGTCTTCATATCAATTCATCCAACATGATAGTTTGATCTGAGGACACGTCCAGAGCGTGTCTTCATAGTCAATGTTTCATCCAAACATGATAGTTTGATCTGAGGACACGTCCAGAGCGTGTCTTCATAGTCAATGTTTCATCCAAACATGATAGTTTGATCTGTTAGCGTGTCTTAAGTCAGGATGTTGATTGAGGACAGTCCAGAGCGTGTCTTCAGTCAATGTTTCTCCAGAGCGTGTCTTCATAGTTCATAGTCAATGTTTCATCCAAACATGATAGTTTGATCTGAGGACACGTCCAGAGCGTGTCTTCATAGTCAATGTTTCATCCAAACATGATAGTTTGATCTGAGGACACGTCCAGAGTTTTTTCATCCAAACATAATAGTGTGGATCTGAGGACACGTCCAGAGCGTGTCTTCATAGTCAATGTTTCATCCAAACATGATAGTTCGATCTTAGGACACGTCCAGAGCGTGTCTTCATAGTCAATGTTTCATCCAAACATGATAGTTTGATCTGAGGACACGTCCAGAGCATGTCTTCATAGTCAATGTTTCATCCAAACATGATAGTTCGATCTTAGGACACGTCCAGAGCGTGTCTTCATATACAATTTTTCATCGAAACATGATAGTTTGTCTAGGACACGTCCCAGAGCGTCTTCATATTCAATGTTTCATCCAAACATAATAGTTGGATCTGAGGACACGTCCAGAGCGTGTCTTCATAGTCAATGTTTCATCCAAACATGATAGTTCGATCTTAGGACACGTCCAGAGCGTGTCTTTATAGTCAATGTGTCATTCAAACATGATAGTTTGATCTGAGGACACGTCCAGAGCTTGTCTTCATAGTCAATGTTTCATCGAAACAAAATAGTTTTATCTGAGGACACGTCCAGAGCATGTCTTCATAGTCAATGTTTCATCCAAACATGATAGTTTGATCTGAGGACACGTCCAGAGCGTGTCTTCATAGTCAATGTTTCATCCAAACATGATAGTTTGATCTGAGGACATGTCCAGAGCGTGTCTTCATAGTCAATGTTTCATCCAAACATGATAGTTCGATCTTAGGACACGTCCAGAGCGTGTCTTCATAGTCAATGTTTCATCCAAACATGATAGTTTGATCTGAGGACACGTCCAGAGCGTGTCTTCATAGTCAATGTTTCATCCAAACATGATAGTTAGATCTGAGGACACGTCCCGAGCGTGTCTTCATATTCAATGTTTCATCCAAACATAATAGTTGGATCTGAGGACACGTCCAGAGCGTGTCTTCATAGTTAATGTTTCATCCAAACATGATAGTTCGATCTTAGGACACGTCCAGAGCGTGTCTTCATAGTCAATGTTTCATCCAAACATGATAGTTTGATCTGAGGACACGTCCAGAGCATGTCTTCATAGTCAATGTTTCATCCAAACATGATAGTTCGATCTTAGGACACGTCAAGAGCGTGTCTTCATATACAATTTTTCATCCAAACATGATAGTTTGATCTGAGGACACGTCCCGAGCGTGTCTTCATATTCAATGTTTCATCCAAACATAATAGTTGGATCTGAGGACACGTCCAGAGCGTGTCTTCATAGTCAATGTTTCATCCAAACATGATAGTTCGATCTTAGGACACGTCCAGAGCGTGTCTTTATAGTCAATGTGTCATTCAAACATGATAGTTTGATCTTAGGACACGTCCAGAGCGTGTCTTCATAGTCAATGTTTCATCCAAACATGATAGTTTGATCTTAGGACATGCCAGAGCGTGTCTTCATAGTCAATGTTTCATCCAAACATGATAGTTTGTTCTGAGGACACGTCCAGAGCTTGTCTTCATAGTCAATGTTTCATCCAAACATGATAGTTTGATCTGAGGACACGTCCAGAGCTTGTCTTCATAGTCAATGTTTCATCCAAACATGATAGTTTGATCCGAGGACACGTCCAGAGCGTGTCTTCATATTCAATGTTTCATCCAAACATGATAGTTTGATCTGAGGACACGTCCAGAGCGTGTCTTCATATTCAATGTTTCATCCAAACATGATAGTTTGATCTGAGGACACGTCCATAGTGTGTCATCATAGTCAAAGTTTCATCCAAACATGATAGTTTGATCTGAGGACATGTCCAGAGCGTGTCTTCATATTCAATGTTTCATCCAAACATGATAGTTTGATCTGAGGACACGTCCAGAGCGTGTCTTCATATTCAATGTTTCATCCAAACATGATAGTTCGATCTTAGGACACGTCCAGAGCGTGTCTTCATAGTCAATGTTTCATCCAAACATGATAGTTTGATCTGAGGACACGTCCAGAGCTTGTCTTCATAGTCAATGTTTCATCCAAACATGATAGTTTGATCTGAAGACACGTCCAGAGCGTGTCTTCATAGTCAATGTTTCATCCAAAGATGATAGTTTGATCTGAGGACATGTCCAGAGCGTGTCTTCATATTCAATGTTTCATCCAAACATGATAGTTTGATCTGAGGACACGTCCAGAGCGTGTCTTCATATTCAATGTTTCATCCAAACATGATAGTTTGATCCGAGGACACGTCCAGAGCGTGTCTTCATATTCAATGTTTCATCCAAACATGATAGTTTGATCTGAAGACACGTCCAGAGCGTGTCTTCATAGTCAATGTTTCATCCAAACATGATAGTTTGATCTGAGGACATGTCCAGAGCGTGTCTTCATATTCAATGTTTCATCCAAACATGATAGTTTGATCTGAGGACACGTCCATAGTGTGTCATCATAGTCAAAGTTTCATCCAAACATGATAGTTTGATCTGAGGACATGTCCAGAGCGTGTCTTCATATTCAATGTTTCATCCAAACATGATAGTTTGATCTGAGGACACGTCCAGAGCGTGTCTTCATATTCAATGTTTCATCCAAACATGATAGTTTGATCTTAGGACACGTCCAGAGCGTGTCTTCATAGTCAATGTTTCATCCAAACATGATAGTTTGATCTGAGGACACGTCCAGAGCTTGTCTTCATAGTCAATGTTTCATCCAAACATGATAGTTTGATCTGAGGACATGTCCAGAGCGTGTCTTCATATTCAATGTTTCATCCAAACATGATAGTTAGATCTGAGGACACGTCCCGAGCGTGTCTTCATATTCAATGTTTCATCCAAACATAATAGTTGGATCTGAGGACACGTCCAGAGCGTGTCTTCATAGTTAATGTTTCATCCAAACATGATAGTTCGATCTTAGGACACGTCCAGAGCGTGTCTTCATAGTCAATGTTTCATCCAAACATGATAGTTTGATCTGAGGACACGTCCAGAGCATGTCTTCATAGTCAATGTTTCATCCAAACATGATAGTTCGATCTTAGGACACGTCAAGAGCGTGTCTTCATATACAATTTTTCATCCAAACATGATAGTTTGATCTGAGGACACGTCCCGAGCGTGTCTTCATATTCAATGTTTCATCCAAACATAATAGTTGGATCTGAGGACACGTCCAGAGCGTGTCTTCATAGTCAATGTTTCATCCAAACATGATAGTTCGATCTTAGGACACGTCCAGAGCGTGTCTTTATAGTCAATGTGTCATTCAAACATGATAGTTTGATCTTAGGACACGTCCAGAGCGTGTCTTCATAGTCAATGTTTCATCCAAACATGATAGTTTGATCTTAGGACATGTCCAGAGCGTGTCTTCATAGTCAATGTTTCATCCAAACATGAATTTGAGGGAACGCCCAGAGCTTGTCTTCATAGTCAATGTTTCATCCAAACATGATAGTTTGATCTGAGGACACGTCCAGAGCTTGTCTTCATAGTCAATGTTTCATCCAAACATGATAGTTTGATCCGAGGACACGTCCAGAGCGTGTCTTCATATTCAATGTTTCATCCAAACATGATAGTTTGATCTGAGGACACGTCCAGAGCGTGTCTTCATATTCAATGTTTCATCCAAACATGATAGTTTGATCTGAGGACACGTCCATAGTGTGTCATCATAGTCAAAGTTTCATCCAAACATGATAGTTTGATCTGAGGACATGTCCAGAGCGTGTCTTCATATTCAATGTTTCATCCAAACATGATAGTTTGATCTGAGGACACGTCCAGAGCGTGTCTTCATATTCAATGTTTCATCCAAACATGATAGTTCGATCTTAGGACACGTCCAGAGCGTGTCTTCATAGTCAATGTTTCATCCAAACATGATAGTTTGATCTGAGGACACGTCCAGAGCTTGTCTTCATAGTCAATGTTTCATCCAAACATGATAGTTTGATCTGAAGACACGTCCAGAGCGTGTCTTCATAGTCAATGTTTCATCCAAACATGATAGTTTGATCTGAGGACATGTCCAGAGCGTGTCTTCATATTCAATGTTTCATCCAAACATGATAGTTTGATCTGAGGACACGTCCAGAGCGTGTCTTCATATTCAATGTTTCATCCAAACATGATAGTTTGATCCGAGGACACGTCCAGAGCGTGTCTTCATATTCAATGTTTCATCCAAACATGATAGTTTGATCTGAAGACACGTCCAGAGCGTGTCTTCATAGTCAATGTTTCATCCAAACATGATAGTTTGATCTGAGGACATGTCCAGAGCGTGTCTTCATATTCAATGTTTCATCCAAACATGATAGTTTGATCTGAGGACACGTCCATAGTGTGTCATCATAGTCAAAGTTTCATCCAAACATGATAGTTTGATCTGAGGACATGTCCAGAGCGTGTCTTCATATTCAATGTTTCATCCAAACATGATAGTTTGATCTGAGGACACGTCCAGAGCGTGTCTTCATATTCAATGTTTCATCCAAACATGATAGTTTGATCTTAGGACACGTCCAGAGCGTGTCTTCATAGTCAATGTTTCATCCAAACATGATAGTTTGATCTGAGGACACGTCCAGAGCTTGTCTTCATAGTCAATGTTTCATCCAAACATGATAGTTTGATCTGAGGACATGTCCAGAGCGTGTCTTCATATTCAATGTTTCATCCGAACATGATAGTTTGATCTTAGGACACGTCCAGAGCGTGTCTTCATAGTCAATGTTTCATCCAAACATGATAGTTTGATCTGAGGACACGTCCAGAGCGTGTCTTCATATTCAATGTCTCATCCAAACATGATAGTTTGATCTGAGGACACGTCCAGAGCGTGTCTTCATATTCAATGTCTCATCCAAACATGATAGTTTGATCTGAGGACACGTCCAGAGCGTGTCTTCATAGTCAATGTCTCATCCAAACATGATAGTTTGATCTGAGGACACGTCCAGAGCGTGTCTTCATATTCAATGTCTCATCCAAACATGATAGTTTGATCTGAGGACACGTCCAGAGTGTGTCTTCATAGTCAATGTCTCATCCAAACATGATAGTTTGATCTGAGGACACGTCCAGAGCGTGTCTTCATATTCAATGTCTCATCCAAACATGATAGTTTGATCTGGGGTCAAGACATGTCTTCTGAGTGTTGATCACAGAATAAACACCTCGTTGTATTGATTCGCTTCATGTTTGGAAAAGAAACCTAGAATATTGAAACGTCTCATTGCTTCGGGCTTAAGATTCAAGGGACGACTGCAGCCATTTGGATTCTGGTGAACGTTGTGCTTTATGTCTTCATCAGATGCATGAGTTCAGCAAACATGGCCGTTCGGGAGCAGCAGCGCCAGAGGCTCAGATACATTTGTATGTAATGAAATCATTGACTTCATTATCAGCACTTTCATTTCTCTTGGCTTTAACTTGTGTTGATGTTCCATCATTGCTGTGAATGTGCGACACAGTGTTTGCTTTAATAACATTCTTAACCAGCGTCCTGACCTGACACTAAACTATGCAAATGTATTTCTCAATCACTGCTGAATGTTTGAGCCTCAATGATGGAGAGAGACGTCGACACAGTGACACTTTCACGTTACAATATCAACTATTAACGCTCCTTCGTCCATTTTCTGCCGCTCATTACCTTATGGTGGTCCGTCCCAGTTTCATA
>JACEEU010000636.1:27495547-27517365 GCA_016630915.1 Callionymus lyra | reverse complement strand
GTTTATGCTGTGTTTATGCTGTGTTTATGCTGTGTTTATGCTGTGTTTATGCTGTGTTTATGCTGTGTTTGTGCTGTGTTTATGCTGTGTTTATGCTGTGTTTATGCTGTGTTTATGCTGTGTTTATGCTGTGTTTATGCTGTGTTTATGCTGTGTTTATGCTGTGTTTATGCTGTGTTTATGCTGTGTTTATGCTGTGTTTGTGCTGTGTTTATGCTGTGTTTATGCTGTGTTTATGCTGTGTTTATGCTGTGTTTATGCTGTGTTTATGCTGTGTTTATGCTGTGTTTATGCTGTGTTTATGCTGTGTTTATGCTGTGTTTGTGCTGTGTTTATGCTGTGTTTATGCTGTGTTTATGCTGTGTTTATGCTGTGTTTATGCTGTGTTTATGCTGTGTTTATGTGCTGTGTTTATGCTGTGTTTATGCTGTGTTTATGCTGTGTGTTTATGCTGTGTTTATGCTGTGTTTATGCTGTGTTTATGCTGTGTTTATGCTGTGTTTATGCTGTGTTTATGCTGTGTTTATGCTGTGTTTTATGCTGTGTTTATGCTGTGTTTATGCTGTGTTTATGCTGTGTTTATGCTGTGTTTATGCTGTGTTTATGCTGTGTTTATGCTGTGTTTATGCTGTGTTTATGCTGTGTTTATGCTGTGTTTATGCTGTGTTTATGCTGTGTTTATGCTGTGTTTGTGCTGTGTTTATGCTGTGTTTATGCTGTGTTTATGCTGTGTTTATGCTGTGTTTATGTTGTGTTTATGCTGTGTTTATGCTGTGTTTGTGCTGTGTTTATGCTGTGTTTATGCTGTGTTTTTTGTGCTGTGTTTATGCTGTGTTTATGCTGTGTTTATGCTGTGTTTATGCTGTGTTTATGCTGTGTTTATGCTGTGTTTATGCTGTGTTTATGCTGTGTTTATGCTGTGTTTATGCTGTGTTTATGCTGTGTTTATGCTGTGTTTATGCTGTGTTTATGCTGTGTTTATGCTGTGTTTATGCTGTGTTTATGCTGTGTTTATGCTGTGTTTATGCTGTGTTTATGCTGTGTTTATGCTGTGTTTATGCTGTGTTTGTGCTGTGTTTATGCTGTGTTTATGCTGTGTTTATGCTGTGTTTATGCTGTGTTGTGTTTATGCTGTGTTTATGCTGTGTTTATGCTGTGTTTATGCTGTGTTTATGCTGTGTTTATGCTGTGTTTATGCTGTGTTTATGCTGTGTTTATGCTGTGTTTATGCTGTGTTTGTGCTGTGTTTGTGCTGTGTTTGTGCTGTGTTTATGCTGTGTTTATGCTGTGTTTATGCTGTGTTTATGCTGTGTTTATGCTGTGTTTATGCTGTGTTTATGCTGTGTTTATGCTGTGTTTATGCTGTGTTTATGCTGTGTTTATGCTGTGTTTATGCTGTGTTTATGCTGTGTTTATGCTGTGTTTATGCTGTGTTTGTGCTGTGTTTATGCTGTGTTTATGCTGTGTTTATGCTGTGTTTATGCTGTGTTTATGCTGTGTTTATGCTGTGTTTATGCTGTGTTTATGCTGTGTTTATGCTGTGTTTATGCTGTGTTTATGCTGTGTTTATGTTGTGTTTATGCTGTGTTTATGCTGTGTTTATGCTGTGTTTATGCTGTGTTTATGCTGTGTTTATGCTGTGTTTATGCTGTGTTTATGCTGTGTTTATGCTGTGTTTATGCTGTGTTTATGCTGTGTTTATGCTGTGTTTATGCTGTGTTTATGCTGTGTTTATGCTCTGTTTATGCTGTGTTTATTGCTGTGTTTATGCTGTGTTTATGCTGTGTTTATGCTGTGTTTATGCTGTGTTTATGCTGTGTTTATGCTGTGTTTATGCTGTGTTTATGCTGTGTTTATGCTGTGTTTATGCTGTGTGAAGACATCGGGTCATGAGGTCGAGTCCTACACTAACGAACAATCCTGCTCAAGTTCATTGCATGTAGAGTGAGTTGTGTTGAAGAACTTTATTAACTCACACTTGTGTTGGTCTCTTCTGGAACAAAGGACAGAACACAAGGAAACACCTCGTTACAATTAAGATAATAATTAATATATCTTAAGTAATTAAGATATCTTGTATTTAATGTACTTGTACTTGTTGGTATAGAACCTTGTTTCCACCCTATTCCTTTAATTCACTCTTTATTTTCTTTTATTTTCTAACATTTTAGATCTTGAGTTCCTTCGTAAAAATGTTAGTATTTTTCTTTCTTTTCACTTCGAACTTTTTAATTTTCTTTTTGTTTGATGTTCGCTTGTTATTATTAAGCAACGTCAGCTTAACTAAAATAAATTGTACTTTTTGTCCGTGTTTAACTTTTGCTTCTGCATCAGAAATGAGTCTTGTTGTTTAATCTTCTTGTACTTGAGGTCGTGTTGATTCTCAGACTTTCATCTTCAAAGGTCAAACCTTTTTTCACCAAGTTCTTTATGAAAGTGCATGAAAACAGAAGATGTTCCAGGTCAAACCTGAGGTGATCTCATATGTTCTAAACATCAGACATGCTGAAATAGCTTCTTTCACTGTTTTGTGCTGCTTTTAAGGAAACGCCGAAGTTCATGTTGAAAAGATTGATTTTTTAATCTAAACTGAGCTTGAATGTGAAAACATTTCCATTAGGCCTCCTTGTGCTTTTCAATCAGTTGCATGTACAGTAAATATTTATATTAATTCCGTCGACTTTCACTGCATATGTCAAAGTTCCAAAGGCGTTGTTCGGCGACTCGATAATAACATTTGCATACGTGGCTGCGAGACCTGTTGGCGTCGGAAACAATATTCTCAGCTCATTGGGTCAACATGCTGAATGGCTTTTAATCATTGTCTTTCCCTTTCCGAGAGAATTGATGTTGCTGTGTGCTGCGAGAGCGAGCTGTATTTATCGAATCCTCTGACCCTTTGTTTTCAAATCAATAAGAGGATTTATGAGCAAGTCTGCAACATATTGGAGTCTCACCTGAGACCGGAGGGCACCATCACTGGGGAAATCCATTCCTGGTGATATATTTTTAGATGTCATTCACATTAGGGAAGAGTTTCATTTGCTTGTAATTAGTGAGCCTCAAAAAAAGAAAAAGCTGTTTAATTAGCTGACGCTTACATGTAGATACGATCGGCAGCGCGATCCTCTCGTTCCTCTGATTGTAATTACAAGGAAATGTGAATTTCCTTTGTGTGGTAAAACACGTCTGCGGCAGGAAATGATGACTTCATGCATTTTTCCTTCCCAGCAAGTCCCACTTTTGGTCACAATAATTTAGAGTAACGTGTCAAAGGCGTGAGTTATTCAGTAGTTTGTAATAATTCTTTACGTCTAAAATAATGGGTCTGTGTGTAAAATCGACTTTTGTAAATGAAGTTGGTCATTTTCCAAGCAGGTAAAACCTTTCACGCATTTTTGACAGTTTTCACCAAAAAGTCCCTTCAAAAAACATAAAGAAAAAGAATCTTCAATATGAGGCTGGTTTATAATAAACAAGAAATGCAATAAATAAATCCAGATGGGCCGATATCGTACTGCCACATGGAGAGCAACAAGAAACAGGCGGTATTTTAGTGTAACAATAACAAGCATAATAAACAGATGAACAAATAAACCACAGCGATAAGGAAGAAGCATATGCGGGAGAACCTTCTGCAAATGTGTTTTAGGGAACGATGTATGTCATAAAAACGTCCTGTAGTCTCAACATTTTAAGAATTTAAAGCTAAAACATGTTAAATCACGAAACATGGTGATTGTTGATGTGATATAAAACTGTAAAACAAAGAAGTCATTGTGTTGCCTTCGATGAAAACTGTAGCAAATCATGTTTGTTAAAAGACAAACGTTGTGGGTGTTGAAGCGTAAAGAGGCTCAAATGAAACACGGCTCAGCTAATCCGTGACTGCAGCCGACAAATGACGCTTGTTAACTGATTTGACTCGTCCACGATTGATGACTGTCAAACGCCGTTCAGCCCAATAACCACCAACATTTTCATTATCCAGCTCTTTTCATAACATGCTTCAAAGTCACCGCAGGTTTGTCGTCGCTGCTGCCATTCATTGTGCGTCCGTCTCGTACAAGCATTAGGACAATTGCTGTCGCATCAACATTAGTCCTGCTGCACGTCTGCAGCCGTGGAACCTCAGTTGATTCTCAGAGGAGCAGACGAGCGACCGAGGCTGTGAAAAGCTCCACAAATCAATCCTAGGTAAATAAATTCAGCCTTAATCATGGAGCGAGTGATGCTGCTCCTTCTTCCACATTCCAAGTGAAAGATTCACACAGTTGAAAGGATTTTTGTTAGTGATAATAAAAGTGGGAGGTAAAGAGGGAGCATCGAAAACAAGTATCAACATAAAGTACAAACACTCTTTGTGGTAATTGTATTTGTCCCTCCGAGAGATACACGTTTTTCTTCTGATGAAAATTACAGTCAAAAGTGAGAATGAAATCCTTTGTCACGATGCAACAAATCTATAAAAGTATACCTGAATTAAAGCTAAACATCGAACCGACTCGTGGCCACCAAAGGATGCAGATATCAATAAAAAAGTGGAATGAAAGGAACAAGGAAACTTCACGCTGACTCAATCCATAACAAAATGAAAATGAAACAGAAGCTTTCTTTGAAAAGTTCCCAACTAGACTTGAGTTCAGACTTGAATTGGAAATCTATGGAAAGATTTTGTGACGCTGCAAGAAAATGCAAAGTCACGAAACTATGAGGTTTAACAAGGTTCCACTTCATCAATAATAACTACAGGTTGTCACCTCGGGTCACGTCTCATCTGGGACGGTTGTGTTGCACTGATTGATGGGAACATCCTCGTCTTGAGACCCCGTCTGATCAGATCAGCACAGACTGTGTTGAACCTCAAACTCGTCCCAGGACTGTAGACCAGTGAGGCAGCAGTTGGGATCCCTGTTGAGGGAAGCACGACCGGACCCTCCCCGGCGACGCTTCCTGTTGTCACGTGTTTTACTGACGATCTTTGAGACGCCGTCTGTGGATCTGATATTTCTTTGAGTCGTGGTCTGTCTGTCCATCAATCAGAGGATTCATATACTGTGTTTATGTTCGTCATCATTTGGTCGACCATAAGGTTTCGTCTTTACACATCTAGTTTAAGCCGTGGACTTGACTTCCCAACATGGATCGTCTGATGGTTGGTGGCTCTATGACAGGGGTGTCAAACTGGTCCAGAAAAGGGCACAGACGGTGCAGGTTTTTGTTCCAACCAGTCCAGCACACATGAGTTAACGAATCAGGTGTCGACACCTGACTGACAAGGAATTGATTACTGTCTTCAGACGCCTGATTGGTTCAACTATAATACTTGACTGGTTGGATCCAAAACCTGCACCGTCTGAGCCCTTTTCTGGACCAGTTTGACACCTGTGCTCTAGGATGACATCAGCGTGGAAGCTCTGGTGGCCTTTTCAGTTCAGTCCACTTCCTGCGTTTTTCCAGGGAAAGAGAAAGAAAAAATGGACACCTACGAATGTGTCACTTTGGTAAATGACAGCCCCAGGGGGGGGTTAAGTGGGAAGTGCTGGTGATGTCACTGACGTGGGTTCCTGCTTGTCTGGCTACTTAGTCGGGTCTCAACAGGACAAATAGAATCCATGGATAAGAAGAGTCTGTGGAAGACACTTCTCTGGTTTTAACTGGCAGCCCCTTGTTAGTGGCGTCTCAGTTCAGAGTTCCACTTGTTTCCCTCGCAAGTCCCTTGACAGTATTATTCCAGAGTAGATAGACTTTGAAGCTGGGCTCTGAGTTATTCTACAGTGTTCACAGACACATTCCTGAACTAGTTGTGTGGCCACTAGGGGGCTTTCTTCTTCTAGCTCTCTGGTGAGTGAAAACTCCAGGGTTTGAGCTCAACTGGACTCAGACATGTTTCATGGCCTGTCAACAAACAGAAGACTTGCAGAATAAACCACTGTTCCTGGCGTTCTGGTGAAGCACAACTTGTTAATTGAGAGGGATAGAAAAAATGTACGCAGGTGTGAGTCCCTACAGGTATGTTCTTGAGTCGTGCTCCTCAGTAGAGGTTCTCCTGTTTTCATGTGAACATGAAACTTCCAACTTCCATTTGTGATTTTTGCTGTCGATGGTCAGTGTCAAGTACCAGCATTCAGGCAGAGCCTCAAAATAAATTGTGAGCCTTTTAAGAGGCTGTTGCCATATTCGTAGAGCCATGGTTATATAGGTAACCTTTTGTCTTTTTAATGAGCCAGATTTAGTTGTTGGTGAGATATTCTTATTTAAGTTCAATAGATAATAAAGAGTTTACTGATCGTGCTCTATTTAAGGTAACAAGTTCTCTAATTACAAGTTATTTGTACAGTTTTGACTCTGATTTATGACGTGAGGTATGAACTGATCTCTTCAAGCATTAACAGGAATAACCTATAAAAACACAATAATGTGTATTAATAATATTTACTCTCTTGACCTGTGACACAAACACAAAAAAGGAGCTCAAAGTCAACACCATCGATTTCTTAGAAAGGTAAAAGAATCATGAATACAGTTTGTTTGCCTGTACATTGGCCTGGTTTATCCACAATGAAAGAAGGAAGAGAATAGTCTGCGATATATTTAAGCTAAAGTACGCATCAAAGTACATTACACCCCCTCATTTACAGGTGAGTGGCAGCAGGTGTCCAGGACAGAGTAAACAAAGAGCTGAGAAGTTCAACCTGCTCCAGTCTAATATATGAGTCTTCCCTCTGGACTCAACAAGAAGACACATCTGTTGGTATGCAGAGCCTGTTTAGCCTCGTCCTATCTGAGCACAAAGCCAAAGCCCAAGGTCGCTCGTCCACTGTCGGCTTCACAAATGCTGCTCGACCCCAGAGGCGGCTTCAGCCAGCGAGGAAATTAACAGGGACTTTGTGTTCCTTCGGTGTGTTCTTGAGTTCATTCCCGTAAGAGAGGTGGCCGACTGCCACACTGATCTCTGCCTTTCCTGCTGGAAAGTGCAATTTTCCAAACAAGCCTGAAGCCTGGAGTGTGTTGCTGTGTGGCAGCACTATTAATAGACTTTTAAGTTTTACTGTGGATGAAGAGTTAATAAACCTTTGTTGGCTTGTTCTGAAGACACAACTCTCCCCAATATGGAAGGCAGTGGTGATGAAAAGGAGGAAACAGGAGATTATGTCCCTTTAATGAAATATGAAAATTCAGTTAAACACCTTCACAATCATGGACCAATAGCAGAGCAGAATTCATACCCAGTGAAGTATCAGCTGCTAAGAGTCACATTATAACAAAGAGGCCGATCTTTTATAGCTTCGATGTTCAGCTCCATCGCTGGTCACGCGTGTATTATTGGACAGTAACACCAGACAATTGAATCCTGAGAGCCCTCCTCACACATGGTCCATGTTGCAGAAGAATACTTCTTCCAGAGAGACATCTGTGCACCTCAGCTGATGGCTGTGATTGTAATGTTGACATGACAATGTCTGGATCTTATGACAACTCAAACTTAGTTATGGTTAAAATGTTATATCATCCAGAATCAAGTCTTGAAGCTCTGCAGCATTTTCCCACGGGTTGGATGTGTTTGTGATGTATTTCACTCCAACAATGAATCACAGCTCCAGCTCTGGATACAAGTCAATCCTGTCAGTCTTTGACTGTGTGATGAAACATTACAACATCTGAACTTCAGGTCAACGATCTGCAAAATCTCTTTTAGCTGCTATTAACTGTTTTTCCTTTTCTTAAGACGATGTACTTGATACTTACATTTCTAGATATATTTTCCCAAAACATACTATCCAAACACATATTAGAAACTGTAAAGTCTCCACAGCAGGTCGTTGGTATAAACTGGATGTTGTTCATTCTTTATCCTCCGAAGCGACTCGGGGTCCCTGGACCGGCGCCCTCGGCTGCATCATTAACATACTGTCACATGTCGTCCGCCTGAACTTCAGACTAGTTTCAATGACCTTTAACTTTCTCTCACGGTTTAACACATCAACATGCCTTCATGGAGCTTCTGCTCCAGACACATTCTGGCTGGCATTTCTAGGAGAATCTCTCAGATGTCCATGTGACCTTTTATCTCCCTTACACTCGGTGACACACACTCTGGATGGCAATGAATCTGTACCTTATAATCCACCATCTTTTTTACATCTTCAGTCCTCATTTTCTTATTGAATGTCCCAACATCCTAGATCTTCTCATCTTTTCCTTCTGATAACTTATATGGTGTCATATTTTTTTTTTTTAGGTGTCATATTGGGGAGAAATCAAAACTGAGGGAGTAGCTGCACACTGCGCCAAGTTCACCATCAGGAGCAATCAGGGGAAGTGTCTTAGGGAAAACACACAAGCTTTCTGGGGCTGGGATTGAACCGCAACCTTTGTATTTTGCCCGTTTCAGCTTTTACTCAATTATTCTTTTTTGTAGATTTTGTATTTTGTTTTTCACTGCCAAATGTTACAAATGTACGTATTAAAGGACAATTCTCCTTTCCTGTCACGCACATCACAGAGGAATGTAGCGCAGAACATGTCCCAAAACGTCAGAGTCCAGACGATCTGTATCGTGTCTTCTCTTGACCTGTTCACCAGAACGGGAGCTTTTCCTCCTCGATCTCTTGCACAAATGTATCCGACAGAGCAGCAGATATTCCGGGGAGTCCGTGTCGATACAAACGTAGGAGGAAACGCTGGATTAAAACCGTCCCAAGTGTAAACGTCTTCCATCGACTTTCTGATGCTAAACAGAGAGTCAGGATCATAGATCTGTAGGGCGTGACACATATCCTTTGAGAGATGAACATAATATCAGCACAAATAGTTGTGAAAACAACTTTTATAACACTTAATAGCAGGGTGTAGCGACTTTAGGTGCCGCCGGAAGTGGAAGGACTATTAATGTGGATATTTATGTTGGACCCATCAAACCTCGAACATATAAAAGCAGATTTCCTTTCAGGTTCACTTTCAGAGCCAATAGAAAACATTTTTTCTCCACCTGTCACTTTTTCTAAACATTGTTACACACTTTCGATTTGGTGTTCGACCTTCAACGTTAAACCGAACCCAACCTTTCTAAAGCAACCGTTCTTATCATCCAGTCCAATGTCTTCACAGCCCTTCACCCTGTGGTGTCGCACAACGCTTTGTCCATCTGGATTTTCTCGAAGCTATTGAGACAACAATGGCTGAATAGTAGAACATGACCATAGGGGTTGTGTAGCCAGAGAATACAGCCGAGCTCACAGATGGTTTGAATGGGTTTAGAAAGACTTGAGTGGTCTGTCAAACTGATACGATCTGGCATTTAACCATTTGTGATGCATAGAGGAGAAGGATATGATTTGATAACCATGGACAGCACGATCTGTATTGTGGCACTAGGAGGGAAGAATCTGATTTAAAAGTGTAAATTTGTTGAGAATAATGGCTTTTACAGTGGACTCAGATAAAGCATCTCATTTGCAGATGTCATATGTTGTGAACAGGGGGGGCTTGAAGGCAGCATTCCTACCAGAAGATGCCTTTGAGATATTAATCCTCTCCAGGCCTCGCTCTCAAGGAAATGTGTGTCTCCTATTCAGCAAATATTTTCATTCACCACACAAGAGCTGGTGTATCAACCCCCGCGCCCTTGTTCCTCAAGGTTGGTTTCACCCTCCAGGATGCACAAGCTTCTCTACCATTGTGTCGGTAAATTAAATTTTTTAAAAGGCTGCAACAAATTAGCAAGAGTTTGTATTTAGTAACGTTTCTTTACGCATTTTCTTCTCAAAATAATCAACGTATGAATATGATAACAACTATTGATAGTGAGCTCCGGCCTAAAGGCTGTGATTATTTCTGAAAGTTACTTTAAAGGAACTTTATTTCAGGACCCTAGAGAAGTGTGTGGAGATAGTTCCACCATTTGCTGGCCAAGAAAGCAACAGTTACCATCAGTGTACTTGTGTAATATGCTTCTGGAACATATAGGAGGGCAGAGCAGGAAGTGGAGCTGATGGTTGTCACGTCTAGAATCTACAGAGGCAGGAGTGATGGTGAGTATCATGGAGTTTGTGTCTTCAAGTATCACTCCTTCTTTATTTATGTCTTCTTTTACAAGATGGCACTGTTGTCCAGGCAAGGGTTAACTCTAATGTCTCTCCAATAAGATTGTCAGTATATTTGATGAGTTCACTCATGAATTTACTCTGATTCTAGATTTTGTATAAAGACACACAAGTTCATACACAACATGATGTTGTGTTTAACATGGAGATTTCCATGATCTAATGTGTCCAGAGTGTCAGAATAAAACTTTTATAAAACGTACTATGACCCTGGTAGATTAATGTGGATGTTTTTAGACGTTGTCCAATATCTGTCAGTTCTTGACGGAGCCTGTAAAGTGACGTGAGAAACTAAAAGGATGTGAGCACGAGATGTTGCAGCGCTCACTACATAACACTGGAAACATGTGACAAGCACATCTGGGACTTTCTAAGACTCACAGCTGGAGCTTCCTTACGATGCTCTGTCAGGCACTTGATTTATACATTTGAGAAACCAGATCCTAGAACTCACGGTAGAATCACTCAGTGTTGAAATCTTCAGTCCCAGTGATCAGATCTGTTTTGTTCAGGTTTACAA
This sequence comes from Callionymus lyra, assembly GCA_016630915.1. Taxonomy (NCBI): domain Eukaryota; kingdom Metazoa; phylum Chordata; class Actinopteri; order Syngnathiformes; family Callionymidae; genus Callionymus; species Callionymus lyra. Next base: position 27,506,739 of record JACEEU010000636.1, on the reverse strand, counting down.
CAACCTTTAGTCTTTATAAATATTCACCCTTTGTGCAGAATTTTTTTCTGAACAATAACTTTAAATAATATGTATATATATTTTCTTAAACAAAATCAATCAGATTTACATTGTGTTTACATTCTATCCAATAGTGGAAAACACATCTTTAGCACACATATTTATTAATAATATTTCTTTGTGTTCTCATTTCTCGGTTCTTTCCTGTTCAGGTCCTTTATTAACACCAGTTCTTCTCGCTTCCTCCTCTCTCTCACTCCATTAATGTTTTAACGGCTTCATTTCCTCAAACACATCCACCATAACCTTTTGTCAAGTCGATCTCAAATATAGTACAATATTGTTTCAATTCATCATCAGTCATGATGTTTATGACGTTGATGTCATTGATATAAACATGACTGACAACCATAAAGATCCATAAACTCTGTTACAAACTGAACAATATTGTCTGTCTTGAGTCTTGTGATCAATGTTTCATGAATCTCTGAAGGAAGAAGTCGAGTCGTTTGTTTCCATCACCAGTGGTTTACACTGAGCTCTTTATATATCATGATATATATATGTGTGTGTGTGTGTGTGTGTGTGTGTGTGTGTGTGTGAGTGTGTGTGTGTGTTACCTGTGTGAGTGTATATATGTGATGTATGTATGTGTGTGTGTGTGTGTGTGTGTGTGTGTGTGTGTGTGTGTTCGTGTGCATGTGTGTGCTGTGCGTGTGTGTATTGCGTGATGTGTGTGTGTGTGTGTGTGTGTGTGTGTGTGTGTGTGTGTGTGTGTGTGTGTGTGTGTGTGTGTGTGTGTGTGTGTGTGTGTGTGCGTGTGTGTGTGTGTGTGTGTGTGTGTTTGTGTGTGTGTGTGTGTGTGTGTGTGTGTGTGTGTGTGTGTGTGTGTGTGTGTGTGTGTGTGTGTGTGTGTGTGTGTGTGTGTGTGTGTGTGTGTGTGTGTTTGTGTGTAAATGTTGTATTTGTGATTATCAAATGGCAGCCAGTGAACCATCAGTGTGTTGAAGCAGAAATGAGTCTCGAGCTGTGAAGGTTTTCAACAAGAGTTGATCTATAATTGAAAGGTCAGAGTCAACAATAATTAAAACGTGAACAATAATTTATTCAAACACTATATATATATATTAAAAAGAAAAAGCCTAAAAATGTCCATAAAAGTAATATATTAAGATAAATTGAAAAATAAATTGACTTAAACTCATTTATTGCAGCTTGACAGGATCCAGCACATCAAATATTTGAATGGAATTATATTAAAAAACATGAAATAATTTGACTGCTTTATTCTTTTATGCTTGTTGTGATTAAATATATGATTAAATAACATTTTAATATTCATTTCAGCTCGATCCATCCCAGATATGTAGGTGTTTGATATCTAATTAAAAAATTTGGAATTTCCATCTAATCTTCTGATCATGTTCTTATTTTTCTTCACCTGAACTTCAACCCTCGGCCAAGAGTTGGTGAAGAAAAAATACATTAAATAAAATAGCAAATAATAGAATAATGTGTCTCGAAAAAGTCCATAAATAACAAAAACAATTTATAATTTATATATTTTTGCGTTTTAAAGGTATGATCGATGTTTACATTTCATGTGAACATAAATGTGTTTTATTAAAGGATTCAGGTTTAATCCAGCAACATTCAACACTAAGGATCATGGGAAATATAAAGAGACACAAAGAAACTTGACTTGTTGAAAACCCTTGAATTTATTTGTCATTAAAGGAACTTGAATGGAGGAAAAACAAGAAAAATACATGTTTAAAGTGATCATGTGACTACATTAATGGACGAGAAAGTCATCTCAGGAAACGCTTTAGTTTGATTTATCGTGTCAGTCACTAGGAAATGTATTCCCAGTGACTGAAGAGTTATTTTGACCTTCATTAAACTTTTATTTATTAGCAAAAAATACGTTGTTTATGGTGAACTTGAGATAAAAACAGAAGACATCGTCATGTTGTGTGTAAAGTGTGTGTTTATTTTCAACACCAACAGTCAACAAGTCAAACACAGTGTAAGTTCCATTAATGGAGAACAGGTGAGTCAGTGACACATCAACAGCACAAATAACACACATTAGCAGATTGTGTAAATAATGTTGAGGTAATTACATGTAATAGCTGTTAGTTGGTTCAGATATAATAACATGATTTAACCTCTCGCTCAGGCTGGATCTTCCCCATTTTGTAGGTGAATCTCCTGAGCAGATGGATCTGTGATGATGAGAGAAGCATAGATGTGTGTGAAGACGATCTAGAGAAGGTTGTGTGTTAATCAGAATGTTGGTAGTCTGGTTTGAAAGGATGAACAGGAGGTGGTTCTTTGATGGGATGGATTTTTCCAAGAAAAAAAAAGATGTTTGTTGCTGCTGTTTTGAAGTTGGACGAGGAAGCTGACGCCAGCTCACCTCTCTTGAACAAAGGAGGATTCTTTGTCATTTTGTTCACTAATTATGAGTTTTTTTAATAAACTTGACCTGTTTTTTCACTTTAGTGTCTGTAAAAGATCTCACCTTTTACAACCTTTTACAACCTTTTACAACCTTTTACAAATCATGTTGAACAGTCGTGACACTGATGCTTCTGACCGTCGGTGCTCGTGTGGAACTGAAACTTTTAAACTTCCACGGTGGGAACATTTGTCGACTCCTCCAGAGTCAGCCTAGTACAACCCTTGTGTAAGCTCTGGGTCAAGGTGACCCAGGGGACCGAAAAAAAATGTGTTTGAGGTATCCCTTGTGTCTCTGGGTCAAAGGTCTTCCTTAAATACATATGCAGTGGTGGAGGTCTTGACCTTTGGCCCCGATTATCACTGCAATCAGAAGCTGTCAACAAAACAGTGGCGTCGACGATTCGCTCGTGTCTTCGAATCAGAGTCAAAACAACAAGAAAGTTTCATTTATGTTGAAGGAAGAATTTTGAAAAACAAACTCTTTACTTTGAGGTGTTTTTGAAAAATCATCACAAATTGATAAAAAATGTTGTTGTTTTTACTAATAAAAACTTTTACAATTATGTTTTGATGCATTTTTTCCAATGATATGCGTTATTTGGATTCAAAGCTCACTTGGTGAAGACTGTCATTATAAATGATTACACTTCATTCTTTTAAAGTTAATGTAGTGACGTCTCTTCCTGTTTTTTCTTTCAAAGCAGAGTCAGGTTTCATTTGTCTCTTCTTAAGGAGCTCCAGAGCAGGAAGAGATCCGTTCATCTCCTCCTTTCCTCAAACTCATTTCTGGTCCAGTCTCTTGTGTTCTGGATCGAGTCGTCGTCCTTGTAAGAGTCAGATTAACACTCTTTATTATTATTATTTATCAAAGACATTGACTTTTGTATTTACTCTTGTTTATTTGAGCGTTTCTACTCCTGGTTCCTCTGACGCTCCCGTCACAAAAACATCATTACAACCTCTTTAGAATTCGTCTGTAAAAGCTTGTGACCCTGAAAATATAGACAAATTAAATGATTTATTCATTGTGGAACATTTTTTCTTCTTCATTGCACTAATATAATAATATAATAAGAATATCACAGTTTTGCTCATTTTGTTTTGACGGGTTAATTGTTGTGTAAATAATAAATGTTTGCACCAAAGAAGCCTGAGAGCAAAGTCGTGATCCAAGAATCCAAGAATTCTTGGCTCCAGACTCTAATCAGTCTGATTGTTTCACGTCGACTCTGAGCTTCAATCACTGACTCCAGACGCTTGACTTTGATTGGTTGTCATCACTTGCTTTAAATCATCTGCACAAGATACTTTGCTCTTCAAGTCAGACTCAAATAACCTGAAGTCTATTGAATCACCTCAGGCGTGAATCTTTATTAATATCTTTCTTATTGATGTTGTTCATGTCGAAACAAATTCATATTTGAAGAAGAAAAAAATCCCATTTGAGGCTTAATTATCGATTCATGTTTAATTGGAGGGTCAAAGAGTTTTTATTTGAATCTTTAATATACCTGTTATGGAGTAGAAAGTGTTCTAACAGATCTGTTACTACATCTTCATGAATATAAATAACAACGTGGGAAATGTAAACAGCTTACAGTCGTGAAATTTATGGCACACGCTTGATTTCTTTCATCAGACCAGCTCAGTTTTTCTAAATAGAGATTTCTTCTGAAAATACAGTAGCTCGGGGGCAGCGTCTACTATCTGGCTGTGCACACTTCCTCCTCCTGCCCGGAGAGCAGCAGCTATTCTCTGATCCGTTCAAGCAAAATGTGAAATCTGAAATCAGGCTTCCTGTTGTGGAGCACATGACGGAAGTTGTTGCTCTCTTGGATTGTCAACGTCAAAAATGGATTCTACGCTTGAAAACCCAGAGAAATACACCCACAGGAACCTCTCGAAGTCTGGATGCAAAGATCTCGTCGTGAGGGTCGGGTCAGATCTTCACGGTGCTCGTGTCAGATCTTGACCAGAGAACTTGTCCAGACACCAGGAGTCAGAATCTGTTCCATTGAAATAAGGAAGTATTGACTGTAGTCAAGCAGGTAAAAACACTGTTTGTATGTTTGGTCTCTTTCTCAAGTGAAGGATCTAAGAAAGTCTTTAAGGGCTGAAGGACATTAGAGATAAGTTCTTAACCAAGCATCAATTTTGTGACATAATGATACGTCTGTGTCGTGTTTGTCAATAAAGGTTCGCGGCACGTTGTCCTCTCAACACTTTCAGAGCCAGAGACCAAACCAGAGTCTTGAGAACTTCAATCCATGATGTTTGCTGATGATAGAGTGATTTGTTGAGGACTGGGAAGAAGAAGAGGAAGATGATGTTTTGATAGCACCACAGGAGTGTTGGTTTGGAGGATTGAGGGACAACATCTGAATCACTGAGCAGCTCAAATCGAAACATTGTTTCTACAGGTTTATGAAAACAAAGATCTTTCTGCTCTATTGACTCTTGATTTCCACTGAGAGTCAGAAGCAGATAAACGTGTCGACAGCTTCGTCAGGAGAGATGATGCGAGGTTGTGTTTTCCAATGAGATGAAGGTTTCAGCGTCGATAGTATTTCTGAGCTTCAATCATTTTCCATAAGTGACATATTTGTTTTATTTGACAGTTTCAAATGAAGCTGCTGAAGACGTTCAACCGTGTCCTAGAGAAGAAGCTTCAATCTTGGTGTGAACGAGCGTCTTGGGTCTTTTACGCCAAGATTTACTTCCTCATCATCTATTCTGTCAATAATTAGCTCACTGCGGACATTATGCACACGCCACTGCAGGAGGCGAAGACGAGACCCTCCACTCTCATTAAAAATGTATATTTACCTTTAATTACGAGGCATCATTTGCGAGAACAAACCTGGTGTCTTTGTCTTCAGTGCACCTGCTTTCATGTGCAGCAGCAGCTGAGTGGGCTGAAGCAAATAGACTGTCAGCACTCCTCACAGGGACCCTCCATTAGGCTGTCTCGTTCAGCAGCACACACACCCCTGAGGCTATCAAGCGTTTTGCTCTCTTACTGCAGCGTCTTTGTCCAGCCGAGCCTGTTACCTTCGGCGGCTTCTCTCGCTTCATTCTCATTGACCTGCTTCGCCTTTGTCTGGAGGCTCTGCTGGTGTTTTCAATGCATCACGTTGTTGTGGTGAAGCCGCTGGATGGTGGCGACGCTCGTCTTCATGAGCGTCTGCATCAAAGAAGGAGGAAAAACAAACTGTGATCTCGGATCCGAACTCCCAGAGGCTCCTTTTCACCTGATTATGTTCTTTGGATATTAAGACTAAATAAATCTCCTCTTCACTCGGTGGAGCAAAGATGTCAAAGCTTCTTCTTGTGAATAACTTGTCACCTTCAGGAACTCTGGTTTCCTCGCACAGAGCAAGAGCAGGTGGTGAGTTGTTTGTCAGCTTTACGTTTAAAAACATTTAAAAATGAAGCTGAAACACAGCAGAATAGTGAAACAAGATAATAAAAGATACGTAAGAGTAAGCGAGAGACTTTCAACCTGCATCATACAATAACGTTAAGATAAAACACAGGAAAAAGAAATGATGATAAATGATCCCAAATATTCTCCACAAATGGTAAAATACGATCAATCCATTTGAAATGTTATTTTATATCTGGAATAACTTAAATACTGTAACTGAAATGAAGTTTTAAACTATAAAGATTGTATTGTTTCAGTCAGAGTCGTTCAGATAAACAAGACGAGGTCTTAACCTTGAAAACATCTCACAGTATAAATCTGCTCCACGGGTCACTGCAGTAGATTAACCTCCTCCACCTCTTTCTTATCCTCTCATCGCCCACAGACAAGACGTTCCTTCCCTTTTTCTGGCCCTTCTTTTCTCCTCCCGTCCTCCACCATCAGAGAGTCTCTGTGTGACACAAACGTTCAGCGTCTTCTTAATAACATCCATGGAAATGAAGTGTGTCTGGAGAGAGACGCTGATATTGATGAGTTGGTGTGAGATGGTGTGAAGATCCTGTCGTCGTCATAGTAAATATTGATCGATGTCTAAATGCTAACGATGATGGCATCGTCGGCTCAGATGATAACAAGACTTTAATAAGACTTGAGGAAGAATCTAACTTCACTTCACAACATTTATTTTTCTCACTGGTTCTTTGTCACTTTGTTTGCTCGACTCAGGGTCATTGTCCAGCTTCTTTCAAAAGAGCCTCATTTATTATCCTTTCTTTCTATCTTTTCAAAGCCTTCATAAATAGTGAAGGAAGCTGCCAAACACAGAAACATTATGAAATTCTTCAACGAGACACAAAAACATGCATATTTTATAAATTCAAGCCTTTTTGAGTTTTGTAAAAATGTCCTTCAGGCACGTCAACCTCGTCTGAAGGCCGTCAAAGATTCTAAAAAACATCCAGATATTTAGGAGCTTAAACTGTTGACAGCATGACATCGTCAACATAATCTATTGGATTAATTGTGTTGTTGCACTGCTAGCATGTGCAGAAACGTCAGCTGACGTTGGTCTTTGTCTGGAATTAAACATAACTTTGTTTGGATAATGACTAAATCAGCATCTTTGTAACAGCGTCCAATCGGTATCTTAGTCAATAACGTCGAAAGCAGGCGTCAGAGGATGTTTCTGTAATTGTGTGATTGATCGAAGCCAAACTGCTGCTGAGAGAGAATTTACATATTAACGCCAATCAATGAATGTGATTGAAATGTTGACAAATTCATCCATTTTCTGTCAGAGTAGATACAACCAGTTGCAACTTAAGATGCATCTTCAGCTTGTTGTGGGTCTGCCCTGGGCCTCCTCCCAGCTGAACAAACAACATCATCTCGGACGAGAAAAAATTCAAAATGTCACGAGAAAGTGTTTCTTGACTGTGAATTAAATGGAGGCTGAGCCACGATCAGGGAAAATGTTTCTCCTGCTGAGATTCATCGCGCCATTGTTTCAAATAAAGTAAACGTGTATTTAAAACATCTTCTCTACAGGTTGTGTGATGTTGAACATTACATTATAGCAATACACACTTTCTGTAAATAGTAATCGTTGTACATTTGTACCTAAACAATTTCATAATCAGTGGAACCTTCAAACCATCCTTCGACGACGACTATAAAATCATTCTGATTCTGATGAGCTACAACTATCGACCACGGCTCGATGAAGTCAAACGCTCTTTCAAAGAAGTATAACTAAAAAAGAATAAATTGAATGAGCTAGTCACAAGTTAGCCTTTGACTGGTGTTCATAAAACTCCAGGAAACACAAACCTCCATGACTGGCTCAATATTAGAAGATACTTTAACCTGATGATGAATAAATCATGACGAACACAGACCGAAGTTCTGCTTCTAAATATGTAGCAAATATCATAATAGCCGAAGAGAAGCGAGATGTATTCTCGGTGTGTTTTGGGCAGAAACACGATGTGTCTGCAGATATAGAAGTGTTGCAGCAGGAGACACGAGTGCTGCAGGTGTGAGCGATGCTCCAAGCAAAGGCCATCGCTCATTACAAGAGAAACATAAAGGAGACAAACTTTAAAAAATGCTTTCTTCAGAAAAGAAAATCTATTTCCTAAGTGAAAATGTATTGTGAGCGGAGCAGCCACAAGAAATCCATTTCAGGGAGAAACATTAGATGTGATTATAACACATCCTTGATATATGGTTTCAACGACGTCCAGCGATTCGTCCTCGTGCTGCGCAGCTGCTGCTACAACCTTCTACACACTTTGTTTCTTCAAACCGTTGAAGCATCAACGTGACATGAAGAGCAGAAACACCAACAGATGACAAGCTGATTAAAAATACTTTCATGAAAGCTTCGCTGGAGAAAGAAGAAAAACAACTTGACATGAAGGTAATTTTTGGACTATTTTATGATTCATGTCACTCAATAATTCACTGTCAACACAGTCGCTCCATGTACAACCTTTTTTCAATCATAGAATCCATCGAACATCAAACCTCTCAGAAGAACGTCATCAATATATAAGTAATGGCTCAGGATTTAACTCAGTGTTTCTCAGGCCACGTGTTCGCTCTGGTCGTAGTTTTCTCTGGTCACGCTTTATTCTTGACTGAATGATTCACAACTTGTTCTGTTGTTTTGTTTGTTAGAAGAACAAAACAACAGAAGAATCGTTTTATATAAAGAGTTTGAATTGTTTCACGGACAAAGACACTGATTGTACTTGTGTCTCGCAGCGACAAACAAAACATTGTAGTCACTGTGTCTGAGTCTGGGATGATCTGTTGCTAATATAGCATTAGCTCGAACATTGATGGAAAGAGAAGCTTTTACATGTTGTAATAATATGTTTGTCATTGTTTATAGAAGTCAACACTTCAAATGTAAGGAGGAGCAGACATAACTGAGTTTACTAAAAATGTTTTAAGTTTTAAACCACAGTCCTTTTATTTAGTTGTTTTTTTTCAAGTCAAAAACCTTCAGACATAAAATATCATTCGTATGCACCCATTCAATGAATCACAACAAAAACACACCAAAAATGTCTTGAGTGTTGAGGCTGAAAACATCATTAGTTCACTCTGTTCACTTAATGTCTGTTAATATAAGTTCAACCACAACTTTATTGACACCACACAGTCCGTGAGCAACGTTTGTATCAATATGTATAAAATGAACCAATGGACTGTCATGTCATAAGCTCCGCCCACAAAACTTTTTATTGATCAGCCGTCTGTCAATTCAAAGCTGATGTGATGTTTAACTTTCTGTTTCCACTGAAATTTTGCGAGTGTCGTCCTGTGATGAACATCGTTAGAATTGTTGGGAAGTTAATTGGAAAGCTGCACTTTTCCAGGCTGGGAAAAAAGAAAATGTAAGTTTGAATTCAGCTGAATGAGTGAAACCACGAGGAGATAAGGCTGCTCGTGTTTTTAGTCCTGATAAGAAGATAGAGCCTGAGATGCATCAGTTCCTGAGGAGAGACTCTGTGAATGTGTTGTGTTGAGTTGTGTCGGCCAGAGGAGAAACTATGATTTTGGCCCCAGCGTTAATAAAACAGTCTTTGAACCACACAACTCTGCAGGTTTTATCTCAGAACATTCCGTCCGCCTCCAGTTTTAACCAAGTGTTCCATCAGCAGCTCTTCACTGCATCTGCCTCGTGGCTCCATGAGATTTCTTTGTCTTGTTCTGTGAGTCTAGTGTCAGCGAATCATCTGGTGATACTTGAGGCTGTGGTTCCATTCGGACGTATTTATTATTAATATAATGTCACTTGTTATGTTCAGTTTATTGCACGTCTTCGTTCTAGATCACATGAGCGGAGGTGGAAACATTTGCATCTTCAAAAACTATCCAGAGAACATTTGATAAAACACCTGATGTAAAGAACTTTAAACCATTTAAACCATTTAAAAGATGTGTTTACATTTGTGCTGCTCTCCTGTGAACCTGGACTTGACACCTGCTGAAGTTATTTTCGTTCTTATTCTCTGGTTTGCAAACATCTGCTGAAATGTGACTGGTTGAGACCCGGAGTAATGACACGGAGCTTTTCTCCTTCAGTGTCGCTGGCACCAGATTCTCAGGATCCTCCCACATTAGAGAGTCTTCATGAGCTGCATGTCATGTCTGCAGGATGGAAAGTTGTTTCCTCACATGTGGGGGTCGAGGGTCTTAAGTAAAGCCTCCACATATGAAGCCCATTTGATTATTCCACTGTCGTTCATAAGCATCACCACAACATTGGGCTCCACATGAAGTGAGTCCGATCTGGAATGGAACCGGCAACTTTCCTCCAAACCCTGGGCTCAATAACCTCGGCGGAGCAGGAGACACGTCTCTCTTTCTTCACGTGTACAAGTGTCTATTTCAACAGCAGCTGCTCAGGTTAAAGCTCCAGCTCCATTCAAATGCCAATACTTTCTTCCTGCAGCCAAACGACTGGAGAGGGAAAAGGTAGGATCAGAAGAAAGAAGTGAAGCAGATGAAGTGATAGACTCGCAGCGAGGCTTCGTGGACTTTTATGTTCGTCTCCTGGTGAAATGCCATCTGGAAGAAGCAGGGTGTCTATGGATTAATCACCCGAGGACTCGTTTCCTTCCTTGAGTCTACACGCTGCTATCGGTGGTCCCTCCACTTGAATCCTTAACTACCTCGCTGGAGGTCTGCAGAGGCCTGCAGGCGCTGTGTTCGGCGCTTAGAAAGTCAGACGAGTGATGTATAACCGAGCGCCATGTGTGGGACGCCGGCTCCAGGAAGGATACGACTCTATTGGGGACGAGTGTCATGAAGTCTGGAGATGAATGGCATCTTGTTGGAGGCGTATGGAAACATTATTGTTGGGCGGGGGGAAGTTTTTGGTTTTCCCTTGTTGTTTTTTTGTTTTTTTTTTTTTTTTTTTTTTTTTTTTTTTTTTTTTTTTTTTTTTTTGTAATGTTGTAATGTTGTAATGTTGTAATGTTGTAATGTTGTAATGTTGTAATGTTGTAATGATGTAATGTTGTAATGTTGTAATGTTGTAATGTTGTAATGTTGTAATGTTGTAATGTTGTAATGTTGTAATGTTGTAATGTTGTAATGTGGTAATGTTGTAATGTTGTAATGTTGTAATGTTGTAATGTTGTAATGTTGTAATGTTGTAATGTTGTAATGTTGTAATGTTGTAATGTTGTAATGATGTAATGTTGTAATGTTGTAATGTTGTAATGTTGTAATGTTGTAATGTTGTAATGTTGTAATGTTGTAATGTTGTAATGTTGTAATG
>JACEEU010000636.1:27487166-27495447 GCA_016630915.1 Callionymus lyra | reverse complement strand
AACGATTGCAACGTTTGCAAACGATTACGTAACGTCTAACGTTGCAACGTCGCAACGAGTAACGCCGTAACGCCGTAACGTTGTAACGTTCGAGACGCCTGCAACGTTGTAAACGAACAGTTGTAATGTTGTAAATGATGCAATGTTGTAACGTCTGTAACGTTGTAACGTCATAACGTTGTAACGTTGTAATTGTGAATGTTCCGTGTAACGTTGTAACGTTATAACGTTGCTTGTAAACGTTGTAACGCCGTAACGCCGCAATGTTGTAACGTTGTAAAGCTGTAACGTTGTTAAACGATTATAACGTTGTAACGGATTATAACGTTGTAAATGCTGGTAACGGCTGTAACGTTGTAACGTTGTAACGTTCGCGAATGTTGTAATGTGTGTAATGTTGTAATGAACAACCATTGTAATGTTGTAACGTTGTAACGTTGTAACGTTACAACGCCGTAACGTTGTAAAGTTCGTAATGTTGTAACGATTACAATGCGTAAACCAACGATGTAACGTTGCAACGTTGTAACGCTGTAACGGGTCGCAACGTCGTAACGTCGTAACGTTGTAACGTTGTAACGCTTGTAACGCTCGTAACGTTGTAAACGTAATGACCAAAAATTGTAATGTTGTAACGTTGTAACGTTGTAACGTTGCAAATGTTGTAACGTTGTAATGTTGTAACGTTGTAACGACGCAATATTGTAACGCTGTAACGTTGTAACGTTGTAATGCCGTAACCGTTGTAACGACGTAATGTTGTAATGTCGACAAAATTGATAACGTTGTAAACGTTGTAACGGTGTGTAACGTCAGTAACGCGTCCGATAAAAATGTTGTAACGCTGTAACGTTGTAACGGTTGTAACGTTGTAAATGTCGTAACGCTGTAACGTTGTAACGTTGTAACGATTTGATAACGTCGTAACGATTGACACTTCGGTAACGTCGTAATGTTGTAACGTTGTAATGTTGTAACGTCTGTAATGTCTGACAAAGTCGTAACGTCGTAACGCGTACGTAACGCTTGCGTAAACGTTGTAACGTTGTAACGCCGTAACGTCTGTAACGAATGCAAAACGCCGTAACGTTGCCAATAACGCTGTAACGCTTGTAACGTCAGTAACGTCAGTAACGATTGGCAACGATCTGATCCCAAACGGGGAGTCAATAAACGATTGCAACGTCCAACAAGTGAAAAACGCGGCCCATTGCACCAAAAACGCCCCCCAAGTGCGATAAACGAATTACAACAGAATCAGTAACGATTGAAACAACGATAAATGCAACGCCAGTAACGATTGACAAGCGGATTAGAATCAAACGTTGTAACGGGGGGATCTGAACAAAACGTTGTAACGTCGTAACGTCGTGCGTAAACGGTTGTAACGTTAACAACGTCCCGTAACGTCTGTAAGGACAACGCGATCATCACGACAAACGATTACGACCAAGCCGACGACCTCAAAGAACGCCCGTAAACGGGGGACCGCAACGCCGTAACGTCAAGTAACGCGTCTAGAAAACAAGAGACAACGATCGGAAAACAAAACGTCCGTAAACGGACTCATAACGTCAGTAAAAAAGAAGACGTCAGTAACGACTGACAACGTCGCGATAAACGTCGTAAACGATTAGTAAACGACCGGATAACGTTGCAACGTCTGCGTAAGAAAAAAAACGAATGTAATGAACGCCCGGTAACAATGCCCGATAACGAATGTACAACGCCTGTAACGCCTGAAACAAAAACGCCTCACACGGACTACAAACGATTACAACGCCGCTCAGCAACGCCTAAAGAACCCAAAACGTTTAAATAAAAACGCACGGAACAAACGTCAGTAGGGAAAACGTTGGTAACGCCGTCGGGGGGACGTCAAAAACGCCTGCGTAAAACGGTCGATCCAAACACGATTAACAAACGCTGGTAACACGGCTTTCCGCAGTAACGCTTGGATAACGCACGGCGTCGAATGAACGATACAACGTCTGATAAACGATAACGTCAGTAAATGCCCCTACGGGGCAAACGACATCCTCCAGCGCGCGGGAGAGAGAAGAGCGCCGTAAACGATAAACGCCTGTAACGCCCCCGGTAACGATTACAACGTCTGGTATTAAAAGGCGTCTCCCGAATAACGCCGCCTCTGATAACGTCTGGGATAATGTCCTGGATAAACGATCCTAGTAAAATGTTTAAAACCACAATGCATTGGATAATGTTGATAGAAAGGAATGTCGTGATAAAAATGTTGATAACGTTGCAACAAAAGCCCCTCAACTGCCGAACCATTCAAAAAATAAAAACCCGCCCCTAAAGTCGATAAGCGGGAAACAGAGGCGGGGGGGCCGCGTCCGGGGGGTGGGGTAAAAAGTGTTGTAACATGCGGGCCTAATACAAACGACTATAAGTAGAACGATCTGAGACTAACGTTGAATAAAGCGAGCCTCGTAAGAATAAACGCACACCTGAAAGAGTAGGGAAAACGGTCAGGGTGGAGGTAAATGATCTGGAGGTAGGAAGAAAGTGACCTCTGTAAACGTTGTCAAATGCCTCTAAGGGGGGATACGAAGGGGGGAAAAGTGATGTGCGAAATCAAAAAAACGGTCGGTAACAATGTTGTAATGATTGTAAAATGATTGATAAAGCGTTAAGATAAAACGTTGTAACGTCGTAACGCCTGATAATGTTGATAAAATGGATCATGAGGATAATGTTGATAATGTCCTGGGAGGGTAAAAAGACAAATGTTGGATAACAACGACCTCCCTACGAAATGCTGTAATGTTGTAAAAGGGGGGAAAAACGATTACAAAATGTTGAGTAATGTTGTAAACGTTGATAATGTTGTAATGCTTGTAAATGTTGTAATGATTAATAATCCGTAAACACGTTCGTAACGATTGTAACGTTCGCAACGTGCTGGTAATGTTGTAAAAATGATTGTAATGTTGATAATGTTGATAGAGATGTTGTAAATCGACCCTAAATAATGTTGTGCAATGTTGATAACATGATTGGGATAATGTTGTAATGTTGAGAGTAAATGATTGTAATGTTGTAATGTTGTAATGCAACCCGACCTAATGTTGTAAATGACCTTGTGCGAATGTATGATAATGTTGAGTGAAATGTTGTAATGTTGTAATGTTGAGCTAACGCTGGACCTAATGTTGTAATGTTGTAATGGACCTTGAAAAAACGACTAAATGATGTACAAACGTGTTCGTAATGTTGTAAAAAATCGGATTATAATGTTGTAATGTTGTAATAATGTTGTAATGTTGCAAACGTACGAAACGACTGTAATGTCAATAATGCCATATACAATGTTGGTAGGATGAGTGTGGTAATGATTGTAATATGTCATTGTAATGTCTGTAAATGATTTATAATGTTGAATAATGTTGTAAATGTTGTAATGTTGTAATGTTGTAATGGTTGTAATGTTGTAATGTTGTAATGTTGTAATGTTGTAATGATTATAATGTTGTAATGTTGTAATGATTATAATGTTGTAATGTTGTAATGTTGTAATGTTGTAATGGATTGTAATGTTGTAATGTTGTAAATGATATTAATGTTGTAATGTTGTAATGTTGTAATGTTGTAATGATAAGTAATGTTGTAATGATTGTAATGTTGTAATGTTGTAATGTTACAAGACGATAATGTTGTAATGTTGTAATGATTGTAATGTTGTAATGATTTGCAATGTTGTAATGTTGTAATGTTGTAATGTTGTAATATTGTAACGATTACAACGTTGTAATGTTGTAATGTTGTAAAATAATGTTGTAAATAATGATTGTAATGTTGTAATGTTGTAATGTTGTAATGTTGTTATGTTGTAATGTTGTAATGTTGTAATGTTGTAATGATGTTATGTTGTAATGTTGTAATGTTGTAATGTTGTAATGTTGTAATGTTGTAATGTTGTAATGATATAATGTTGTAATGTTGTAATGTTGTAATGTTGTAATGTTGTAATGATGTAATGTTGTAATGTTGTAATGTTGTAATGATTATAATGTTGTGTAATGTTGTAATGATTGTAATGTTGTAATGTTGTAATGGTTATAATGTTGTAACGTTGTAATGATATGTAACGTTGTAATGATTGTACAAAATGTTGTATAATGTTATAATGTTGTAATGTTGTAATGATATAATGTTGTAATGTTGTAATGTTGTAATGTTGTAATGTTGTAATGTTGTAATGTTGTAATGTTGTAAATGTTGTAATGTTGTAATGTTGTAATGTTGTAATGTTGTAATGTTGTAATGTTGTAAATGATTATAATGTTGTAATGTTGTATTGATATATATGATGTTGTAATGTTGTAATGATTACAATGTTGTAATGTTGTAATGATATGTAATGTTGTAATGTTGTAATGATATAATGTTGTAATGTTGTAATGTTGTAATGTTGTAATGATATAATGTTGTAATGTTGTAATGATATAATGTTGTAATGTTGTAATGTTGTAATGTTGTAATGTTGTAATGTTGTAATGTTATAATGTTGTAATGTTGTAATGATATAATGTTGTAATGTTGTAATGATATAATGTTGTAATGTTGTAATGTTGTAATGTTGTAATGATATAATGTTGTAATGTTGTAATGTTGTAATGTTGTAATGATATAATGTTGTAATGTTGTAATGTTGTAATGATGTAATGATATAATGTTGTAATGTTTTAACGTTGTAATGTTGTAACCGTTGTAACCGACAACAACTGATTCGGCAGAATCCGAACGTGAAAGTGCAGAATAAATAGCAATTAGTATGTTTTGTGTGAAGCGAACGTACTCACAGGCAGGTTTCCTAAAATCAATAGCATTGTTAAGTGAGTAGAAGTGGCTGCTGTTCCTGCCACTGTGTCTGGAATTAACCGTTTGCAGCTTCGAGCTCGTTCATCCACATGAAAATGGAGGCAAAAGAAAATCAATTCAAGCTGTGACACCAAGTGTCGTTGGCACGTCGTGAATGTTAGACGCCTTTTATCAGCGAAGAAACTGCGACGCCATCATTGGCTGTAAACCTCAGATTCACGAGGCTCAGCTCCACAAAGAAAGGAATTCTATTGGTGGATATTTACACCTGTCGTTCAACAAACGCTTGAAAAAAGCTCTTTGTTTTCCCAGCAGAGTGTGGGCGACTGAAGAATGTATTTAAGTGAAGTCCTGAAATATTCCAGGAGAAATGTCATGGATACAAAGAACAAACTTCATCACTGTCTTGAAAAGTATCCAGTGGTGCCTCTGAACGCCAGCCGGCAGGAAGTGACATCATGTGACTCAGTCTGACCTGAAGGCACAGAAGACAAGAAAGTAAAAACAATGTTACTGATGACTGTGGAACTACTGCTGATGTTTCTACACGTGTGTGTCAGCAGATTCATTGTGTGTTTAGTAAGTGGTAAATGATTTCACGTGTACACAACCATGAGAAGTTCAAACACACATAATGTCCACACGTCACAAATCATTTCCACACACGTGTTTCCAAAGGACATTAAATAATAAATAAACAAAAGAACATACGTTTGTTTGTGTTTTACATGCGTTTGTTTCTTCTCGCCTGGACTATTGTAACACTTTATTTTGTGTCTAAACAAGAAGGATGTGTTTCGCCTGCAGTTCATACTCTGAGCTGCTCTAGTAGAAGAACTCACATTTCTCCTTCAAACTCTTCACTAGTTTCTTTCAGGATCATTTTAAAATTCTGGTTCTTACTTTCAGATCTATTCATGGTCAGACCTTCATGATCTGATCCAGACTTACACCCCAGCTCGGGCTCTGAGGTCTGTGGATCAGAATCTACTGATGGTTCCTGAACTTCAGGACCAGAGGAGAGAAATCCTTCCAGACTGTTGCTCCTAAGCTTTGGAACCATCTCTGTGTTTGATGATCTACTGACTCCTTCAAGAAACATCTGTGTTTGATGATCTACTGACTCCTTCAAGAAACATCTGTGTTTGATGATCTACTGACTCCTTCAAGAAACATCTGTGTTTGATGATCTACTGACTCCTTCAAGAAACATGTGTGTTTGATGATCTACTGACTCCTTCAAGAAACATTGTGTGTTTGATGATCTACTGACTCCTTCAAGAAACATGTGTGTTTGATGATCTACTGACTCCTTCAAGAAACATCTGTGTTTGATGATCTACTGACTCCTTCAAGAAACATCTGTGTTTGATGATCTACTGACTCCTTCAAGAAACATCTCTGTGTTTGATGATCTACTGACTCCTTTAAGAAACATGTGTGTTTGATGATCTACTGACTCCTTCAAGAAACATCTGTGTTTGATGATCTACTGACTCCTTCAAGAAACATCTGTGTTTGATGATCTACTGACTCCTTCAAGAAACATCTGTGTTTGATGATCTACTGACTCCTTCAAGAAACATCTGTGTTTGATGATCTACTGACTCCTTCAAGAAACATCTGTGTTTGATGATCTACTGACTCCTTCAAGAAACATGTGTGTTTGATGATCTACTGACTCCTTCAAGAAACATCTGTGTTTGATGATCTACTGACTCCTTCAAGAAACATCTGTATTTGATGATCTACTGACTCCTTTAAGAAACATCTGTGTTTGATGATCTACTGACTCCTTCAAGAAACATGTGTGTTTGATGATCTACTGACTCCTTTAAGAAACATCTTAATACGTTTTTATTTGTTCAGGCTTTTCCTTGATTTTCTGGAACTCCTGTGTTGTTCTCAGTTTTATCTTGATCTTTAAAGTATATACTTTATTGAATATTGTTTTGATTGTTTAAGCGCTTTGTGACCCTGGTCTGGAAAAGCGCTTTATAAATACAGTTTACTTACTTACTTACTTACATCTTGATTCCTTGAGATTGTCTTTCATTTTGTTGTTGTTCTTCTTTCTGTCGCGGCTCAGACGATCAGTGTCGACTCGTCCTCCAGAGCGAGAAGATCTCATGGTCAGGTTTGGATCTTTCTCTCGTTGCTCCTGCAACACTTTCAGTTGATGTTGATGTTGATGTCTTGGATCTCATCTTCTGCTCCGTTCTGTCCACGTCGATGCACGGATTTGATTGATTCAAAGACTTTTTCTCTCGTCTGCTCGTGAACAGAAGCGTCTTCAGCGTCAAGAGTCACTTTGAACGAAGACATTTCAGGAGTCATTATTAAAACAGAAGGTGACAACGACCGCTAAATAAACATGGACGAATGATCCGAGCGCTGAACGAGGTCAGAAGATACTTCCGACGACAAGAGGTTGTTGGACGACGAGAGGAAAATCAGGAGAAGATCAAGTAAAGGTGAAGAGCGTCAGACGCTGCTTGAGACACGATTATTAACGCAATCAAGCGCGAGTGTGAATCCAACAATAGGACGTGAAGACGAAGAGCGACGTGAGATGTTCACGAGAATCACGACTCAATCAACGTCTTCATGATCCTCGGCTCTCGCTTCTCCAGCAGCGATATCTCGAGTCCTTTAATTAAAGCGCGATTAGGTCTCGCTAATCAAACTCCATCGGATTCCTGGATGTTCAGCCGAGTCAATTACACTATATCCATGAGTTTGACTTTCTCATTACACTTTTTTTTCTCCCGTGCAGTTTTTCAAATTGAAGCCAAAGCCGGGCGAGTGAAATTGAGATTAATCAAGTGGAAACTACGAAAGCCCTCTGACTCTGCGGCGAGCAATCTTCCCGTCTGAGCCTCCGTCAGGGTTTGTGACGCGGCGTCTGCTCACGTGGACCAGCAGAGGTGATCCCTGGTCTCTCCATAAACAAGTGCACAAGACGTGTTCTCCTCCAGACTGATGAATCTTCAGGAGTGTCAATGATTTAAAGCAGCATCTGCAGCAGCACGTCAGCCGTCAACAGATGAAAGCCTGGATGGTTTGCAGGGTTTGATGAAAGACCAGAGTCTGTGGGTGTTTCTGGGCCGGAGGAGGAAGACAAGCATGGAGACCAGCTGTCGCGCTAACTGTAGCGACGCCGAGCACGAGACCAACGGCTCGAGGGCGAACACCAAGAGAAGCATTTTGTTACGACCAGGACTCATCGATCGCCATCAGAGCCACATCCTCAGAACCAGTTCATCTCTCCAGAAGTGTGTCGAGGCGTTTGACGTGACCTGGGCTCGTCCAAGGGTTCAGAGACGTGTCCTACATTTCTGGGCTCGGACTCGACACTGACGAGAACCGACCTCAGCGCGTCCGAGGCTGGACTTCATACGATTGATTCTCTGCTTTAAAATGAAAACGTGTGGAT
>JACEEU010000636.1:27452166-27482166 GCA_016630915.1 Callionymus lyra | reverse complement strand
ACTGACGCTCACTGACGCTCACTGACGATCACTGACGCTCACTGACGATCACTGACCGATCACTGAAGATCACTGACGATCACTGACGATCACTGACGATCACTGACGCTCACTGACGATCACTGACGATCACTGACGCTCACTGACGCTCACTGACGATCACTGACGATCACTGACGATCACTGACGCTCACTGACGATCACTGACGCTCACTGACGATCACTGACGCTCACTGACGCTCACTGACGCTCACTGACGCTCACTGACGATCACTGACGCTCACTGACGATCACTGACGATCACTGACGATCACTGACGATCACTGACGATCACTGACGATCACTGACGCTCACTGACCATCACTGACGATCACTGACGCTCACTGACGATCACTGACGCTCACTGACGATCACTGACGATCACTGACGATCACTGACGATCACTGACGATCACTGACGCTCACTGACGCTCACTGACGATCACTGACGCTCACTGACGATCACTGACGCTCACTGACGATCACTGACGCTCACTGACGATCACTGACGATCACTGACGATCACTGACGATCACTGACGATCACTGACGATCACTGACGATCACTGACGATCACTGACAATCACTGACGATCACTGACGCTCACTGACGCTCACTGACGATCACTGACGCTCACTACGACGATCACTGACGCTCACTGACGATCACTGACGCTCACTGACGATCACTGACGATCACTGACGCTCACTGACGATCACTGACCATCACTGACCATCACTGACGATCACTGACGCTCACTGACGCTCACTGAAGATCACTGACGCTCACTGACGCTCACTGACGCTCACGCTCACTGACGCTCACTGACGATCACTGACGCTCACTGACGCTCACTGACGATCACTGACGCTCACTGACGATCACTGACGCTCACTGACGCTCACTGACGCTCACTGACGATCACTGACGCTCACTGACGATCACTGACGATCACTGACGATCACTGACGCTCACTGACGCTCACTGACGCTCACTGACGATCACTGACGATCACTGACGATCACTGACGCTCACTGACGCTCACTGACGCTCACTGACGCTCACTGACGCTCACTGACGATCACTGACGCTCACTGACGCTCACTGACGCTCACTGACGCGCTCACTGACGCTCACTGACGATCACTGACGATCACTGACGCTCACTGACGCTCACTGACGCTCACTGACGCTCACTGACGCTCACTGACGATCACTGACGCTCACTGACGCTCACTGACGCTCACTGACGCTCACTGACGCTCACTGAAGCTCACTGACGATCACTGCACGATCACTGACGCTCACTGACGCTCACTGACGCTCACTGACGATCACTGACGCTCACTGACGATCACTGACGCTCACTGACGCTCACTGACGATCACTGACGCTCACTGACGCTCACTGACGATCACTGACGATCACTGACGCTCACTGACGATCACTGACGATCACTGACGATCACTGACGATCACTGACGCTCACTGACGCTCACTGACGCTCACTGACGCTCACTGACGCTCACTGAAGATCACTGACGATCACTGACGATCACTGACGCTCACTGACGCTCACTGACGCTCACTGACGCTCACTGACGCTCACTGACGATCACTGACGATCACTGACGCTCACTGACGCTCACTGACGATCACTGACGCTCACTGACGCTCACTGACGATCACTGACGATCACTGACGATCACTGACGCTCACTGACGCTCACTGACGCTCACTGACGCTCACTGACGATCACTGACGCTCACTGACGATCACTGACGCTCACTGACGCTCACTGACGCTCACTGACGATCACTGACGATCACTGACGCTCACTGACGATCACTGACAATCACTGACGCTCACTGACGATCACTGACGCTCACTGACGCTCACTGACGCTCACTGACGCTCACTGACGATCACTGACGATCACTGACGCTCACTGACGCTCACTGACGATCACTGACGATCACTGACGATCACTGACGCTCACTGACGATCACTGACGATCACTGACGATCACTGACGCTCACTGACGCTCACTGACGATCACTGACGCTCACTGACGATCACTGACGCTCACTGACGATCACTGACGCTCACTGACGCTCACTGACGATCACTGACGCTCACTGACGATCACTGACGATCACTGACGCTCACTGACGCTCACTGACGATCACTGACGATCACTGACGATCACTGACGCTCACTGACGCTCACTGACGCTCACTGACGATCACTGACGCTCACTGACGATCACTGACGCTCACTGACGATCACTGACGATCACTGACGATCACTGACGACACGACTCACTGACGCTCACTGACGCTCACTGACGCTCACTGACGATCACTGACGATCACTGACGATCACTGACGCTCACTGACGATCACTGACGATCACTGACGATCACTGACGCTCACTGACGATCACTGACGATCACTGACGATCACTGGACGATCACTGACGCTCACTGACGATCACTGACGATCACTGACGATCACTGACGATCACTGACGATCACTGACGCTCACTGACGATCACTGACGATCACTGACGATCACTGACGATCACTGACGCTCACTGACGATCACTGACGCTCACTGACGATCACTGACGCTCACTGACGATCACTGACGCTCACTGACGATCACTGACGCTCACTGACGATCACTGACGATCACTGACGATCACTGACTCACTGACGCTCACTGACGCTCACTGAAGCGAATCACTGACGATCACTGACGCTCACTGACGATCACTGACGATCACTGACGATCACTGACGATCACTGACGATCACTGACGCTCACTGAAGATCACTGACGATCACTTACGATCACTGACGATCACTGACGATCACTGACGATCACTGACGCTCACTGACGATCACTGACGATCACTGAAGATCACTGACGATCACTGACGATCCCTTACGATCACTGAAGATCACTGACGATCACTGACGATCCCTTACGATCACTGAAGATCACTGACGATCACTGACGCTCACTGAGCGTTTGTGTTTCCAGAGAAACCATCCATGACCTCTCTCCGACCCCTGCTGAGTGTTTACTGGCTCCACACACACACAAGACTTTCACTGCCCTCCAGTGGCTCTGAGCTCACAGGACCACTTAACACACTCACTTATACACACACTTATACACACACTCACATAATCACATACACACACTCATACACACACTCACATAATCACATACACACACTCATACACGCACTCACATAATCACATACACACACTCATACACACATTCACATAATCACATACACACAGTTATACACACTCATACACACACTCACATAATCACATACACACAACCATACACACATTCATACACACACTCATACACACATTCACATAATCACATACAAACACACACAATTATACACACATTCACCATTCACACACATATATATATAGCGCTTTTTAATAAAATGTATAATGAATTTATTAAAAACACACACACACACAGACAGACAGACATGCACACAAGCACACACACGCATCCACACACACCCCCACACATACACACAGACATGCACACAAGCACATGCACATACACACACTAAAAAAAACACACGCACGAACACACACGCACACGCACACAAACACATTCACATACACACACGCATGTACACGCAAACACACGCATTCACACAAACATACACACACATCCACGTACACACACACACACACACACACACACGCATACACACACACACACACGCGCACATATGTGTTCCTGGAATGAAGATCATAAACGTCAACTTCCTCTCATCTTCTGACGTCCTTGAGGCAACAATTCAATTATCAATCAACCAATCACAGCCCTCGTTACAAACACACACATCACACTCAGGGTTCTTGAGTCCGAGCGAAGCTAAAACACATTTTCTACTGAACCAGGAGTCGAGCATTCCAGTGAGGAGAGGGGTCAGAGGTCAAGGAGTCATTGAGGTCTTCATGATGGTGAGTCAATAGGTCACATGACCAGGGACAGAGGTCTGGGTGATCCTGGTCCAGCAGGGGGCGCTGCTGTGCTGAAGACAACAGCCTGTTCTCATCACGAGAAACCCTTTGAAAGTTGTTTGTCCCAATTTGTCGTCTTAACTTTTAATGTGTCTCTCGTTTCCTTCAACGCTGGACCTTAATCTGCCGCCGAGTGACAGAAGCCAGACCTCCAGCCTCTAATAGGAAACACAAGTTTGACTTTAACGAGTCCTCGTGTGCACACACACTCTGACGCACACACAACAGTGTTTATTACTATTGATTTTATTATTATAGATATTGATGTTATTATTATTATTATTATTATTATTATTATTATTGTTGTTTTTGTTATTATTATTACTATTGATATTATTATTATAACTATTGATGTTATTATTATTATTATTGTTCCTAATTTTATTGTTGTTGTTATTACTATTGATTTTATTATTATAACCATTGATGTTATTATTATTATTGTTGTTGTTGTTGTTCTTGTTATTACTATTGATTTTATTATTATAACCATTGATGTTATTATTATTATTGTTGTTGTTATTATTAATATTATAACTATTGATGTTATTATTATTATTATTGTTCCTATTATTATTGTTGTTGTTATTACTATTGATTTTATTATTATAACCATTGATGTTATTATTATTATTGTTGTTGTTATTATTATTATTATAACCATTGATGTTATTATTATTATTGTTGTTGTTATTACTATTGATTTTATTATTATAACCATTGATGTTATTGTTATTATTAATGTTGTTGTTGTTGTTATTATTATTATTATTATTATTATTATTATTATTATTATTATTATTATTATTATTATTTTTATTATTATTATTATTATTATTATTATTATTATTATTATTATTATTATTATTATTATTATTATTATTATTTTTATTATTATTATTATTATTATTATAATTGTTGCTGTTTGTTAGATTCTTGTGTCAAGAAAAGACGTAAAAAGTCACAGGTTTTCAAATCTTTCTTCATTTGTTGCTTTTATTTCCAGCAAAGATTCGACAACAAAGCCTGGAAATGATTGAAAGAAACGATTAAATGTTTCTTAACGAGCGTTTGATATTAGAACCTTTGTCGAGGTCTGACCTCTGACCTTCTCATTACAGCCGTGATGTCAGGCACGTCCTGGAAAATGTCAAGAGCTGCTTCCACTGATGTGAGGATTACCAGGTGTTGACCCTCAATCATGACCTTCAATCATGACCTTCAATCATGACCTTCAGAGCTTCTGTCGTTTGTGTCGAACTTTCAATGTCCACATGTTTGTGAACAACTACACAAAGATGTCTCAAAATAACAGGTGACTGACACCACAGGGGGGCAGCGTGTATGTGTGCGTGTGTGTGTGTGTGTTTATGTGTGCGTGTGTGTGTTTGTGTGTGTGCGTGTGTGTTTATGTGTGCGTGTGTGTGCGTGTGTGTGTTTATGTGTGTTTGTGTGTGTGTGTGTGTGTGTTTATGTGTGTGTGTATGTGCGTGTGTGTGTGTGTTTATGTGTGCGTGTGCGTGTGTGTGTGTGCGTGTGTGTATATGTGTGTGTGTGTGTAAGTGTGTTTGTGTAGGTCTGTGTGTGTGCGTGTCCGTGTGTGTGTGTGTGTAGGTGTGTGTGTGTGTGTATGCATGTGTGCGTGTGCGTATGTGTGGTGTGTGTGTGCGTGTGTGTGTGTTTGGGTGTGCATCTGTGTTTGTGTGTAGGTGTGTGTGTTAGTGTGTTTGTGTAGGTTTGTTGTGTGTGTGTGTGTGTGTGTGTGTGTGTGTGTGTGTGTGTGTGTGTGTGTGTGTGTGTGTGTGTGTGTGTGTGTGTGTGTTTGGGTGTGCATCTGTGTTTGTGTGTAGGTGTGTGTGTTAGTGTGTTTGTTTAGGTTTGTGTGTGTGCGTGTAGGTGTGTGTGTGTGTGTGTGTGTGTGTGTGTGTGTGTGTGTGTGTGTGTGTGTGTGTGTGTGTGTGTGTGTGTGTGTGTGTGTGTGTGTGTGTGTGTGTGTGTGTGTGTGTGTGTTTGTTTGTCGTGAAGAAGTTCAAATACATTCTAATCGTTGCAAACATTTTCAAAATATTGTTTTTTAAATTATTTTGAACATATTTTATATATTTTTATTTTTCCTTCTGTCTTCATCAGTTCTCTCTGCATTAATGGAATCAGCTGTTTCTTCTTTCTTCACAGCATATTGTTACACAAACGTGTGTATGTTGTCTCTGATCTGTGTTTGTCTCCATCGTGACGAGGGAAAGTGTTTCAAAACTTCCTGCTCTTTAAAGACATCATTCGACGTGTCTTTGACTTGTGTTGAAATTGTGTGTTTGTAAAAACATGAAAAGAAAGTGTGTTGCTTCATCTTCCATCACCTGGTTACGTCATGTGATCTTGTGAAGGACACACAGGTGTGTGAAGGTTCACACGTGTGAAGGATCTTCTTCTTCTTCCTCTTCATCTGATGAAATGTTCTTCAAACCCGTCGAGTCTTTCCTCTCCATCCCTGCTGGAGAAAACCTGCCCAGGTGTGTCAGTCGGAGACAAAGAGCGTTCAGGCGAATCTTTAGGTGACGTGGATCTTCTCTCAGCTGAACTAGACTAGAGACTAGAAGAGACTTTTATTGAACTTCTTCACAGAAACAGTCAAACACATGTTAACGATGGAAGAAACAAACGCAGTATATTATTGTTCATCAGTTTATTTACTCAGACGTTTACGTTTTCATTCAGACTTTTTTTTCAATATTAAGAAAAAATTGTTCATTTAGTCAACGAGTAAAAATTGAAAGAATATCAGTGACTCTCAAAAACTATAAAGTTGTTCATTTAAAAGTATATTTTTTGTACTTTTGACAAAGAGTTCAGTCCTACAGGTCCTTGAGATGATTCTGTATACAACGTAATGATGAACGACTGCTTCATCTTAAACAGCAGGGTCGACAAGTTATTAGGTTCAATAACTACAAGTTAATAGGTTCAATAACTACAAGTTAATAGGTTCAATAACTACAAGTTAATAGGTTCAATAACTACAAGTTAATAGGTTCAATAACTACAAGTTAATAGGTTCAATAACTACAAGTTAATAGGTTCAATAACTACAAGTTAATAGGTTCAATAACTAAAAGTTAATGGGTTCAATAACTACAAGTTAATAGGTTCAATAACTAAAAGTTAATAGGTTAAATAGGTTCAATAACTACAAGTTAATAGGTTCAATAACTACAAGTTAATAGGTTCAATAACTACAAGTTAATAGGTTCAATAACTACAAGTTAATAGGTTCAATAACTACAAGTTAATAGGTTCAATAACTATAATAGGTTAAATAAAAGTTAATAGGTTCAATAACTACAAGTTAATAGGTTCAATAACTACAAGTTAATAGGTTCAATAACTACAAGTTAATAGGTTAAATAACTACAAGATAATAGGTTCAATAACTACAAGTTAATAGGTTCAATAACTACAAGTTAATAGGTTCAATAACTAAAAGTTAATAGATTAAATAACTACAAGTTAATAGGTTCAATAACTACAAGTTAATAGGTTCAATAACTACAAGTTAATAGGTTCAATAACTACAAGTTAATAGGTTAAATAACTAAAAGTTAATAGGTTCAATAACTACAAGTTAATAGGTTCAATAACTACAAGTTAATAGGTTCAATAACTACAAGTTAATAGGTTCAATAACTACAAGTTAATAGGTTCAATAACTACAAGTTAATAGGTTAAATAACTAAAAGTTAATAGGTTCAATAACTACAAGTTAATAGGTTAAATAACTACAAGTTAATAGGTTCAATAACTACAAGTTAATAGGTTAAATAACTACAAGTTAATAGGTTCAATAACTACAAGTTAATAGGTTAAATAACTAAAAGTTAATAGGTTCAATAACTACAAGTTAATAGATTAAATAACTACTTCAATAACTATGTCACAGCTTCACGATGACTTGAGTTGTCTATGGCGCCCCCGCTGGTAACATGATTCATTGCAACATCAGTTCAGAGTTTTCAAAACAAAAGCGAGTAAAAGGTTCCTGTTGTTTGTTCCTTATTTCATCTTTGTATGAAACGTTTTCTGTACTCAAACTATTATGGAAATGAGTTCAAACACCATCTCTGAGCCTTTGCTGTGAAGATACTCTGTGTTCGTGTGACTTGTTGTCAAAGTTGTGACTCAATCATCATTAATCAGTGAATCCTGTCACAATGTTACAGTTGTTACTTTTGTTGTTGTCATGACTTAACTCAGTTAATGTTCATTTCAAAGTGAAGTTTTAAGACATTTGTATCAAGAACCAAATCTCTGACTTCAAGCCAAAGATTCCAGAGTTTGGTAAACGTCGACTTTAATTTGTTGATGAAGCAGATGTTTGCTCAGAAGAAGGTTCTTCACGTGAGGATGTCACGAGTGTGTCCAGACGAGTCTTCTCACTGCACGTGTGCAACATTCCTGACAATCCTCCGAGTCCTGTTGTGTCTCACTCTGGTCGCAGAGATGCTGTTGTGTCTCACTCTGGTCGCAGAGATGCTGTTGTGTCTCACTCTGGTCGCAGAGATGCTGTTGTGTCTCACTCTGGTCGCAGAGATGCTGTTGTGTGATGAGAGTCGTGTGCGATAATCCTTCAGTTTTCACAGCGTTTCGTTCCCTCGTGCTGTGAGTTAATCTTCACTGGTTCGCGACGCGTCGTCTCGATATGACCAGGTTTCCTGTCGCTGCGTTCAGAGTAGCTCGTGCTGAGCCGTGACTTTGACGCTTGTAAATAACAACCTGCGAGTCCAGAGTGAGACGCTCGTCCAGATGTTCCTGTTTTTACAACCAAACTTTCCTCCACGAGACCTGGACCTGGTTCTTTGGGATGCTCGGTTGTTTGCTTGTGTCTCTCTTCACAGGTGTGTCGTGGGATCATGATGTTGTTTATCATGTTTATGTTTATGATGTTGTTTGTTTCTTCTCGCCTGGACTATTGCAACAGTTTATTTTCATGTCTAAACAAAAAGGATGTGTCTCGCCTGCAGTTGATTCAGAACTCTGCAGAATTCTGAGCCGCTCTAGTAGAATAACTCACATTTCTCCTACAAACTCTTCACTGGTTTCTTTCAGGATCATTTTAAAATTCTGGTTCTTACTTTCAGATCTATTCATGGTCAGACCTTCATGATCTGATCCAGACTTACACCCCAGCTCGGGCTCTGAGGTCTGTGGATCAGAATCTACTGATGGTTCCTGAACTTCAGGACCAGAGGAGAGAAATCCTTCCAGACTGTTGCTCCTAAGCTTTGGAACCATCTCTGTGTTTGATGATCTACTGACTCCTTCAAGAAACATCTGTGTTTGATGATCTACTGACTCCTTCAAGAAACATCTGTGTTTGATGATCTACTGACTCCTTCAAGAAACATCTGTGTTTGATGATCTACTGACTCCTTTAAGAAACATCTGTGTTTGATGATCTACTGACTCCTTCAAGAAACATCTCTGTGTTTGATGATCTACTGACTCCTTCAAGAAACATGTGTGTTTGATGATCTACTGACTCCTTCAAGAAACATCTGTGTTTGATGATCTACTGACTCCTTCAAGAAACATCTGTGTTTGATGATCTACTGACTCCTTCAAGAAACATCTGTGTTTGATGATCTACTGACTCCTTCAAGAAACATCTGTGTTTGATGATCTACTGACTCCTTCAAGAAACATCTGTGTTTGATGATCTACTGACTCCTTCAAGAAACATCTGTGTTTGATGATCTACTGACTCCTTCAAGAAACATCTGTGTTTGATGATCTACTGACTCCTTCAAGAAACATCTTAAGACGTTTCTATTTGTTCAGGCTTTTCCTTGATTTTCTGGAACTCCTGTGTTGTTCTCAGTATTATCTTGATCTTTAAAGTATATACTTTATTGAATATTGTTTTGATTGTTTAAGCGCTTTGTGACCCTGGTCTGGAAAAGCGCTGTATAAATAAAAATTACTTACTTACTTACTTTATGGTGTGAAGTCGGAGCACGAGCCTGGTGTGCGAGAGAAACACTATGTTCAGCGTCACCACGACTCCAGCGGTTCTGCTCGGTTCTGACTCCATCGCTGCGACATCATGAAGCCGTGGATGTTAGACTCATTATCATCTGAGGCCCCGTTTCCCCTTCAGCCGCTCCGGCTCCTGGACCACTAATCTACTCCATCTGATTCACTGACTCCTCATTTCCCTGCTGATCCTGGAAGGAAAGTCCCTTCACCACTATCGGCAAAAGGTCTAATTTAGCTGTCTTAGCCGAGGCCTCTCGTGTCCATGTCCGCGCACCGGCTGTGGTCGAGGCAGGAACAACAAATCTTCTTTGGTTAAACCACGAGTCCTACAAAGACGTCCTTATGCCAGTTTAGCGCTCGAGGAATGTTGCCTGATTCTGCAACACGGGCTTTAATTGACGTGAATAAAAGAGCCGAGTGTGAACGTTTATGTTGAACGAACAAATATTGTGAAGACATGGAGGGTAAATTCATGAGAGAGGAGAGAAAATAAATGTTTTAAATACACTTCATTAAAACATATGATACAAAAGTTCTTCCAACAAATATCTTCAATGAATCATATGTAGAGTCGAACTAGTCATAAAATAGTAATCAATGGAAAGGTTTCTAAATGTTTCAGAAACACCAGAAGAGAAGTGGACGACTCATGACTTTTTATTTTGTTTGTTTTTATTTTTCCAGTCAAAAAAATGGTCAAAGTTTCTGATGAGAAAACATTAACTCGTCAGGACAGAAGTTTTAATCCTTGTGCTCAAGACTGTTTTGTGAATAATATCAACGTCATCATTACAATGTTAGTTCAAGTTCATCATTTAATAGAACTTTTTATTTTACTCACAAACAGACATTTTTACAAAGTACCAACAATAGAAATCTATACAAAGAGGGTCTTTAAGTGATATCTGAGACGTCAGATGACAGTACTTGGAGCCAAGGTCTCAAGCAGTCAAGGATCTGAACGATTAGATAAGATTCAGCTGCTCTTTGTGGTCGATCAACTAAACATTGATTTTTTGGGGGGTTTTCTTGAAATATATCCGGGTCACAATGAAAAGGTGTTGGTGACGAGAACATTTTTATTTGAATAATGTCCCAACATTACTCGTGTGTTTCTTAATAAAGTATTTGACTCGTGTCTTTACACATCGAAACATGGGTTTAGATCAAGTTGACTCAAAAATGAAGCCTGTAAGTGAAGATTAATGAAACATAAATGACATCTGGGACCAACAGAGTTGAGATGAACGATGCAACTAAATGATCATTAAATGATCTCAACTATTATTAATGATTAGTCACTTTGAACTGAGGAACTTGAACAGACTTTAATCCCTAGAGACGGAGAAGGTTGTAGCAGCCGATCCACTCATTTGTAAGAAGAAAAAAAAGCCACATCTTTTTGGATTATTCAGCCTCTTTTTCCGCTTCACTCAAGTGACCTGAGCTGCTGGAAGAAACCCTGGAGTTAGAGCTGACTCTGATGAAAGGATGACGTTTGTACGAACAAACACACGTTGATAAACATTTTTAACTGTACCTCGGAATTAATTGTTAATATTTAATGTTTAGAAAATATGATATGTATTTCAAATTAAATCAAGATGAAGTGGTGTTTTCTAAAGACTTCCTATTAATGCCAAAAATGTTTAGAGCTCAGTCATTGATGGAGCTTGAAAACAAAAAGGTTCTGGGACGACAATGACAGAAGAGCTGCTACAACAACAGGAAACAAGATTGTCAGAGACGTCATGGGTTCGAGACCAAAGAGGAGCGAGCGTCAAAGATCTGGATCATCGAGTAACTCTTTCCAAAATACACTTAAAAAAGAACGACATCTTTAAGTCCCTGCAGCATCTTCGAAACAGTTGTGTCACAGATGTGCGACAATACGTCGTCGCACATCTGTGACACATTTCTTCGTGGAGGTGTTGATGACGACGACCGAAGCCACGTCAACACGTTGATCAATCAATTCTCAGGTCCCTGGAGATCGACTTCATGACTGGATTCATCCGACTCTTGTTATGTGTGGAAAGAAGTGAAGTGATCTTCTCAAACTCCCCGGGATTTAAGGGTGAGCGTCATCGCACATTTGTCACACACACACACCCAGACACACACTCCTGACGTTGGATTGGATCTGTTTTAATTGATGTCACAGACAAACATCACAATGTTGATTTTCTGCCGCACACGTCCTCGTCCGTCACACGGCAGCGTCAGATCTGGAGTCAACAAACTCAAGCAAACTTGTGCTGCATCTGTTTCCCATAATGCTCTGTTCCTCCCTCTGACACCAGAGACCGTGATGATGTCATCTGCAGAACTTAGTGGGAAGAAGCGCAAGTGAAAAAAGATG
The DNA here is from genome assembly GCA_016630915.1 of Callionymus lyra. NCBI lineage: Eukaryota > Metazoa > Chordata > Actinopteri > Syngnathiformes > Callionymidae > Callionymus > Callionymus lyra. The sequence continues at coordinate 27,469,671 of JACEEU010000636.1, read as the reverse complement.
AAAAGTGATCATTGAAAAAACACCTACAAATGAAAATGTTTCTGGAAGGACGCGACTGTACTTGAAGTCATGAGTCCTTGAGTCCTGGATGAGAACATTTTGTGTAGCAGTTTTAGCACCGAAGTCCTTTAATAAAAAGGTGTCATTTTAAGTTTCTTCAAGTTTTCTTCAGGTTGAAGACGATGTTTTTTTCAGTGCTGAGACTTAAACCCATGGTTTAATAGACAACATTTATTCTTCATCCTCTGAAGCAAACCAACCAATCAGAAAGAGTCTCGCAGCATTGAATCCAGATGGATGAGGGAGAAGAACTGAAGATAACTTTGATAATACGGATCAATGCTGACGATATTCATTTGGATTTCAATACTTCCAGAACTTTACAGATCATTAGTGTTGTCATCATTTTCATCGTCCATTAGATGGCGCTCTTCTGTGCCTGGACCTTCACCCACTGAGCTCTAAACATGAGGAAATGCTTCGTGAAGTTTTGTCAGCGCATCATCACCATGAGATCTAGTATAGACACCAAAATACAGAACAAACAACAATTTGATTAATAAAACACATAGAAAAGTACAAATACAAACAAATAGCGTATAACAGCCGTACTATAGTAAAGAAAACAATGGAAACTCGAAGCACCTGGACTATCGTCCTGCATAGAAAGGTGGTTGAATTGACACCACGGACTGGAACCAGGAAGCTGAGGTAGCCAGCTCCTGATGTTGGTTGCTGTTGGTTATCATTAAAATGCCAAGTCACAGGACAAGAACCAATCAGCAGGGAGAAGGAAACAAGTTTTGTGGACTCTGTGGAAAAAATGGTTCGAGAACTTTTAAAGTCCCAGTTGCTGGAAAACTGTCTTCCTGATGATTCTCCTCCAGACCGATGTTCTTGTTCTTATCCTTTTGAGATTCCAAGTGTTTCCTGTGAAGCAATTTAATCACAAGTCGTCAGCTGTGTTTGGTTTTAGATCAATTATGTTCGTATCGATCGTGACTCAGACTGATGTCGATGTAAATCATATTTTCTATTGTTTTCCTTTGTAGATGAAATATTCCTGCGTTAGAAGTGATTCAGTCCATCGTGTTTGTTCATCTGTACAAAGATTGTTTTTATCAAACTCTGTTTTTCAAAAAGGTTTTGAAAGATACAGTTATTTACGAAAAACACTGTTGAGTGCAGAAGATCAAGTGTTTGTCAAATGAAAACAAGATTCTCACAGTTGTTCTCAGAACGTTGACGAGGACAAAAGTCTGTTCACACCAAACCAAGCTTTCTTGCAGAAGACGACATTTTTCTGTGGCTGCAGTGGAAGTTGATGAATTCATGGATTGTTATTTGTTTGTTCTGGAAGCAGCTGTGAAAAGAACCTTGTATTCCCTGACATCACATGACTGACATCCCACTCCCAGAGAAACCTGCTCCAGATCTTCTGTGGAATTTACAAGACAAGTCCACAGAACCACCTCACCTCTCCAGCATGTGTGGGTCTGCCCGGGGCCTCTACCCAACTGCTGAGTTGCCACATACACCTACAGTTTCAAAAGCTCTGGGATCGTAGGAGTGAGAGTCAAGACGTCTGAGAAGATCTTGTTTTGTGGATCTTAAGATCAAGCTTTGACCTCTTTTTACGCTTCTGGGTCATAATGACTGCAGCATCTCAGTCTGTCAATCACAAAACCCCAACATTCTTCACGAACTATTGTCTCTGACTTTATCGATGGTGGAAAAAAACCTTCAATAAAAGCGACAGATCCTGATGCCATCAAACTGTATCCTCTCGTACAAATGCTCCATCAATTCAGTTCATTAAAGACTGAACCGTCTGATGGTTAGTTATAGAAAATAAACATTAAAAATCATCATTTTTTTGATTATTCTATTAAGGTTTGCTCAAAGATACTGTATTTCCACATCAGCAACAAACAAAAAGACACATATAGTCTTTTTTCTTTAGTTGCTTTTCATTAAAAATATATTCATTTTCCGTGAATTTTGTGCGTCTCAAGACATTCTTCTATATTCCTCTGCTTTTGAACCACAGTCTTCGAAACATATCGTCTCATTTTAATCAATTATATTATTTAAACATGATGTTATTTTCGTTTTTATTCTCATCATCACCATCTTTGTCTCTTGACAACCAGGCAGTGACGACAAACTCTTGTTAACAAGTCAACAAAAGAACTGAAGCTGCAGATGGAAAAGTTTCTGACACGGAAGCAAAAGGAAATCAAAAAGGATTTTCATTTGAAAAGGTTCCGGGATTTCAAGCTAACTTAGTAAGAACAGGAAATACATGTCGATGAATCTCCTCCTAACTATCTTGTTAATAAAGTACAGCAGCAGGTTTTGTTGGACAGAGAACTAGAGCTTGTCGAGGTTCAAATAGTCAAACGAAGGTTAAGGAAACATTTGAGGAAAGAGTTTGAATCATCTTTGGATGTTGGTTCTGCTGCAGGAAGAAGTAAAAACGTGTTTCTCACAGAGACTCATTTCTGTTTGGCCAGAATGAGCAACGACTGCAGCTCATCAGGAAGTCCTGCTGGTTCAAGTGAATCTGAATCTCAACGAGAGCCTGTGACGCTTGTGAAAGATCATCATTCATCATGGATCACAGCGACACCAGAACAAGTGTCTCATCTCAGGTCCTGCTCTTGGTTCACATGATAATGTGATGTGTGTGTGCGTGTGTGTGTGTGTGTGTGTGTGTGTGTGTGTGTGTGTGTGTGTGTGTGTGTGTGTGTGGAAGACAGTATTTGTTCTTTGATGTATTATCTTAATAATGCAATAACAACATCCTGCACAATATTTTATTACTTTAGACCAGAAGTTGGAACGTTGTATAAACAACAAGTAGTACCTCTGCCAAGGAGATTATGTGATCAATAAAGTGTTCATCGTCTGGTCCGTCTGTCAGCAAAATAACTCAAAAATGGACAATAAAGTTGAATAAAAGTTTCGAGAAATCCTGATGACAAGAGAACAAACAAACGTGATAAATCAGTTGCTCAACCTTTAGGTTCCATTTATACCACATTTGTTGATTTGAAGAAAAGATTAAATAATTTCAATCCAAATGAGGGTTTCACTTGATGAGGCATCAAGAAACAGTTGAAGAGCTTTCATGAAACAGTTCAAGACACATCATGAAACAGGTGATGAGGTTTCAACAAACAATTGATGAGGTTACATGAAACAGTTGATGAAGTTTCATGAAACAGTTGAAGAGGTTTCATGAAACAGTTGATTAAGTTTCATGAAACAGTTGATGAAGCATCATTAAACAGTTGATGAGGTTTCATGAAACAGTTGATGAAGTTTCATGAAACAGTTGATGATGCATCATGAAACAGTTGATGAGGTTTCATGAAACAGTTGATGAGGCATCATGAAACAGTTGTTGAGGTTTCATGAAACAGTTGATGAGGTTTCATGAAACAGTTGATGAGGTATCATGAAACAGTTAAAGAGGCATCATGAAACAGTTGATGAGGCATCATGAAACAGTTGAAGAGGCATCATGAAACAGTTGATGAAGTTTCATGAAACAATTAATGAGGTTACATGAAACAGTTGATGACGCATCATGAAACAGTTGATGAGGCAGCATGAAACAGTTGAAGCGGCATCATGAAACAGTTGATGAGGTTTCATGAAACAGTTGATCAGGCATCATGAAACAGTTGAAAAGGCATCATGAAACAGTTGATGAGGCATCATGAAACAGTTGATGAGGCATCATGAAACAGTTGAAGAGGCATCATGAAACAGTTGTTGAGGTTTCATGAAACAGTTTATGAGGTTTCATGAAACAGTTGATGAGGCAGCATGAAACAGTTGTTGAGGTTTCATGAAACAGTTGATGAGGTTTCATGAAACAGTTGATGAGGCATCATGAAACAGTTAGACTTCGTGAAACAGTTGATAAGGTTTCATGAAACAGTTGATGAGGTTTCATGAAACAGTTGATGAGGCATCAAGAAACAGTTGATGACGCATCATGAAACAGTTGATGAGGCAGCATGAAACAGTTGTTGAGGTTTCATGAAACAATTGATGAGGTTTCATGAAACAGTTAAAGAGGCATCATGAAACAGCTGATGAGGCATCATGAAACAGTTGAAGGGGCATCATGAAGCAGTTGATGAGGTTTCATGAAACAGTTGATGAGGTTTCATAAAACAGTTGATGAGGCATCATGAAACAGTTGATGAGGTTTCATGAAACAGTTGATGAGGCATCATGAAACAGTTGTTGAGGTTTCATGAAACAGTTGATGAGGTTTCATGAAACAGTTGATGAGGTATCATGAAACAGTTAAAGAGGTATCATGAAACAGCTGATGAGGCATCATGAAACAGTTGAAGGGGCATCATGAAACAGTTGATGAGGTTTCATGAAACAATTAATGAGGTTACATGAAACAGTTGATAACGCATCATGAAACAGTTGACGAGGCATCATGAAACAGTTGATCAGGCATCATGAAACAGTTGAAGAGGCATCATGAAACAGTTGTTGAGGTTTCATGAAACAGTTGATGAGGTTTCATGAAACAGTTGATGAGGCATCAAGAAACAGTTGATGAGGTTTCATGAAACAATTGAAGAAGCATCATGAAACAGTTGATGAGGCATCATGAAACAGTTAGACTTCGTGAAACAGTTGATAAGGTTTCATGAAACAGTTGATGAGGTTTCATGAAACAGTTGATGAGGTTTCATGAAACAGTTGATGAGGCATCAAGAAACAGTTGATGACGCATCATGAAACAGTTGATGAAGTTTCATGAAACAGTTGATGAGGCAGCATGAAACAGTTGAAGCGGCATCATGAAACAGTTGATGAGGTTTCATAAAACAGTTGATGAGGCATCATGAAACAGTTGATGAGGTTTCATGAAACAGTTGATGAGGCATCATGAAACAGTTGTTGAGGTTTCATGAAACAGTTGATGAGGTTTCATGAAACAGTTGATGAGGTATCATGAAACAGTTAAAGAGGCATCATGAAACAGTTGATGAGGCATCATGAAACAGTTGAAGAGGCATCATGAAACAGTTGATGAGGTTTCATGAAACAATTAATGAGGTTACATGAAACAGTTGATGACGCATCATGAAACAGTTGATGAGGCAGCATGAAACAGTTGAAGCGGCATCATGAAACAGTTGATGAGGTTTCATGAAACAGTTGATCAGGCATCATGAAACAGTTGAAAAGGCATCATGAAACAGTTGATGAGGCATCATGAAACAGTTGATCAGGCATCATGAAACAGTTGAAGAGGCATCATGAAACAGTTGTTGAGGTTTCATGAAACAGTTTATGAGGTTTCATGAAACAGTTGATGAGGCAGCATGAAACAGTTGTTGAGGTTTCATGAAACAGTTGATGAGGTTTCATGAAACAGTTGATGAGGCATCATGAAACAGTTAGACTTCGTGAAACAGTTGATAAGGTTTCATGAAACAGTTGATGAGGTTTCATGAAACAGTTGATGAGGCATCAAGAAACAGTTGATGACGCATCATGAAACAGTTGATGAGGCAGCATGAAACAGTTGTTGAGGTTTCATGAAACAATTGATGAGGTTTCATGAAACAGTTAAAGAGGCATCATGAAACAGCTGATGAGGCATCATGAAACAGTTGAAGGGGCATCATGAAACAGTTGATGAGGTTTCATGAAACAGTTGATGAGGTTTCATAAAACAGTTGATGAGGCATCATGAAACAGTTGATGAGGTTTCATGAAACAGTTGATGAGGCATCATGAAACAGTTGTTGAGGTTTCATGAAACAGTTGATGAGGTTTCATGAAACAGTTGATGAGGTATCATGAAACAGTTAAAGAGGTATCATGAAACAGCTGATGAGGCATCATGAAACAGTTGAAGGGGCATCATGAAAGAGTTGATGAGGTTTCATGAAACAATTAATGAGGATACATGAAACAGTTGATAACCCATCATGAAAAAGTTGATGAGGTTTCATGAAACAGTTGATGAGGCATCATGAAACAGTTGTTGAGGTTTCATGAACCAGTTGATGAGGTTTCATGAAACAGTTGATGAGGTATCATGAAACAGTTGAAAAGGCATCATGAAACAGTTGATGAGGCATCATGAAACAGTTGATCAGGCATCATGAAACAGTTGAAGAGGCATCATGAAACAGTTGTTGAGGTTTCATGAAACAGTTGATGAGGTTTCATGAAACAGTTGATGAGGCATCAAGAAACAGTTGATGAGGTTTCATGAAACAATTGAAGAAGCATCATGAAACAGTTGATGAGGCATCATGAAACAGTTAGACTTCGTGAAACAGTTGATAAGGTTTCATGAAACAGTTGATGAGGCATCATGAAACAGTTGATGAGGTTTCATGAAACAGTTGATGAGGCATCAAGAAACAGTTGATGACGCATCATGAAACAGTTGATGAAGTTTCATGAAACAGTTGATGAGGCAGCATGAAACAGTTGAAGCGGCATCATGAAACAGTTGATGAGGTTTCATAAAACAGTTGATGAGGCATCATGAAACAGTTGATGAGGTTTCATGAAACAGTTGATGAGGCATCATGAAACAGTTGTTGAGGTTTCATGAAACAGTTGATGAGGTTTCATGAAACAGTTGATGAGGTATCATGAAACAGTTAAAGAGGCATCATGAAACAGTTGATGAAGCATCATGAAACAGTTGATGAGGTATCATTCAATTCAATTCAATTCAATTTTATTTCAAGTGTCTTATCATAACAAAGTTATCTCAAGACACTATACAGTTGAAATAAGACTACAGTTAATTAAGGAAAAATAGATCCAGCAATTCAACAAAGAGCAAGAAACAAAACACTGTACAGTGATCCGCCCCCACACACCATCAAAAACCCCCCGGGAGCGGGCCACCCCCCCGCCGGCACACGGGATCATCGCAGCACCAGCGGTCACCACCACCAGGCCCAAGGCACCCACAGGCCCCACCCGCCGGACCCTCACACCCGAACCGGCCAAGCCAGAACGGCCCCGGCGAGAAAAGAAGGATATACAGAGCTCGGTGTCTAAAACTAAAACTAAAACTCCTCCAGCATTCTCAGCCTATAGCAGCTAAAGATAAACAGTTAAGTTAGTTATAGCAGCTAAAGATAAACAGTTTAGTTAGTTATAGCAGCTAAAGATAAACAGTTTAGTTAGTTATGACAGCTAGAAATAAACAGTCAAGTTAATTATAGGCTTTATCGAAAAGTAAGGTTTTAAGATTATTTTTAAACATAGAGAGGGTGTCTGCCCTCCGGACTGAAGCCGGTAGTTTGTTCCACAGCAGAGGGGCTTGAAAACTGAAGGCCCTGGCTCCGAATCTACATTTAGAGATTTGTGATATAACTAGTAGATCAGAGTTTAGGGATCGTAAGGTCCTTGAGGGTTGGTAAGTTTGGATTAAATCTTTAATGTATGTTGGTGCTAGACCATGTAAGGCTTTATAGGTTAGGAGAAGGATTTTAAATTGTATCTAAATTCTACAGGAAGCCAATGTAGGGAAGACAGTACAGGTGTGTTCGCGCCTCTTAGTCTTAGTCAGGACACGAGCTGCAGATGAATGAGCTGAAGATTCTGAGAGACTTTTTAGAACATCCTGACAGAAGAGAGTTACAATAGTCCAGCCTGGAGGTAACAAAAGCATGGATGAGCTTCTCAGCATCTAAAGGAAGGAAATGCCTAATTTTTGAAATGTTACGAAGGTGGAAGTAAGCAGTCCGTGAGATTTGTTTTATGTGTGAGTTAAATGATAAGTCCTCGTCAAAGCAGACACTGATTCTTTACAGTGGTGCTCGTAGCAGGAGCAAGTTATGTAAAGATCATTAGTTAATGATTGTCTGAGATGTTGCGACCAACTAGTAAAACCTCAGTCTTTTCCGAGTTCAGTAGGAGGAAGTTCTTGGTCATCCATGACTTGATATCTGTGATACAGGACTGTAGTTGTGGCGATATGTAATACGATAGTTGTGTAGCTGAATTCTTTCATCTGGCTTCATGGACAAGTAAAGTTGGGTGTCATCAGCATAACAGTGAAAATGTATAGAGTGTCTTCTAATCAAGTCCCCTAGTGGGAGCATATAGATTGTGAATAGTATTGGACCAAGAACAGAACCTTGTGGGACACCATAGCTGACCTTAGTGTGTGTCGATGAGAGGTGGTTGACATGTACATAGTGCGTTCTATCCGACAGGTAAGATTTAAACCAGTCAAGAGCAGTTCCACGAATGCCTAGATGGTTTTCTAGCCTCTGTAGAAGGATTTGGTGTCGACAGTGTCAAATGCACTGAGATCTAGAAGAACAAGAACTGAAACATGGCCCTGATCAGAGGCCATCAGTAGGTCGTTACTTACTTTTACCAGGGCGGTCTCTGTGCTGTGGTGTTCCCTAAAACCAGACTGAAACACCTCAAATTGATCATTGTCCTGGAGATAATCACAGAGCTGACTCGTTACCACTTTCTCCAGAAGTTTTGAAATGAAGACTAGATTAGAGGCCTGAGTTAAGACCTCTGGACAAGAGAAGAACTATAGTTAGTGAGAACCTCTGGATCAAGAGATAGAACTATAGTTAGTGAGAACCTCTGGATCAAAGAACTTAGTTAGTGAAACTGAGCTTAAGGAGGCCGAGAAATTAGTTGGAGGCCCTAGGGACTAGAGTGAGGCTCGGACAAGAGAGCTATAGTTAGGAGAACCTCTACAAGAGATAAGTGAGGACCCTAAAGAGATAGAACTATAGTTAGTGAGGACCTCTGGATCAAGAGTGGGTTTTTTAAGCAGAGGTTTAATTACTGCAACTTTAAAAATCTGAGGCACATGATGTTATTGACAAGTTAAGTTAAGTATGAAAGTGCTAAGTAAGGGGAACAGTTCTTTAAATAGTCATGTGGGAATAGGATCGAGAAGACATGTTGTGGACTTTGAGGAGGAAACAACCTGGGACAGCTGTCGAGGACTCACTGGTAGATGAAACAGTTAAAGAGGCATCATGAAACAGTTGATGAGGCATCATGAAACAGTTGAAGGGGCATCATGAAACAGTTGATGAAGCATCATGAAAAAGTTGATGAGGTTTCATGAAACAGTTGATGAGGCATCATAAAACAGTTGATGAGGCATCATGAAACAGTTGATGAGGCATCATGAAACAGTTGATGAGGCATCATGAAACAGTTGAAGCGGCATCATGAAACAGTTAAAGAGGCATCATGAAACAGTTGTTGAGGCATCAAGAAACAGTTGATAAGGTTTCATGAAACAGTTGATGAGGCATCAAGAAACAGTTGATGAGGTTTCATGAAACAATTGAAGAAGCATCATGAAACAGTTGATGAGGCATCATGAAAGAGTTGAAAAAGTTTCATGAAATAGTTGATGAGGTTTTAATAAAACATTTGATGCGGTTTCATGAAACAGTTGATGAGGTTTCATGAAACAGTTAAAGAGGCATCATGAAACAGTTGAAGCGGCATCATGAAACAGTTGAAGAGGCATCATGAAACAGTTGTTGAGGCATCAAGAAACAGTTGATGAGGTTTCATGAAACAGTTGATGAGGCATCAAGAAACAGTTGATGAGGTTTCATGAAACAATTGAAGAAGCATCATGAAACAGTTGATGAGGCATCATGAAAGAGTTGAAAAAGTTTCATGAAATAGTTGATGAGGTTTTAATAAAACATTTGATGCGGTTTCATGAAACAGTTGAAGCGGCATCATGAAACAGTTAAACAGGCATCATGAAACAGTTGTTGAGGCATCATGAAACAGTTGATGAAGTTTCATGAAACAATGTCTTCATTTTGAAGGACCACAAGATTGGACTCTTGGTTTAAATGAATTGAACTAATGATCATTTTATCTTCGTATGTTAATAGAAGAATATATTTCTAACATGACATTCCTGGACGTCAAACTCAATTTGTTTGTGACACTAATTTTCCAAATGTTTTGAAACCTGTTTCCATAACAGTCGATTCTGACTTTGGATTAAAGGTATCTGGTGACGTGTCAGCGACGCATCATGTTGTTTACCGTCGAGCATTAAGTCAAACGGATGTTTCCAGCTCAGGTGCGACAGGTGAGCTCCTGGAGTCGCTCGGTAAACAGCAACTCTTTGTTTGAAGGCATCTCTACGGCGTCTGTGATCTGGAGGCACCTGCAGCGAGAGGTCAGGACGTCACCAGGAAAGTAACCGTTGCAGGTTTCATGGTCTTTGATTCAGCGTCGGACGCAGCAGGAGCTCAGGAATGTTCTCTGAGGAGCACGGATCCGTTTCCACATGATGAGAGTCTGTCAGCGGGAGTCTTGCATCTCCTGACCAGACCTCCTCCTCCGACCATCACTCACTGTTGTTTACAATCCCCTCACTGGAGCGACGGCAGCCTCGCCTTCCTTCAGTCCTTCCAGATGTTCAGATGATGGAGAATCAGTCGCGGTGAACTTGAGCTTCAATGACACATCATTACAGCTACTGTGCTCAGAGGCTGCTGTGGATGAAGACGAGTCTTCAATGACATGATGATGATGGATGGAGGAGCAACAGATTCTTCTGTCAATGATCTCCAGTCTGTTCGTCTCTGGACCTCGAGACACGAACAGAACTTCATGAAGAGAAACTGTCGACCAGGAAATGAAACTTTATCTTTGTTTGTTATTTAGATCAACAACTAGTTTGACACGAATCTATATTTCAGTTCCTTCAACGTTTGCTTTGATTTTGGACAGTTTTGAGCATCAAATAAAACCTTAACCACAGTTTGTACGAATGTTGAATTTATAAAATGTATAAAATGGTGCCTGAGATCCACTGATGGACGTGATCTCAGTCAAAGACACTTTAATGAAACCTTTGGTTATTTCTGATCAACTTGATTATCGAGCTTCTTGAAAAAGAAGAAGTTTCTTCTTTAAAGATCATTCAAAAGAGAAGTTAAACCGAGTTAATCGTAGAAAAACATCTTTCTAAGTGTGAAAGTGATCTTTATCGTAAGATTCTATTCTGTATAAATCTATAAAAATCAACCATGAATTCAGAACAAGTTCCTTGAAAGCCTGTTATTTGTTTGAATGGCCTTCAGGATCCAAATCACTGCTTCCAAAAGTATCGACGGCACGACGAGACACTCACTGCCGTCACACAGTTTATCCTCTTAAGGAAATCGATGCTGGAGAAAAGAAGAAAGTCGACAGCGAAGCATAATGACCCTCTCAGACCAGCTCGCTTTCTAAGGAGCCATTGTTAGTTAAACTGCTGCTTCTCTAAGACTCCATTTCTCTTGACACCAGCTTTCATCGCTCGGACTCCAAGAAGAAAAATAAACTCTTGCAGGGGAGTAACTTTGACTTTGGGTTTTTGTTTTGTAAATAATATAGCTTTAACTGTTTTTGTTTGTAAATAGCATATAGCACTTGACGACTTTGTTTTGTTTGTAGCGGAATAATTATAACTTTAACTTGGTTTTTGTTTGTGGAGCAGGATGGAATATAACTTTCAGACTTTGTTTTTGTTTGTAAATAATATAACTTTAACTTTGTTTTTGTTTGTAATGAATATAACTTTATAAATAATATAACTTTAACTTTGTTTTAGTTTGTAAATAATATAATTTTAACTTTGTTTTAGTTTGTAAATAATATAACTTTAACTTTGTTTTTGTTTGTGAATAATATAACTTTAACTTTGTTTTTGTTTGTAAATAAATAACTTTAACTTTGTTTTTGTTTGTAAAATTAATTAACTTCAGCTGGTGTGTTTTTGTTTTGTGAATTAATATAACTTTAACTTTGTTTTTGTTTGTAAATAATATAACTTTAACTTTGTTTTTGTTTGTAAATATATAATAACTTTGTTTATATAACTTTAACTTTGTTTTTGTTTGTAAATAATATAACTTTAACTTTGTTTTTGTTTGTAAATAATATAACTTTAACTTTGTTTTTGTTTGTAAATAATATAACTTTATTTGTTTTTGTTTGTAAATAATAAAACTTCTAACTTTGTTTTTGTTTGTAAATAATATAACTTTAACTTTGTTTTTGTTTGTAAATAATATAACTTTTTTGTTTTTGTTAATAATATATAACTTTAACTTTGTTTTTGTTTGTAAATAATATAACTTTAACTTTGTTTTTTTCGTTTGTAAATAATATAACTTTAACTTTGTTTTTTTCGTTTGTAAATAATAACATAACTTTAACTTTGTTTTTGTTTGTAAATAATATAACTTTAACTTTGTTTTTTTGTTTTTGTTTTTTGTTTTAAATAATATAACTTTAACTTTGTTTTTGTTTGTAAATAAAATAACTTTAACTTTGTTTTTGTTTTGTAAATTGTAAAACTTTGTTTTTGTTTGTAATATAACATAACTTTAACTTTGTTTTTGTTTGTAAATAATATAACTTTAACTTTGTTTTTGTTTGTAAATAATATAACTTTAACTTTGTTTTTGTTTGTAAATAATATAACTTTAACTTTGTTTTTGTTTTGGTAAAAATAATATAACTTTAACTTTGTTTTTGTTTTTGTAAATAATTCTTTAACTTTGTTTTTGTTGGGTAAAATAATATAACTTTAACTTTGTTTTTGTTTGAAAATATAACTTTAACTTTGTTTTTGTTTGTAAATAATATAACTTTAACTTTGTTTTTGTTTGTAAATAATATAACTTTAACTTTGTTTTTGTTTGTAAATAATATAACTTCTTTGTTTTATATAACTTTTTTTTTTTTTTTAAATAATACAACTTTAACTTTGTTTTTGTTTGTAAATAATATAACTTTAACTTTGTTTTTGTTTGTAAATAATATAACTTTAACTTTGTTTTTGTTTGTAAATAATATAACTTTAACTTTGTTTTTGTTTGTAAATAATATAACTTTAACTTTGTTTTTGTTTGTAAATAATATAACTTTAACTTTGTTTTTGTTTGTAAATAATATAACTTTAACTTTGTTTTTGTTTGTAAATAATATAACTTTTAACTTTGTTTTTGTTTGTAAATAATATAACTTTAACTTTGTTTTTTTCGTTTGTAAATAATATAACTTTAACTTTGTTTTTGTTTGTAAATAATATAACTTTAACTTTGTTTTTGTTTGTAAATAATATAACTTTAACTTTGTTTTTGTTTGTAAATAATATAACTTTAACTTTGTTTTTGTTTGTAAATAATATAACTTTAACTTTGTTTTTGTTTGTAAATAATATAACTTTAACTTTGTTTTTGTTTTTGTTTGTAAATAATATAACTTTAACTTTGTTTTTGTTTGTAAATAATATAACTTTAACTTTGTTTGTAAATAATATAACTTTAACTTTAACTTTGTTTTTGGTTTGTAAATAAATAATATAACTTTTGTTTGTTTTTGTTTGTAAATAATATAACTTTAACTTTGTTTTTGTTTGTAAATAATATAACTTTAACTTTGTTTTTGTTTGTAAATAATATAACTTTAACTTTGTTTTTGTTTTTGTTTGTAAATAATATAACTTTGTTTTTGTTTTTGTTTGTAAATAATATAACTTTAACTTTGTTTTTGTTTGTAAATAATATAACTTTAACTTTGTTTTTGTTTATAAATATATTAACTTTAACTTTGTTTTTGTTTGTAAATAATATAACTTTAACTTTGTTTTTGTTTGTAAATAATATAACTTTAACTTTGTTTTTGTTTGTAAATAATATAACTTTAACTTTGTTTTTGTTTGTAAATAATATAACTTTAACTTTGTTTTTGTTTGTAAAATAATATAACTTTATCTTTGTTTTTGTTTGTAAATAATATAACTTTATTTTTTTCGTTTGTGAATAATATAACTTTAACTTTGTTTTTGTTTGTAAATAATATAACTTTAACTTTGTTTTTGTTTGTAAATAATATAACTTTAACTTTGTTTTTGTTTGTAAATAATATAACTTTAACTTTGTTTTTGTTTGTAAATAATATAACTTTAACTTTGTTTTTGTTTTTTAAATAATACAACTTTAACTTTGTTTTTGTTTGTAAATAATATAACTTTAACTTTGTTTTTTTTTAAATAAAATAACTTTAACTTTGTCTTTGTTTTTGTTTGTAAATAATAAACTTAACTTTAACTTTGTTTTTGTTTGTAAATAATATAACTTTTAACTTTGTTTTTGTTTGTAAATAATATAACTTTAACTTTGTTTTTGTTTGTAAATAATATAACTTTAACTTTGTTTTTGTTTGTAAATAATATAACTTTAACTTTGTTTTTGTTTGTAAATAATATAACTTTAACTTTGTTTTTGTTTGAAAATAATATAACTTTAACTTTGTTTTTGTTTGTAAATAATATAACTTTAACTTTGTTTTTGTTTGTAAATAATATAACTTTAACTTTGTTTTTTTCGTTTGTAAATAATATAACTTTAACTTTGTTTTTGTTTGTAAATAATATAACTTTAACTTTGTTTTTGTTTGTAAATAATATAACTTTAACTTTGTTTTTGTTTGTAAATAATATAACTTTAACTTTGTTTTTGTTTGTAAATAATATAACTTTTAACTTTGTTTTTGTTTGTAAATAATATAACTTTAACTTTGTTTTTGTTTGTAAATCAATATAACTTTAACTTTGTTTTTGTTTTTGTTTGTAAATAATATAACTTTAACTTTGTTTTTGTTTGTAAATAATATAACTTTAACTTTGTTTTTGTTTGTTTGAAATAATATAACTTTAACTTTGTGTTTTTGTTTGTAAAATAATATAACTTTAACTTTGTTTTTGTTTGTAAATAATATAACTTTAACTTTGTTTTTGTTTTGTTTGTAAAATAACTATAACTTAACTTTGTTTTTGTTTTTGTAAATAATATAACTTTAACTTTGTTTTTGTTTTTAAATAATATAACTTTAACTTTGTTTTTGTTTGTAAATAATATAACTTTTAACTTTGTTTTTGTTTGTAAATAATAAATAACTTTAACTTTGTTTTTGTTTGTAAATAATATAACTTTAACTTTGTTTTTGTTTGTAAATAATATAACTTTAACTTTGTTTTTGTTTGTAAAAGAATATAACTTTAACTTTGTTATTTAAGTTTGTAAATAAAGGTATAACTTTAACTTTGTTTTTGTTTGTAAATAATATAACTTTAACTTTGTTTTTGTTTGTAAATAATATAACTTTAACTTTGTTTTTGTTTGTGAATAATATAACTTTAACTTTGTTTTTGTTTGTAAATAATATAAGTTTAACTTTGTTTTTGTTTGTAAATAATATAACTTTAACTTTGTTTTTGTTTGTAAATAATTGTTTTTGTTTGTAGAAATAATATAACTTTAACTTTGTTTTTGTTTGTAAATAATATAACTTTAACTTTGTTTTTGTTTGTAAATAACAACTTTCTAAAAAAATAACTTTGTTTTTGTTTGTAAATGAATATAACTTTAACTTTGTTTTTGTTTGTAAAATAATATATAACCTTTAACTTTGTTTTTGTTTGTAAATAACATAACTTTAACTTTGTTTTTGTTTGTAAATAATATAAAATTAACTTTGTTTTTGTTTGTAAATAATATAAAATAATATAACTTTAACTTTGTTTTTGTTTTGTGTAAAAAATAACATTTCTTACGTAAACCACGGCGCTAACCCCCGTCACGGTTTGTTTTTGTTTGTAAATAATATAACTTTAACTTTGTTTTTGTTTGTGTAAATAACTTTTGTTTTTGTTTGTAAATAATATAACTTTAACTTTGTTTTTGTTTGTAAATAATAATAACTTTTTTTTGTTTGTAAATAATATAACTTTAACTTTGTTTTTGTTTGTAAATAATATAACTTTAACTTTGTTTTTGTTTGTAAATAATATAACTTTAACTTTGTTTTTGTTTGTAAATAATATAACTTTAACTTTGTTTTTGTTTGTAAATAATATAACTTTAACTTTGTTTTTGTTTGTAAATAATATAACTTTAACTTTGTTTTTGTTTGTAAATAATATAACTTTAACTTTGTTTTTGTTTGTAAATAATATAACAACTTAACTTTGTTTTTGTTTGTAAATAAATATAACTTTAACTTTGTTTTTGTTTGTAAATAATACTAACTTTAACTTTGTTTTTGTTTGGTAAATAATATAACTTTAACTGTTTTGTTTTGTTTGTTTGAATAGCAATATAACTTTAACTTTGTTTTTGTTTGTAAATAATATAACTTTAACTTTGTTTTTGGTTTGTAGAAATAATATAACTTTAACTTTGTTTTTGTTTGTAAATAATATAACTTTAACTTTGTTTTTGTTTGTAAATAATATAACTTTTTTGTTTTTGTTTGTGAGAAATAATAACATAACTTTAACTTTGTTTTTGTTTGTAAGAATAATATTTAACTTTGTTTTTGTTTGTAAATAATATAACTTTAACTTTGTTTTTGTTTGTAAATAATATAACTTTAACTTTGTTTTTGTTTGTAAATAATATAACTTTAACTTTGTTTTTGTTTGTAAATAATATAACTTTAACTTTGTTTTTGTTTGTAAATAATATAACTTTAACTTTGTTTTTGTTTGTAAATAATATAACTTTAACTTTGTTTTTGTTTGTAAATAACATAACTTTAACTTTGTTTTTGTTTGTAAAATAATATAACTTTAACTTTGTTTTTGTTTGTAAATAAATATAACTTTAACTTTGTTTTTGTTTGGAAAATAATATAACTTTAACTTTGTTTTTGGTTTGTAAATAAGGGTATAACTTTCTAATTTTGTTTTTGTTTGTAAATAATATAACTTTAACTTTGTTTTTGGTTTGTAAAATAATATAACTTTAACTTTGTTTTTGTTTGTAAATAATATAAAATTAACTTTGTTTTTGTTTGTAAATAATATAAAATTAACTTTGTTTTTGTTTGTGAATAATATAACTTTAACTTTGTTTTTGTTTGTAAATAATATAACTTTAACTTTGTTTTTGTTTGTAAATAACATAACTTTAATTTTGTTTTTGTTTGTAAATAATATAACTTTAACTTTGTTTTTGTTTGTAAATAATATAACTTTAACTTTGTTTTTTTCGTTTGTAAATAATATAACTTTAACTTTGTTTTTGTTTGTAAATAATATAACTTTAACTTTGTTTTTGTTTGTAAATAATATAACTTTAACTTTGTTTTTGTTTGTAAATAATATAACTTTAACTTTGTTTTTGTTTGTAAATAATATAACTTTAACTTTGTTTTTGTTTGTAAATAATATAACTTTAACTTTGTTTTTGTTTGTAAATAATATAACTTTTAACTTTGTTTTTGTTTGTAAATAATATAACTTTAACTTTGTTTTTGTTTGGTAACAATAATATAACTTTAACTTTGTTTTTGTTTTTCATTTGAAAATAATCAGCAACTTCCAACTCGTTTTGTTGCCAAGTCAATCATAATACGGCACAGTTTTGTTGTCAATCAATATCAACTTTTCAACTGTTTACCGGGTTT